>VWZI01001787.1:1654-32622 GCA_013396835.1 Psilopogon haemacephalus | reverse complement strand
TTTTTGGGGGGGGGTTTTTTGCGGGGGGGAAAGATCTTGGGTTTTTTTGCTTTAAAATGTAATTAGTCTCTATATCTTCAACAGCATATTCCACAGAAGACTGCAGTATCAGCAGACATCACCAAGACACTCTTTTCCATGTTATCACTAGCACACCCAATACTTTTACACTTGGTATGGTTTCTTCAACACTTAAGTATCATCCTTTTTCTGTATAGCTAGTCCAAGTATGATTCAGTAACAGAAAAAAAAAAGTTGACAATAGTATTTTTGTTATTACTTTTGTGGGCATGTATCTCTGTAAAATACAGTTATGACGGACTTAATGAAATAGATAGATGAGGTAAAAAAAAAAAAAGCAGATAATCAGACTCAGACAAGAATAGGTCAGTCTAACATCGGTCTTTTCCATTTTCTGCTTGCCTACACAATTAGGCAGAGTTTTTCACTGTTTCAGATGCCCTGAAGAATACATGGCAATCAGTGTAGTTCCACTATGTCCAAACCACTGGTTTAGATTATAATTTCAAAATAAGACCTCAACTCGCCTGCAGTCTCTGAGGATTGCCTCAATAGCTGAAGTGACCATAGGATTTTAATTAAGAGGTCTTTGTTATCAAGGTAATAGAATACTATAGATTTGCATGCCATAGAAATACTTTGCACACTAGAGAGGCAGCATATTGATACATGTTGTATGCATTCATAACAAGCTGCTGTGAACAACAGCTTAAGGATGTATATATATATATTTACAAATACATAAATAAAAGGCTTCTGTGAGCAAAGGCTTAAGGATGTATATGTATATTGACAAATACACAAATACAAATATGCAATATGTAACAGCTAAGTACTAAACAGAGAAAACTAAGTGGTGATCACTGTCATCCTTTCTAGACTAACATAAGTCTAGGACACCTTTTCCAAAACAAACAAAATAATTCCAACACATTTTTAAACTGAAAACGTGGAGGGGGAGGGTTTTTTAAAATTTTTCTCAAAACTCAGAAAGTGCTTTAAAGAATAAAAAGCTTCCATAGATCCTGATTTTTTTCATGGGAAACCCCTTCACAATTTCCAACTCTAAAACATAACTTCTTCTTTCCTTTAGTACTGATTTGTTTTCTTTACTACTAGGCTACTTGGACAAAGAAAAAATATATTCGAAGCATAAAGGAGAGCCTTTAGGCGTAACTGGAATCTCAACTGGACATTGATCTAAAGCAAAGAACATAATTTCTCTTATAAAAGGGAAAATGTTTTCAGAAAATGTGTACTAGTCCTCCATAGCACAGGAGTCTAAAAGGTGCTTGCGGTCCTTGAAATCCATTTTACAGCCCCTCTTTTAAGAGCCTAGCTCTCGTTTCTCTGCACATTTTCACTACCACACGAATATTACATTTTTGCTCTATTTTCAATCCTATCAAGTAGAATTTTGATTCGTAACAAATTAAGAATTGCATGTTTTATTGGTTTTGAATTTTGGACAACATTATCATTAAGTGTTTGTATGGAGTACACCCCCCAAAAAAAATCAAAATCAGTGCTGTCTCATTACAAATGTAATGCATTTATGGGAGCAGATACAAGATTACAGTTGATGGAATTTGCACAGATTGTGGAGAATGGAGAGGAGAGACACAAAACTGGTGGATTAGTCAGAGCTTCCAACAAATTTGTTTTTGAGGTACTAAATGGAAGGTCACGCCCAGGAAGAAAAAAATGCCATTTTATTCTTGGGAGCAATTAGCTTGAAAAACAATAAATGTTATGGTGGACACAGCTGCACAGGTTAATATAGTTATGACCTGAGAAATACAAAGAAAGAATAAGGAGATTGCTACTAAATCACTGCGTCCAGTTCTGCTGGCAACATTTCAAAGACATTCAGAAATGGGTTCAAGAGAGAGCCATGAGCATGACAACAAGGCTGAAAAACATCACTACTAATAAAAGATTTATAGAGGTCAATCCACTTAGTTTGTCAAAGAGCAGATTAAAGGGCCACTGGATGACAATCTATAGCCCACTGCATGGGTGGGGGTGCGAGTGTGCAATTTACTATTAGAATTCTTCTCAAAGGTGTAACAGCCTCTAATGGGACAAAAAGAAAGCACAAATATATGCAAGGCACAAATTTATAATGGTGAAGACAACACTGAAAAACACTGAGGATTACAATGAGTCTTTGCAGGGGTATAAAAAGACATTTTCAGATTAAGATGGAAATTTTTTATTATTACTTTTTAAAATATATTCCAAAGCTAAGTCATTGCTGCTGAATTTGTAAGCAGAAATTCATTCAGAGAAGCCTAACAGCCTATTCCATCCTAAGAATTCAGGCTAGATCACAATGTAGCCTCTCTCCATTTCCATTCCCACAACTGAAACAAAACAAAACAAAACAAAAAACCCCAAACTACAAAAAAAACCCCTAAAACATGCAACCAAAAAACCAACCCAGAAAAAAAGACTGATAAATTAAAAGGAACTTTTTTGGGTTTTTTTCTTAATCCTGATCTCTGGTGTATCCCACCACTTGTGGTTCTCCAATTTTATCATCATATGTCACTAGGCATTTAATAAGACTTATCTTTTGTATGAAACAGTAATTAATGTTCTTCAAATATAGAGAAATATGTATTCTTATCACAGATAATATTTTCAGTTTTTACTGCTCTAAAGAAATCTGTTTTACTGACACACTTAAAACATGCATTTCCATGGAAGAACAGCAGCACGTGACAAAGTCATGCTTCACACCTTACTAAGTGATGGTTGCATTAGAAAGATAGAAAAGAAAAATAGGCTATTATTGATATGTCAAGGAAGTAGCAAAAATGTCTCAAGCACTTCACAAAAACATTAGGAATCAGGCACCACTGAAAAGACCATGAGATAGAATAACTACGTTTGAAGCTCCTGCAAAGACTAAGATACATCAACTGGAATTGAACTGAGCACAAGAATGGGTGGGTTGCACACAAGCAGTTTCCTGACAGAGCAAATCACCAACAAATAAAAAATCCCTACAAACAAACAAAAAAATTAATGCACAGCTGGTTATCTCTTAAGTCTCTTTCATGAGAGAAATACATACTATTTCCTGTCATCACACTAAACACTAAGTCCTGCACACATCAATAGCTAGATATGCTTAGTTCTTCTTACTTTTGAAATCCTAATGAATTCACATTCAGCTGCACTAACAAAAAACAGCATAAAAAACCTCAAAAGCAACATTCATTTGCCATGAAGGAACACTCTACTTCCAACACTACTAATAATTTTGTCTGAAATTACACTACACTAAATTGCCTCCACCTGTGCATGAAGCATGACTTAATATGAGAACAGAAATGCCCTCAGGCACCTTGCACAGGAAAAATATGAATACTCTCATCATTTGGGAGGCATGCTCTCCACCAGCCATTAATATCCAAAACACAGACAGAAAACCACTCCTAGTACATATTGATTTTTATAGACATACCCAGAGTATAAGATCAGCAGACACTATTGTGATCAACTAACATAAAAAGGACCAAGGGAATTTTCCATCATAGTTAGTGTTTGAAATAAACCATACAATTCACCAATGTAAAAGTCTCCAGTCATACAAAGTGACCACAAATTCTAATAAATTCTTGCAAATTTAATTTCCCTGCATTATTTAAAATATACATGCTATTTTTCCTTAGATATATCCAATCTCAAACCTTAGCCAAGCATTTGCTATTGCACAAGTACATTGTACTTAGTATTGACACAAGACTTCAAGTATCTACTGTTGGCTTTCACAGTTGTCAAAGATTTTTAGTAATTGTGATAAAGTTTAGAGGAGAACTGACACAACTGAAGAGTTGACAAACATTTCATAGTCAGAGGCACAGGTCTGTATTTAGTTAATTAAGAGGAAGGGTTGCTTGACCACAATCGTAAGGTAATTTATCTAATTCCCACAGCATTGCACTTGTTTAGGCAGTTTTAGACTTCAGCATGCTGCTTAATCACATTGCATGTAGCAGCAGAGATGATGTGCTTCAATGGTGTGTCGGTTAGAGGTATGCTTGAGCAATCACAGGTGAATTTTACAGTCCCCAGTAATGTGTATACACGTTACATGTGCATCTGAGTTTTGTGTAACTGATGTAAGGTATGCTGGGCACTAGTTCCCAAAAATACAGTCTTCACAAGGCTGTAGGCTTCATAAATTCTAACAAAAAGTCTGAGAGATGAAGGAAGGAGCAAACTTAAAACACATGTGGGAGGAAAACAACCGACGACCCAAACAAACAGAAAAAAAAAAAAAGCCTACATAAGTCTTTGGCCACAATTAAAACTTGTACATCCATAACTTAGCAATACATGGTTTGCCAGTTAGTGAACAGCACTCTCCACTATTGCTTTGTGTGCTAAGAAACTACCAATCTTTCTTCCTGACATAAATATTGGAAATTCTACTTCCAATTCTCCATCACCTTTTGGTGTTAGTATTGGCCACCTGTGAATTCTCTTTCATCTCCTTTTAAAACTCCAATGAATAACTATCATTATTGTATGACCTGCTGCCTTAGCATCACTTGCAGGACATGAAATTAGTTTTCCTCTACTTGACACAAAATAAACCACAATGTGTACAATGGCAGCGAAGACTGAGAAACTCAGGTAGAGATATGCAGTCTGGAAATAGGGCATATCAAGCTCAGTCAATATGCTGAAAAATCAGGTAATTTCACAAAGGCCAGATAGAAGAGCTATTCTGTGATAGCAATCAACATTCACACCCACCGACCTCTCTAGGTGCTTGCAAGCTATTTGTTGCTTAATAGCACCTACATCCCCCACATGCCATATGAATAACCTGTAGTAACCAGAAAAGATGACTTGTAGCAAAACAAGCAACAAGCAAATGATGTTTTATTTCAACACTACTCATTCTGAAGAATGCTATCATTTTTATCACAAACTATTCATAATTTTCTGGGCAAGTCAAGGGTAACAAACAGCTTAAAATTATGCCAGAAACAAAACAGGCACTTACACAGTATTTTTCAGTTGTACTTCTCAAAAGCATTTTAAGAAGGGGTTTAATTTTAGAACGGAGTTGCAAATCAAAATAGATGCAGTTTGCAAGCTGCAATCAATTCTCACTAAGTCCTCATTAATGATCTGAAGTAAAAGTAGCATTCAAACTCTAAATGGCAATTGGCTGCCAACTACGCACAACGCAGATTTTCATTGTGCTTTACTAGGAAGTAATAAATTTTCTTTTGTGCCCAAATGCAAAAATTCCCTAACTGATCAAGAGAAAACTCCAAGCTTTCTGTACAACTTTAAGGAGACCAAAAGTAATTATTTAGTTTCACTACTAAGTAAATTCAGCATAGGACAAAGTAAATCATGTTTTAGGTTTGCATCTAATTTGCTAATGTTATCAGCAAACAACTATTACTTAATGTTACCAATAAATATGAATAACCTGGCAAATTTATAAAAAATTAGTACACATCTTAATAAAAGCATTGTGAAAATACAGCATCTTTTATTCAATTCCAAATTTTTAAAACTTTATCAATAAAAGAAATGTAGTCCTTTCTTTTTTGTTTTGTTGGTTTTTAAAAAATAATTTCAAAACCTGAATGGATTATACAGGAAATTAAATTTCTTCATTTCAATTTTGTTTTTGAACTTTCCAAATCATGCTATAAGGTACCCACATATTTTTAATTCTAACTATAATAAGAAAGAAGTTCAAACAACAGTAACAAAAAAAGCAACCATTTTAAAGGTCCTCTGATTATTTAAGGTGAATTAAAACTTTTTTTTTTTTTTTAACAGCTAATACATGGAATGACATATTGCTTTTCTACCTGTGAATGCCACAGTTTCACATTCTATGTTTGTGTAAGTACACCTCATTAGAAAGTCAACTTTTGGACAGCTTGTCAGAGTAACACTAAGGTAGACTAAAAAAACTGCAGCAAGCTTTTTACACACATCACAGATCTTGGAAGGTGAACATTTGAGATTTATTTTCAGGTAAGATGAGAAAGAAAGTTAATGGATATTGTAGAGGGGAAAAAAAAGTTTCCTTCTTTTCCCGAGCAAACACAAGCGCACCACAGTTCATTGGTTGCTAGCCAAACATGAGCAACCAAACCTGAGTTTCAGCTGTGAAAGCAACACTCAACCATTTGTTGTCCAATTTTCATTGTTGAAGTAAATAGCAAATGCTGCAACTGAAAAGAACAGCCAAAAGGCAAATTCAACATCTGGCCTGTGCTGTCCAAAGCAAGTGAGTCAGCTACAGTGGCAGTGTATAGCAAGAAAAGGATGCAAAATCAAATAGTTAATAGAATTGCTACTTTAGTGCAAAAAAATGATGAAGTTAACAAATACAGCCAAAAGAAGGGGTCTTCCACAGCCTTGGCTATATCCATGCTGATCATCTGTGAAGGATGAATCACTGGTCACAAGGACCAAGTGGGGATTTTTCAGAGTGACCGTGCTTAATGCCTGAAGGAAATGTAAACTTTCTTTCTCCAATGCATTCAATTAAAAGTTACATCAATTACAGATTAATTTAGATTTTACTTCTATCTAAACTCAAATTACTACACCTGGGAAGGAATATAATAAACTTCACCAATACAGGTTAGGAGGTGATATGCTAGAGCAGCCCTGTAGAGAAGGACCTAGGAATCCTAGTGGACAACAAGTTATCCATGGGACAGCAACGTGCCATTGTGGCCAAGAAGGCCAATGGTATCCTGGGGTATACTAAGAGTGTGTCCAGCAGAGCAAGCGAGGTTCTCCTCCCCGCTCTACTCTGCCCTAGTGAGGCCACAACTGGAGTAACAAATCCAGTTCTGGACTTCCCAGTTCAAGAGGGACAGGAATCTCCTTGAGAGTCCAACAGAGGGTTACAAGGATGATTAAGGGACTGGAGCACTGCCTTATGAGGAAAGGCTGAGAGACCTGGGGCTTTTTAGTCTGGAACAGAGAACACTGAGAGGGCATCTAATAAATGTATATAAATACATGAGGGCTGAGTGTCAAGAAGGAAGGGACAGCCTCTTCTACCTTGTGTACAAGGGATAAGGGGTAATGGATGTAAACTACAGCATAGGGAAGGCCAACTCAGCATGAGGAAGAACTTTACTGTAAGGGTCACAGAGCACTGGAAAAGGCTCCCCAGAGAGGTGGTGGAGTTTCCTTCTTTGGAGACTTTCAAGATCCATCTGGATGTGTTCCTGTGCAATCTGTGCTAGATTCCATGGTTCTGCTCTGGTGAGGGTGTTGGACTTGAAGATCTTCAAAGGTCCCTTCCAACCCCTAACATCCTGTGATCCTGTGAACTGAAAACATCAGGTCATCTAACATGTCCTCTGACGCTTACGAACATCAATGAAATAACAGAAAGCCTTGACTGTTCAACCTCTTCCATGTTTCCTGCTTTAGAAGACAGTTAATGCTGGATCACATGCATTAGGATATACAAAAGCCACACAACATAAAAGTGAACTATGCTGGTTTTTAAACTAACTCAGAAAATACTGGTGAGATAGCGTAAGAGTGACAAAAAGTAACCATAGTGCAGTCCGAAAACCATTCCAAATCCAAAGCAAACTGTAAACTTTTTTAAAACTTTTGCTTCAAAAACAAGGGAGCCAAACTGTCAATCTAAATTTTGTATAGAATCATAGAATCAGACGGGTTAGAAGAGACCTCCAAGATCATCCAGTCCAACCTATCACCCAGTCCTAGCCGATCAACTAGACCATGGCACCGAGTGCTCCATCCAGTCCTTTCTTGAACACCTCCAGGGACAGTGACTCCACCACCTCCCCGGGCAGCCCATCCCAATGGCAAATCACTCTCTCTGTCAAGAACTCCTTCCTAATATCCAGACTATACCTCCCCCAGCACAACTTCAGACTGTCCCCTCGTTCTGTTGCTAGTTGCCTGGGAGAAGAGACCAACCCCCACCTGGATACAACCTCCCTTCGGGTAGTTGTAGACAGCAATGAGGTCACTTCTGAGCCTTCTCTTCTCCAGGCTAAACAACCCCAGCTCCTTCAGCCTCTCCTCATAGGGCGCTCCAGGCCCCTCACCAGCTTCGTTGCCCTTCTCTGGACACATTCCAGTACCTCAACATCTCTCTTGAATTGAGGGGCCCAGGACTGGACACAGTACAAGGTGTGGCCTGACCAGTGCTGAGTACAGCGGAAATATACAGCAAATAACCACAAATCAGGCCTCTACATTAGGTACAGTGAGTGACTGCAAACCAAGTTGTATATGCAGATGTAATGGTCAGTATGAGTTAGCAGTATTTTAACCCTCTTCAGTAATGTCTGAGATTCAGGGCAGTCTCCTCAAGAGGAGAATGAGTTTTTTCTCTTTTATGAGAGGATTGTAATGAAAAGATATACCAAGAAGTACTACAGAGGTGTAAAATCTTTAAGTACAGAGAAAATCATGAAATCACAAATCATCTGAATGAAATGCTTGCTGTGTTGTATACACAGGATTATCTGTGCGATGGTATTAAAACAAGAGGCTGTAAAAGTGCCAAGCTCTCTCAGAATAGCAACAGGAGTCTGAAGTGTTTTGTCCTAAACAGAATCTAATGTAATATGGCTGTAACATTTTTCTCAAGTTTGCAGCAATACATCAGAAGCTGTTACAATCAGAAAGTGTTAACAAGACTATGTAAGGCAATGCCTTTCCCAGATGGCCACAGATTCCTAGAAATGATGTGAGGCATTTTCATTTCAATAGAGGGAATGATGTAAAAAAAAATTAAACCATAAAAAAGTTTTAAAAACCCACCACACAATCAAAAACCCCAAAACTAGCAGACGACAAATTTCTATGACCCCACAGCAACTCTGTAAAGGTCTCATTAAAAGAATCCCCTCACATGTGTTCACCAGTGCTGATACACATCTGGTTTCAGAATGCCTGGTTACATCACTGGTATTTGTGCTTCTACTGCCTGAATAAAATGCCAGTACCTATCTTCTCAAGCACATAAAGAGCCTCTACATCACACATACCTATATCCTCCATCTTAAAAAATGTCTCATTACCAGTAAAATACAAATATATCTTTATTCTCTATCCAGTTTTCTCTGCTTGCTTTTCCTATAGCACTTGCCTCAATTCTCCTTAGTTTCACAGCTGATGGTGCAAGAGTATTGCATTCTACATCCATCCCTTGCCTTCTGGACTACATGGCATTCTGGACTATTGCATCCTGGTTTATGGTTGTTTCATTTACTCTCCACTACTTGTCTAGTCTCCCTCCACTAAAAGGATACAGAACCCACCCCCCCCAAAAAAAAAAAAAAAAGGCTCTTAAGTGTGACAAATTAATGGTCAAGTAACTGTGCATTTAGTATGTTCTAAAAATAAAACTGATTGATGACTCCAGCAGTGTCAGAGATTATTCATTCTTGACTGGCAAGGCCATTGAAGGTCCCTAAAAATTGGCATCTACTAATTTTCATAAGCACAGTCACAATTTATTCTAGTTTAGGGGAATAGGGAGAAGACTTGTGGAATATAAACCATAAATAGATCCATTAAATCTATTATGTGTTTTTGCATAGTTGTGTCACATTTCAGAAGGGATATTTCCCTGGCATACCACAGATTAAGAGATGATGGTGCTACTTGACTGTTCCTAAATATAGACTGTCTGCCTCAGTACAGGAATGTTAAAACAAAGTGTATATCAGCATTATCTCCACAAGACAACACTGAAGTGAAAAGATTTTGTCAGTGTCTGAGAAATCATAGCTGGATGCTAAGGCTTTGTCATGGCCTAAAAATGATTTTTTTAAACTATTTTTGCCTGCTTTTAAAGTTTTATTTACATTAACAAACCATTAACAGATTGTGTTCACCAACACAATCTGTAAAAAAAATGTTTTATTCTCATGCTCCACAGTAAAACGCTGCCTTGTTTGAAATGCTGTTCTTGGCACAAGGTGTTAAGCCAAGATCTGCCCTCAGCCTCCAGAGAATGGCTCAGCAGGAGCTATCTCCCAAAAAAACATCTTTATAGAGGACAGGCCCACTTTCCAAGACCTCATTTTCACACAAGGGTTTAAATAAAAATCCTTTTTCATTATTTATAATTATTATTTCTAACTCATTGTAATGAATCTGGGAAGGAAGTTATATAAAACTAAAGAGCTTTTATATTTATTAACAAAATAATCATATGTTGTAGTTATTTACTCAAGCTATTTCGGCCTTCAGTGGTTACCCTTAGGAACCTGTGGTAGCTGATTGCCAATACCTCAGTATTTGCCATACACTGTGTTGATTCGCACATCAAAAAATTCAAAGGCAGAGGATTCACAGAGACCACAGCAATATTCACTTAATTTGATAATGGTGTCCATTTCTTTAACTGCATCTATTAGGTTAGAGAGAGTCTAAAACACAAAGAAATGGCACAACAAGAAGTTAGAGAGCTACTGCAACTATACAACAGCATGTGTAGGGTCATGAACTGCTACATGAAATGGAGTTGGAAGGAAGTTTTCAGCAGTCACAAGGATTTTGGGTCAGAGAGCTTTCCAATATATACAGAAATCTGAATCCAGCACCACCAAGTATGGTAAACACTTGAGAAAGGTAATTCATTATCAAAGCCAGCAATACACACAGATTCAACATTGTGTTGAGGCCCCCTTTACAGTCTCAGCATAGCAAAAATGAATGATGAAGTGCTGACATTACAGACCATGTTCTTGAGATGCTACTTCTAACAGCTGTCTCCACATTGAGGAGGAAGCAACTAAAACATAAAGCAGCAGCAAGCAGAAATAAAAGCTCCTACGTTAGCAGAGCTCTGCTCCTTAGAATACGATTTTTTTCCTGGTCCTTCTAAGATGAGGTAATGACACTTTCAGCCTGACAGGAAAGAAAAATCCAAACAGTTAAAAGGATTACCCAGAACTCTAACATAAGATTAAGGCTGCAATATTCACAATTGCAGGATGATACAGAGCTGAAGACAGTAAGAGATAGATGCATTATATCCTACCTTCAAACTGTCTTTGAAATTTGAATCAGCTAAACACAATGATTAACCCAGTCTATCCTCTAAGTTATGTAAGGAAGCACAAGCGAGAGAAACGTCAAGTAAAATAGAATCTGAGTTCACATTTTCTTTGTGTATCTAGCAAATATTGAGCTATTTCCCTTGACTCTAAAATATAAAGTGAAATCTAATAGCTAGTATACAATATAGAGGTCTAATACTGTTTCATTATACTAAAATGTTTGTATTGTTTCTCAAATGCTGTAGGAAATTACATAGATTTGTCCACCACAAACATATCTTCCCACCTTCCTCTCTCCCCCTCCACCACTTGTTACTACTGTTGTTCAAAATGCCATCACCAAAATTGCCATCAAAATGTCATCTCTTTGGCACTTCAAAGAGAAAAAGCATCGAGTTGTGAATGGCTTGTAACTACTGGCAAGATCAAATCAACAGTGAGTATAGAACATAACTTTATTTAACACACAAAAGACTCCTTAGTGGCCTTGATGTTCAGGCTTTTCTGTGAGGCCTCACTCAGGACAGGACAAAGGACAAGGAATAACACCTTATTCTGCCACTTCTGCACCAGAAAGACCACAAGGACTTCAGTTTTATAAGTTCAATTCATCTAAGCAAAAGTGTTAGCACTCCCATTTTTTCCTTATCACTTATATTTAACTTCCTTTCTCTACTACCACCTTGATCCATATGTATGGCAAGCATGATCTCAGTATCTTGAGAGAAGTAAACTGAAAGCTGACAGCTCAAAGAATTTGTCACAAAACAAAGAGCAACCTATCATGCATTAAGTCATTAAGTTATTTCATTAAGTCAACTACTATTGATTATATAGTAGAATTATGAATACTTTTTATTCTATTACCAAATTGACAGTAGCTTCCATTAATTTGAAATATATTTTCAAGCAAGGTCTTCTACATTTCAAGACAAATAAAAGCATGCAACATGGAGATGTTAGTGAATTTCATATCCAGATTTTCAGCATTCCATGCTTTTATTCTGTCCCAGCTGTCCTTCTCATTTGAAAGCATGGTTTCAGTACAGACTGATTTCTTTTTTTATTTGCCTGAGTCAGAAGTGACTCATTCCTAAGTCATGATGAGATGTTCCAATGACGGTACATTCAATAAAATGGAACAGAGCCAAAGTCTTGAAGTACATCTTCCAACTAAAATGCATTAGCTGTTCCAGATAGGCCTAAACTGAAGTTACTACACTTTAAAAACCTCTGATCATGATGCAAAGCAACAAGGTGAAAACCCATCTGTCCACATTGAATGTTCTAGTCCTACACCATCAGTTAAAATATTCTTTCCTACACAATGTTGAGATAAGACTTTTATTTATAAACCAAAAGGAAAATGTCGTCTCAACCGATGTCATGTAGAAAGCTGCCACAAAAAGAAGCTGCAATATAGGATCAGTTACCTGGATATCCCCCCCCTACAATTTTGAAGCTGAAAAATACAAGATAAGGACTGCAATAGAAGTCCTAATTCCTTATGTAATCCTGAACATAATACACCCTGATAAAGAGCATTCACTAATTTTAAACCAAATCTACTATTTTTTAACTAAGAATCTTTGTTATAAATTGAAATTTCACATAACTGCTATGTATGTTGTACAGCACCATCTTCATAATGCTCAACAGCATATTTAGCCATCATATAGACCTGCTTAAACAAGCTGACAAGCAAAGTGGTGTTTAAGAGAGTCTACCATGTAAAATGCCTGTGACTAACCATCAGAGAGACTAATCCTCCCTTTTTTACAAAAACTTGGGAACTGCAATCTGTGAACTGTAAAGTGCAACTGCCACTTCCAGTCAGAATGGATTTTGTAAGATCAGGGAGCTCAAAGCAGCAGGCTAGAAAGTAATGAACTGAGGAAGGCAGTCATCAGGCTGGTACTCCTCATTGTGGTACAGTTCACTGTAGTTGAGTAATTACTTCATTTGTTCCCCTTAAAACACACAAAACCAAACCACACCCCAAGATATTAACTCTAACTCCAAGAGAAACAAAAATTGTATGCAGTTATTTCTCTCTGTTGCTATAATTACTAAACATGGGAGGTCATTAAAAAATAAAACCAAACAGACAGTCTACAGTTAACAAACAGGACAAAAACAAATAATATCTAGATCTTGCAGTACTTCCCCAACAAAACTGTATTTATTTACTTTTATTTTAATTGTGGAAGAATCTTTAGCTAGCTCTCTTTGAACTGCTGTTTCACCATAACAGGGGTAGGTTTGTGGACCTGCAATTTAACTAATACTTCAAGAAAATGTACAGTACCAAGACCATTTCAATATTTGTTTTTCCATATGTTTTGAGAAAAAGGAGAAATAAAAGCTAGAAATTGGAGGAATGTGGGATGTTCTATAGTACTTAAAATGGTGCATTCTAGTGTGCTTCCACATCAGAGCAGATTCATAATTTCATTTATAAAAGGATGACAGGATGTTAGGGGTTGAAATCTTAGTACTTTTTTTTTCCAATTAAGCTGGCACATCCATGTCAAATATCCTAGCAGTAATTCAAAGCTCAGGAACAGAGTCCACTTGCTCACATTTTATGAGACTGACAGCAACCAAATCTTACTCTTCACTAACATTAGGTAGTATAGAATAGAACAGAATAGAACAGAACAGAACAGACTAGAATAGGCCATGTTAGAAGAGACCTCCAAGATCAATCATTCCAACCTATCACCCAGTCCTAGCCGATCAACTAGACCATGGCACCGAGTGCTCCATCCAGTCCCTTCCTGAACACCTTCAGGGACAGTGACTCCACCACCTCCCCGGGCAGCCCATCTCAACGGCAAATCACTCTGTCAAGAACTTCTTCCTAATATCCAGACTATACCTCCCCCAGCACAACTTCAGATTCTGTCACCTCATTCTGTTGCTGGTTGCCTGGGAGAAGAGACCAACCCCCACCTGGATACAACCTCCCTTCAGGTAGTTGTAGACAGCAATGAAGTCACCCCTGAGCCTCCTCTTCTCCAGACTAAAAAAACCCAGCTCCCTCACCCTCTCCTCATAGGGTGCTCCAGGCCCCTCACCAGCTTTGTCACCCTTCTCTGGACACGCTCCAGTACCTCAGCATCTCTCTTGAATTGAGGGGACCAGAACTGGACACAATACTCAAGATATGGCCTGACCAGTGCCAAGTACAGGGGAAGGATAACCTCCCTTGTCCTGCTGACCACACTATTTTTGATACAGGTCAGGATGCTATTGGCTCTCCTGGACACCTGGGCACACTACTGGCTCATGTTCATCCTACTATCTGCCAGCACCCCCAGGTCCCTCTCTGCCTGGCTGCTCTCCAGCCACTCTGTCCCCAGCCTGTAGCACTGCCTGGGGTTGTTGTGGCCAAAGTGCAAAACCCTGCACTTAGCCTTGTTAAATCTCATCCCATCGGCCTCTGCCCACCCATCCAGCCTATTCAGGTCCTCTGCAGGGCCCTCTTATCTACCTGCTCCTAACAGGTGTCATCTGCAAACATCTAGCATATTCAAAAAAGGCACTGGTGTTGCCACTGCAATGAAAAAAAGCTTTCCCATCACAAAAGCCACTATGACTACTGCCACTCTGCCTTGCATGAAAATCCTTGGAGAAAAGTCAGAGCTAAGGAATGCCAAGTTTGCATTATTCTCCCTCCTGAAGCCAGTTAAGACAGAACAGCATTTATGACTCTCTGCCTACACTCTACACTGTAGATACCGGGAATATTCTGCAGTTTCCTAAGCTCTAAAGTCAAACGGGGGAAAAAAGTTGAGCTTTTAGCCACAGTGACACTAATTACTCTAATTTTAAATATCTCCTTTGTTCTGAAATAAGAATGTTTTAGGCTTTGACTCTGCCTGTTTGATGGGCAAGATCCAGTTACTGTAGAAATACTTCTGCTCCAATGTACCACAACAAAATACTTAAAATTTTCATTCTGTAAAATGAAAAACTGCATTTCAACTGAGGTTTAATAAATGCTTTGAAATAGAATTCTTGACAAAGCTTTTTAAAAATTGAAAGCCCCACCAGACACATTAAGACATGTTTTATTTCTGAACTACAATCAAAGGTTGTCATATACATGGAGCTACAAGACTGAAGCTGCTCTCCAGGAATTAACTGGCACCATTAGGAACTCCATCACGTCCTTGAAACCTGCAAGTATCACCTGGCCAATACTATATAAATATTATTTCTGTGCATAACAACTGTCAGCACAGAACTTTATGATAGTTTGTCAAAGTAGCATATTTCATACATGAGACAACCTGAGAAGAATCCTAGATGATTTGTGTTCTTCAGATAAAGACAACTCTAGTAAAATCACTTTGGAAAACTGAAAGAAAAATTAATAAATAAATATTCTATTTATCAGCATAGATATTCAAAGTTACTACACATGTATTTATGTCTCACCAAAATGGGGTCACTGAAATCAAGAGTCACTTAACAGGTCTCATTTCTTACACTAAGAGATACGTGAAAGGCACAGATCCTTTTCTCACCAGCATCTATCATGCAAAAGAAACAGAGCAGTTCCTAAGGAATTTACCACACAAAAAGCAAACCTGCCAAGTAGAAAATAGTGCCATTAAGTACTTGTTCATTGGAAGAAGCTGACACAGTTATGAAGACTGATGGTGCTGCAAAGCTGCTGCAAAGCCACAGATACTGCTTGCATTGCTTTTCTTGAACCAGAACAGCCACTGCTAGAAACAGGACAAACAGAGCACAGAATGACCAAATACATCATCTTTACACCTGCAATGCTACAAATCAAGTGTTGGAAGCCACAGCAGGTGAGGGTGCAGCAGGTCCAAACTAAGGCAAAATACAAATCAGTTAAAGAGCACCCTCAAACTTGCCACACAAAAATTGAAAAAAGAAAATAAGTCAAAATTATGAGCTCGTTGTATTGTTGCTTCTTCAGGAATGCATTTTAGTCACAATTATTCTTGTACCAGAATGTAAAACAGTGCTCATACTTAGCATGATTTACAAAGTATTGGGATTTCAGCCTCCTCTGAATGCAAAATTCAGAAAGAAATTAAGCACTGTTCTCAAACTGAAACTAACCTATTTATACTAGACATAAAAAAAAAAAAAAACAACTTTTTTTTTTTCTTGGAACAACTCATTATGTTCAGTTTGTCAGGTTTTGCAGAAGACAACAGAAGATATGTTGACCAATACTGGGTCTTCTGTTTCTCTTTTCTTAATTGAGCCAGATCACATTCCATCACTGGCTCCAGCATTCTGGCCACACTGGGAAGTGACCTATTCCTTCATTGTCACATTTCCAGAGAGATCCTGAACCATCAGAGACCTTATGAACGACACAGGTCTGGAACCAAGCAGAAAGCACTGATGATCTTAAAGGCAACAAGAAGCTTCTCAAGAATTTACATGCTTCTAGAGTTAATCTGATTACCAAATTTAGGATTAAGAAAAAGTTTTTCTTCCAGCTCAAACTGTCAAGGCTTATGAAGAAACAGCAAAAAAAGAAAGGAGCACAGCATGTGACACACAATTACAGATGCTTTACTGCGGACACATTAAATTAAATTAACTGCCAAGTCATTGTGGTACTTCAAGACAATGGAAAGTCTTACTGTCTCGGTAGGGCATGATGGATTGAGTTGTACCTGCTGCTGTTACTCACACCATGCTGCAGTCACGTCAGCTTCAAAAATGAAAATGCTAACTGAAGTAAAGTATTATGGGGCTTGAAGTTCAGACTGCAACATGAGAGGCTTCCTGTTCCAGTTCCTGGTTCTGGGTTCCGGGTTCTTGGGTGCTGGTTCTTTTCTGCAGGCATGGCAGTGGAACAAGCAGGTCTCGGGTAGCTGCTGGGTTTGGCTTTGGTTTATGATGCTGGTTTTTTTCCTCTGTGTATTTCACTGTGTTTCTTCTGCAAATAGGCTAAGATAAGGTAATCATGCATTGCATTACTAGATTGATTAGATTATTGGCTAAGGTAATTATGCATCATGCTTATGATATCTCATGTTACATTAAACTCTTATCTCTATCTCAAGATAAAGTGAGAAGCTGTGTGTGTTACTCTTCCCTTTACCTTTGTGTTGGGGGGCAAGCAGGTTAGCCCTTGCACTAAACCATTACATAGTGCAATTCTGGATATAGTAGGACTTAGGATGTTGGGTTTACTTCTGACTTCTAGCCATAGCAGGTGCCTTCACAGACCTTTTGTGATGATGTAGGCTGGATTTAGCAATTCAAGTGATTTCTTCTGTGTTTGTACTGTTATGTTCCTAAATACAGTTAGTAGAAACAATTATTGCTAAAAGAAATATATAGTGCATCTCAACTGTATCATAGCAGGAATTGTATGTGAGGTTTCTCTGTTGTGTTATGCAGCATATCAATTCAAGATCATCTCCTATACTCCTAGGAATTCCCTAACACATGCATAATTGCATAACTGTTCTTAAAATTCCTGTAAGGAAAAAATTTGGTTTCTGTTATTTGATTGGTTTCCATTCATTGTGCAGCTATTAAAATACATTTCACACAAAAACTCTGTAACTGGAATTCATCTCACACTTCCAGTTATGATGAGCTTGACGAGAAAATACTCCTTCTTATTTTGTTCTCTGTACTACATATGGCATAGCAACAAAGTTTTAAGAAACAGTAGGAATACATAAGTGAAGGCAAGAGAGATGACTCATTCCCAGTGACCATATATCTCTGAAGAGCTGAGTAATAAAAAGGAGGAAGATGAAAAAGGAAGGAGGGACTCCCTGTAATCTGACTAACATCACAGTGACTCACTAATCTACTTGACTTCCATAAGGATTAATGTCAATACACTCCAGCACATGAATACAAGCAAATAAATAAGTGAAGCAGCCCACAGTGTCCCTTAGCAGTCATATAAGAAAATGTGTCAGCACATTGTATGGCCTGAAATACATGTATTTTGATTTAATTAAAAAAAATACTTCGCAATTTCCTGGGAAATATGCAATCAGAAGGACAAATACTTAGAATATTACACAAGCTGCAGGTAAAGGACATAAACAGAAGGGGGAAAAAAGTTCTATAATTAAGAATAAACCAAAATGACTATTCTATAAAGAAGATCATGATGGTCAGAAGTACATTAAATATTGCAGTGAATGTATTGTTTAAAATACATTTAATCCTATGTCCACCAGACAAGAGTTTACTGAACAATCACTTAAGTATACAGCTTTGCAAAGCACGAAGTAATCATTTTTTTAATTAATAAGTAAATATTTTCCTTTTTTTTCAATATTTTGTAGTCAACAGAAAAAAGAATGATCTCTATATACATATATCAGATAAAATAAATTTTTACTCTAAGATACAAAGAAAAATGCACTTCAGTAAAATGTATTATATTCCCTAAGTGTTGGGGAACTTAAGCTAGGTGTCTCTGCTTATTATTTATAACTTTCACACAATTATACAAAGAGTTTAGTCTGCAACTGTGTTTTTAAAATGTGCTATTGTTTATCATCTAAAATAAATTAAAAAAAAATAAAAAAGAGGTGCTTGAGGACAGTGCACCCAAACATATAATCACATCACTTCAGTTAATTACATCTTAGAAACATTTTTTTTCCATAAAAAGTGGGATCCTAAATTTAAACAGAAAAAAAAATCCCTGTAGCATATTCTAAGGTCCTACAGGAAATCTGTAGGTTAACTATACACATATGCCTAGCTACTGCAGTTGCTTCAAGTTTATAAAGAACTTAGGAAAAAATGTCTAGTATGTTCATCAGTGATGTAGACAACAGGATTGAGTACACTCTCAGCAAGTTTGCAGATGACACCAAGATGAAGGGTGCAGTTGACGTACCAGAAACGGGATGCCATCCAGAGGGACAAGCTTGAAAAGTGTACCCATGTGACCTTCATGAGGTTCAGTAAGGCCAAGTGCAAGGTCTTGCACCTTTGTTAGGGCAATCCTCAGTATCAACACAGACTGGAAGATGATGTGATTGAGAACAGCTCTGCAGAGGTCTTTGGGGTACTGATGGATGAAAAGCTGGACATGAGCTGACAATATGCACTTGTGGCCCAGAAAGACTGCAAGTGTGGACAGCAAATGAAGGGAACAATTCTGCACCCCTATTTCTAAACCAAATTGCACATGCATGAGTCCTCTGTAGCAATTGTGACTGTCAGTGGTAGCAGCTACATTAAAAGAAGCTGACAAAGCAGAGTACTACAATGATGAGGTAGGCTATCAGTTAGTGACAGGACTAGGAGGAATGGAGCAAAACTGGAGGCGGGGAGATTCAGATTGGATGTGAGGAAGATCTTCACCATGAGTGGTGAGACCCTGGAATGGGTTGCCCAGGGGGATGGTTTGGGCCACATCCCTGGAGGTGTTTAAGGCCAGGCTGAATGAGGCTCTGGCCTGCCTGATCTAGGGTAGGGTGTCCCTGCCCATGGCAGGGGGGTTGGAACTAGATGATCTTGTGTCCTTTCCAACCCTGACTGATTCTATTAGATCAGAAAATTAGATTTTAATGCATAAGAACACACATCAATGTAACAGATTTTGTGGATCTCATAAATCCACGCTACTAGAGAAAACAAAAAGCCTCTAGAAATTACATCACACCATATAGCAGGATCTATATAGCAGAAATGTCTTTTTGTAAAAACTGAAGAAACTAGCACCTAAGTGGCAGAATAAACTGACTCTTAATGAGACCTCAAGTAACAAAATATAAACAAAATATATATATATCTCCCAGAAAAAAAAATTGAAAGAAGACATTTATTATTTCCTATCTACTTTGTTGAGTTTGTTGTTCTCAGGGCTTTATTTTTTATTTCAAAATACTTCTGTGTATTACAGTTCTTCGCTGGCTAAAGAAAACAGTCAAGATCTAAACCTCTGAATTGATCTGAATTTATTATAAAGCCCAAATGCTCTGAAGAGATGGAACAAGTACTTTGTACAGTACATGAAGCTATCCAATAATTTACAGACTATATGTGTATAAACCAAGGAAGATTAGGTGGGTTAACAGCAGGGAAGACACTACAACATCCCACTTTGGATGCAGAGATGCAAGTGTGAGTCGTTTGTCTGGATGGGTGCCAAGGCCTTCCCGCAGTTATCCTAGCTGTAAATAGGTAGCTCTTCATTCAAGCTGAGAAGAGAAAAGGTACACAGATGTGATAAGAGCCATATTGCTCCCTTGTGTGCTGTTGGCTGCAATTTACAAGTGTGGTTTAACCACACAGGACCAATAAGCCACCTGCACCTATAAAGGAGCTCTGACCGGTTTTGTATTAGGGAAACAGTACCAAAGCATCAATAAGTCTATTGATTTCTTTTTAATTTAGAATAAACAACATAAAACACACCCAAAAAAACCAACTACAAAATGCAAAATAAAGAGTCCAGATGAAATACAAAATTTTCAGCAAAGACAAGAACCTGTACCTCTCATGAATAACAGTATGAGTTACAAGACCTTGAAAAAATGTTTCCCATTTTTACCCCATTATACCACTCTTCAGCATTTGTCATGCTTTCTTCCATTTCTAAATGGCTTTATTAATTTTAATGCTTCTTCCACATTGCTCTTTTCTATTTCATTTTCCCCATTTCTTTGTTCCTGCACCTACAAAGCAGAGCATCCCCATCTCTTTCTCAGAGGATTCCTTTCCTTGTTCATATCTCTTTTCATTTTTTTTTTCTGACTCCTCTGTTTACTCCACACCTTTGCTTATTTCCATCACCTCAGCAGAAAAGAGTCCAAGCTAAGAAAACGAGCAAATGGGAACCAACAACATTCCTTTGCTGCAATGTTTTGTGCATGGAAACATGCTGCTTATGACAGAACTGTCTAACTGGCATCACAGCAATCCCTGTGGTATTTGACAAGCATGTTATGTTGCTCAGGCAACCATTCCTAATTGTCTTTTGGGATGCTGAGCAAACAAGGTGGGGGCTTTGCTGGCCTGAAAGAAGGTCACAATAGCACAGTGGCAGCAAAAACAGATGAGGCATCCCTGTAAACAACGTGTCAATCACACATAAAAACCAATCTATCTGCAAGTACAGTCATGTAAGATAATGTGTACAACAGTTGTCATACAACACTACAACAACTGCTACACCAGAGACATTCATTTCAGCATGAGTCTAGAATAACATCAAACTGAATGTTTATCCTGACTTGAAAAATGTTATTTATATATAACAGCACTCTACAAGAAATAGATTGTCAACAACAGTTTGTCAGGGCACTATTAACATCGTTCAGAGACTGAGAAGATAATTTTTCAGAAAGCAAATCTCTACTGAAGCAAACAAAGGCAGAAGCTGCTCTAACCTTAAGGTTCCTCCAGAAGGTTCATCACAGTATATGAATATTTCGCATCTTTAAAAAAAACCCACACCATATGCTAAGATGGCTTTTCTTAACTAGAAAGTCTGCCTTATATTTTTGGATCAACCAAGTTTTTCCTTGGGCATATTTATTGACATGTCTCATAAACCTCGAACCCTTAACCAAAACCAAAAACCTGTTTCAGCTGTATCGATAGTGGATTTTTCTCTTAGTTCAGGGACCAACCAGAGGGAAAAATGGTGAAATTTCAAGTAATTTGGGGAAAAGGTCCATTTTAATATCATGACTCATCAAAATTATCATTTTGTTGCAAATGTATTCAAATTAAATTTCAGCTTTTCAATTTTTTCTCCATCTTTCTTTTTACAGAAAATATTTGCTAAATTTAATCCAAATTCACCAACAAAGGTACCAAAATGCAACTTCTTTTCACAGTATACTGAACCATGAAACTATATTTCCTACTCTAACTAACTTTAAAATGCTCTTCTGTTGATCCAAGTACTGTCTCTATTTTCTGCCTGACCTGCAGGACGTACAGATCCACCCACACTTCTCCATTTTTCTTCAGCCCTGGAGCACCACGTGACAGATGTCACGCAGAAACTTACTGTGTATCCTTCAGGACTTTACCAAAAAGATGGAAAATGACCCAATTTTTCTTTTTGGGTTGCCATCTCTACCTTCTCCGAGTTTCTTCAAACCTACACACACTGTAAAGCACTATAATAAGCATGGGCACATTCCAAAATTTCATGTTTAATAAATGACTGGACCAGCTAGAGAGAGAAAGATCTCTCTTGAGCTATTTGAGATGTCTCCTGGTCCGAGTGCCTGGGGAAGCTCAGTAAGAGCAGCATGTTGTGCTCCTTGCTGTAAGTTACTGCCAGAGGCAGGACACAGGCCTTAGCAGACCAAAAGTGCCATAGCCATCCTGTGCTCAAAATCTTTTTCCACCTCTATTACTCCCATAATGGGTGGTTCTTTCTTTCAACTGTTCCACATTTTCAGACATATTTCTCTATCCATGGAGAGCACTCCAGCTCTCCAACATAAGAAGGAAAATTTTACCACTCAGAACACCTGAACAAGAAGTCTGAGAGTACCAGGTCACATATAACTGACTACCAAGAATATCCTGCAGTCTGAAATGCTATCACTGGCATTTGACACACAGACAAAGTCAGTGATATCCTGCCGTTATCACTCAGGGGCTTTCGACTTTCATAAAGCATACTTTCAACTTTCTTAAAACATGTATTTCCAATTTCATAACAACATTTTAACTTACGCAATACACATAGATATGAAAATACATTATTTTTGTCTAAGCCCAGACCAAGATAAAAAGGAAGTCGTATTTACTATAAACTATAATGCATTCTGAAGTGTTAATAAAACAAGTGACAGTGGTGGACTGCATTCAGGAAATACAGAACAGAAAAAAATAATGTAAGACTTGTCCTTACAACTACTACTTAGGATAGTGTGATAATTTTCCAAGGAACAATGTGAATAGAGGATGAGTTAAAACATTCTTTGCACTATTTGGTGGTACCAAGGCAAAAACCAAAACAACTTAATGCGGATTTTTTTGGTATTTGCATTCCGTTTTCAATTTTGTGCTAATTTTTGGAGGACACTTGCTTGTACAGATATTTACATGCAAGCCTTGGAGTGTACAGAACACACAGGCCTTCGTCTCTTTCAGCAGGGACGCTGCTTTAAGTGATTCAAATTGCAGGGCAGAGAAAATACAGACTCACACACCCCTGCTGTGCTTGTGCATCCACTGCTGGAAGTAGGAAGACAGAAGGATACTTCTAAAAAAAATCCACAGTATATTGGCTGGATGGTCGCACGCAGAGAGTGGTGATCAACAGCACAATGTCCACCTGGAGACCAGTGACAAGTGGTGTCCCTCAGGGGTCAGTGCTGGGACCAGTGCTGTTTAACATCTTTGTCAGTGACATGGACAGAGGAATCGAGTGCACCCTCAGCAAGTTTGCAGATGACACCAAGCTGTGTGGCACAGTCGACTTGCTGGAGGGCAGGGATCCATCCAGAGGGACTTGGACAGGCTGGAGAGGTGGGCCCAGGCTAACCTCATGAAATTCAACAAGGCCAAGTGTAAGGTCCTGCACCTGGGTCGCTGCAATCCCAAGCACAAATACAGGCTGGGTGGTGAGTGGCTGGAGAGCAGCTCTGAGGAAAACGACCTGGGGGTCTGGGTGGATGAGAAGCTCAACATGAGCCTGCAGTGTGCACGTACGGCCCAGACAGCAACTGTGTGCTGGGCTGCATTAAGAGAGGCATTACCAGCAGGGCAAGGGAGGTGATTCTCCCCCTTTACTCTGCTCTTGTCAGACCCCACCTGGAGTACTGTGTGCAGTTCTGGAGCCCCCAGCACAAGAAGGACATGGAACTGTTGGAGAGAGTCCAGAGGAGGACCATGAAGATGATCAGAGGGCTGGAGCACCTCTGCTACGAGGACAGGCTGAGAGAGTTGGGGCTTTTCAGCCTGGAGAAGAGAAGGCTTCGAGGAGACCTTATAGCAGCCTACCAGTATCTGAGGGGGGCCTACAGGAGGGTTGGGGAGGGACTGTTCACAAGGTCTTGTAATGACAGGACGAGGGGGAATGGGTTCAAATTGGCGGAGGGGAGATTTGAACGGGATGTTAGGAAGAAATTCTTCACAGTGAGGGTGGTGAGGCACTGGAACAGGTTGCCCAGGGAGGTTGTGTCTGCTCCCTCCCTGGATGTGTTCAAGGCCAGGCTCAATGAGGTCTTGAGCGTCCTGATCTAGTGGGAGGTGTCCCTGCCTGTGGCGAGGGGTTGGAACTGGATGATCTTTGAGGTCTCTTCCAACCTAGACCATTCTATGATTCTATGATTCTTTTCTATATACTATCAAATAACTTTAAAACTCATACTGATTTCATATCAAAGATTATAAGATGACATTTCATGCAGTAACAGCACAGTAGCACAAAATCATATAGCATTCTCTGGACTTCTGTACTGACATACAGTCAAAAGAAAGCATACATAGTCTCTTTTACTTAGATTAAAGCATGACCTAAATGAGTGCTGGATTAAAGATAGCAAATGCACCTCCCGCAGTAACCACAGCTGAACATAAATCTGTTTGTTTCAATTACTGTTGTCATGATTTCTCAGGAGGAAGCAGCACAACATTTCACTTGGAATTTTATCAGGACAGATTCTCAACCTGAAGAGGAGGCATTTCTTACCATTATTTACATAGTCACAAGATATAGAACACAAGACACAAAACATTTTTTTTTCATTACAGTATCAGATGTAATTCCTGTATCATTAAACCCTCACTTGCCAAAATCCTAGTCACGCCTCCAACCCTACTGTTAACAACTACCCTAAGATTGTTGGCTGCGGTCTTGGCCAAAGTCAAGCAATCTGACAAATGTGCTGGCTATCACTCTGATCAGACAAGGTTCATATTCCTCCTCTCTGCACTCATTGACTTTCTGACAAATTAGGGAGCATTGTCCCTACTCTGAGCTTCTTATTGTCACAAGAAATGCCAATAAACCTGGATTTTTGGGGCAGGATGCTAATTGTAAATTTGTATGAATGAAACTAGTGATCAAAATGCAAGCACCCTCTTCAGGGTAATCACACATGTTTACGAAACAGAACAGTTGTACCACTACTGAAGCAGAAGATGGATGTTTTTACTTCATTATTTACTGGCCACAAAGACAGTTTGTGTAAGAAACTGCAACTCAAGTGATCAAGTTTTTCTGAACTTCTAATGCCACACAACCCACTGTTTCAAGTGCAGTACCTCTGAAGTTCCTCTTACTTTTGTCTACTGATTTCATAGCTACTGAAAATCTCCTAACAATATCTGACAGCAATCTCTAGGCATAACAATAGTCCTGAAAAGCATATTGCATGCAAGAGTAATGCCAAAAGTACAAAGGATAAAATGATGATATATTTAAAACCATTAAAAATATAGCAAAAATAGAAATACTGATACAATTTCTCCCTCTGTCCTCTGTTATCATTCACATTTTACAAACTCAGGGCAGGGCAACTCAATATTTTTATGTTCACTACAATAAACCTGTTGGACTGCACTGATTCTGAGTCATCTATCACCTAGATGGTGAAAATATATTCTGACATAAACATTACCTCAAAAATATTATGTATTACCACTCATAATACTTTCATTTCAACAAATAATTATCTGTCCAGAAAGTACCATCAGAGGGTTGTATTACAGAGAAGCATCCCAGTTCTACTCAGACATGAGATCTAGTCAGTGTTTTTCAGTTGAAAATTTTCATTAAAGCGTACAGTTGGACTCGATGATCTTAGAGGTCTTTTCCAACCAAAATTATTCTATGATTCTATATTGCGAATAAAGCTACTCAATTTAGCCACTTTTTTCCTTTTTTAGGGGCACTTTAGAACAATTTCATACCCTCACATGCTAAAATATTCTCATAACTTTGATACTTCTTTTAGTTCAGTATCAGCTTTCAATTTCTGCTACAACTTTTTTTTTCTTCCTTTGGAGGAAAGATCACTCCAACTGTGAGGACAACAGTAATTTCCTTAAGTAATTCATTCAGTTTCTTTAGTCCTCGACAATAGGTGGTGAGTCTGCATGTAGCCAAATACATGTCCACAATCTCAGCCAAAATGCCCTTAGCCATTTAGACAGAAGAGAAACACCCTTGCTGTATGCAATACCTGTTCTAAAATTAATCAACATCAGAAAACAGTAAAATAATTCCTGAGAGACTACTGTGCAAATATGCTAAAGAATTTAAAAGGACTTTTAAGGTTAATTGTATTAATGCTACATAGTGACATCTAACAAATGTTTTGGGACAGCTTCCTGACTATAAAAATTGTAGAAGGCAGATTAACCAGGAGAGAGGTGGGGAGAAAATCATCTTAGGTACACAGCTGGAAATTGCAGTGTTCTCAATAAAAAAAACCTCACATACATCCTTATTTTCACTGACTTTTAACAAAGATCCTGAAGCACAAAAACTATATCTGTTCTACCAAGCCAGGCTCCACATCAATACATCTGCAGAAGTTAGGAAATTTATTTCCGTTGTTTTTTCTTTTTTCTCTTGTTTTCCTTTTAAACTCTCTCTACAGTTGTAGGAGGCATTGCTCTCCAGTTACCACACCACTCCAGTCAGGCCCTTAGCAAGATCACAGCAAGATCACTGCTGCTGTAAGTTTGAAGTCTACTATCCATCCCTTTCAAGTATTTACTGTTTTAGTGTTGAAAACAAAAATGTCATTCTCTCCTAAGTCTAATAACAGCACTGGAAATGGCTTGCTTAATTTTGATTTTCTGCTATTTACTTTGTCCTTTGTGTATTTCTCTTTAACACTGACTTCTGCCTGTTATAGCTAGATAACAGAGATAAAAATACAGGTCTGTTTGCAGAAAGAAAGAGAATGTGGTACTAAGTGTAATGAAATCTCTAAAATGTTACTTACAATGAAAAAAACTGAAATATGTTGCCCAACTTGCTGCATGATTGTTAACCAAAGTACATAGCTGCAGATGATGCCTGAACCAGCTGGTGCCTGGCTATCCAGCACACGCTCACGCTGCAGCTGGGCAAAGTATGCAGGTTTCTAAGTTCATTCAGAACCGTCCACCGCAATCAGGTATCAAAACAAAGGGAAGAAATTCTGCCACTGCCTAGAATTTCTAACCCTGTGCTCTGAACAAAAGAGCCCATTTGCTAAACTGTGTTCTCTTCATGCCCTTTTTCAGGATACACATTCCCCATTTTTATTGATGTAGGTCCTTCATAGATCATTAAAACTACATACCACACAGCCCTGTCACCCATGTCTAACAAGTGATGTTGTTCTTATGTTTAGGCAAATGTTGCAGCAACTTTAAAATCAAACATTATGGGAGAAACTTTATCAGAATTCTAATGCCACATTGTGCAAGAAGCATCCTGGAATGAAGCACCAAGCACCACTGACCTAAAGTACTTTGCCATTCTATTTCTCATCTGTCAAAGCAGTTGCCACTGCCTCCTATGTTCAGCTCTGATCAGAAAACAATGTGCAAAACCTAAACTTGGATATTTGCTTTCACTTTTGATCCACTGTGTTGCCTTTGATAATGCCACTCTTTTCTACTCTTGATAAATCCAAGGAAACAGAAATGCAAAGTGCCTATTTGCTTCAGATAACAAGCAAGTATTTTCTCTAATTATAATCTACAGTATTTTTAAAAGATGTGTATAGAGAGATCAAGAATATCATTAAAGCAGCACACAAATTGAAAAATTAAATACATTTAGTTTGCTGCCAACATATTAATGGGAAATATTTGTTCAGAGGCATATAAGTCATAACATTTCTATTTATAAAAATTACTGATGAACAAACCCTCCACAGAATCAACATGTAAACACCAATAAATTTCAGTGACTAGAAAGAGAACATAAGCCATCACATGACTGAATAAGCAGAAAACTAACCCAAATTTCAGTTTAGTTTCCTCAAATAAAATATTCACCCTCTTAACTTAAGGTACTTGAACAAAGGCTTTAAAAATGCACCACAATTCCATTATGATTTTAATCATAAATACAAGCAATGGTTGGCAAGGAGTATAAAATGAGAAGCACTAAGTACACATTATACACAATAGAAAGATAAATAAAGATTAGTTGTCTGGGAAGTGCACAGAAATCAGAGAAGCCTAGAAACCTCACACTTCCTCATTTATCCTTTAATGGAAAAAAATTGACATTAGCTGGAAAAGTATTGATTTTCTGTGCTGCAATCTGTGAGAGCCTAAAGAAATGAAAGTAATTTTTTTCAGCATACTGAGATTGTTTAAAAACTTCAGCAAGGTCTGCCTGGATCTCACAACACACATATACATTTATTTCTGTTCAGATTTGTCCTTCCGAACAAGACACTCACATTTGGAGGTTGTACCATTATGTTTAAATCTGCTGCAGCATGGTTGAAATGTAAAACCCACCCAGACAGACTCACCATTGTAAGAGAAAAAATATTTCACTTGCTGCCATTAAGAAATGGCACCTTACACTGCTATTAGGCATAAGGACTGTTAGGAAAACCACTGTTTTTCCTTGAGTATGCTTAACATTGTGAATTTCTAGGCATTTTGTTCTCCAGATTTTTTTCTTTCCATATTCCTCAACCCCTGACATCCCCCAGCAATGTTCTCCTGAGATGACAAAAGACCCTCAGGAAAAGCACAGAAAACTACATGAGCTGTGAAAAAGTAATTGCAGAGGAGAGGACAGAACACCAGAAGCCTGGACAAGCAGACACATTTGTGTCCCCAGAGAGGATCAATGAGCTTGAGCACAGGACCAAAATTCAGAGATGTGTGTATTAACAGGTAAGACATGACCTACAAAGAAGAGGCAGAAAGATTAAAGATGGCAAAAGCTAAGAAAGCACATCTCAGTGCTAGAAAATAAGAGATGTGTGGGAAAACAAACAAACAAACAAACAAACAAACAAAAACAACAAAACACTCCTGGAACACCTATCTTTAAAAAAAATAAAGATTCAAAGTTAGTTTGCATTTGCTATATTTTCTTATAAGAAAATTAATCTATAAACAGATTTTTCTAATATTGGTGGGTTCTGGAGTGTTATACCACACAGCTATGACATTTTTAATGGCAAACTACCCAGGATCCAGCCAAGAAAGCTGAACTACATGTTCCTCAGGGTATCTGAAGCCTAAGAGTAGTTTGTTTCCACCAGCTTTCAATGCAGGAATGTTGCCAGAGAAGTTAGAAACATGAAAATTGTCAAAGCTGCCATGCCCTCCACAAGCACATTCTGTATTTCTCAGCACAGCATCCACAACCAGATGAAGCAACAGAACAGATGAAAGAAAAAATATAAAGGACTTACCATCAAACACATGAAGTGGCATCAAGAACTAAAACTTCCTTTATAGGGTGCACTATGAGCTCATCAATACCAGCTTAAATAGTTCTGGTTTTCTGTATCCAAAAGCCCTTCAACTAATGTAAGTTAGTGTACTTCTGCTCCCCACAAAGAAACATCGCCATCTTTTACCAAGTCATTGTTAGTTCCTACCTGTTTTTTACACAGCATTATTCTTTACTGTATCTTTGAAATTATTTTTAATAACTTGTTACAAATAATGCAAGTGAAAAGGATTGAAGAAAATGTAAAAAATGCTTAAGTCACTATATGTAAACTTTACAAAAAATGCTGTGTGACATAAGTAAAAAAAAATCAAATAGTAAGTAGTATATAAAATAGTAAAGAGATACACCATAGATGTATGACTGACATTATTTGATAGCTTTATGCAAAATGGCAGCTGATGTGCTCACAAAGATTAAATCATAAAAGTTTGCCAAAATTAAAATCTCTCAAAATTCTAAAGAACAAATCTAATAATGAATATATCAGAAAGTAATTATACCAGAAGCAGCATAAAGTGGCACGGGCTAATAATAGCATGATATATTTGCACCATGTGCAGACAGGCAAGGGTCAGCACAGCTCTGGACTGGCCAGCAGGCATCAGAGCTAAAGGCAATGATCCTTTCCATTTCAACTATCAGAAAGTGCACACATCATCAAAGACAAGTATGTATTTGAATCTATAAATATGGTACAGATAAGGCAAAAAAGAGGCAGTTGAGAAGGTACAAAATGTCCAGAGAACTATGAACAGTTCCCCTCTCTGGGAAACTGGGCTAGCCTTTTGCAGGGGGAAACCTAAATCCTAAGGGTATTAAGAAAAACATCATAGATTAGGAAATAAGTGTTTACAACCTGGCTGGTTTACTACCTCCTCTACCTGAACTTACTGTTCATGTTACATTGGTTTGGTTGAAATACCATGATAAACAAAAAAATATGAACTGGAGTTTGCATATCATAAACAAGGAAACTGCCACTCTCCTCTTCCTAGTGCAGCTCACCCATTTGTGAATTTTAAATTTAAACTTTCTCATATTCATGCAGGTGGACATGCAACATGAGTTATGGAAAGGGTAAAAACGATGAACTCAAGCTGCCATGTTCAATGTTGCATTTTAGAGCAACTAACTACTTTGCAGATCCAACAACAGCCTTTGCATATCACACATTAGATTTGAAACTGCTTCTATCCCTTAAACTCACAGACACTACATAACCACATGGAGCTATCAGAGAGTCCTGTTAGAGTCTGAAGGTTAGTTAGTCTGGGTAATTCTAACCCTCATACCTTGCCCTGGTTTGAGGCCAACCCCATTAATCCTCAGCTCGCATTTCAGGAAAAAAAACACAACCATTATTGTATTAGAGACAGAAGCCTCCCAAATTATTAATATTTATAGTGACTGGGCAGGAAACAGAGTATGAAGCTACTAAAGAAAACAGCTTTTTTTTTTTTTTTTTAATAAAAAATTTTTTT
>VWZI01001786.1:105477-132606 GCA_013396835.1 Psilopogon haemacephalus | reverse complement strand
TTTGGGCTCAGGGTGGGGGCAGCTAGCCTCAACCCAATACAATCTCTATGGATGAGGCCTCAACCACCTCCCTGGGCAACCTGTTGCAGTGTTCCAGCACACTTATGGTGCAGAACTTGTTCCTAACATCCAACCTAAATATGCTCTTTTCTCATTTGAAACCATTGTCCCTTGTCCTGTTCCTGCATGCCTTTGCAAACAGTCCCTCTGCAGCTTTCTTGTACCTTTCAGGTACTGGAAAGCTGCTCTAAGGTCTCCACACAGCCTTCTCCAGATTGAACAGCCCCAGTTGTCTCAGCCTGTCCCCATAGGGGAAATGCTCCAGTGCTCTCCTCCTCCTTGTGGCCTTCCTCTGGACCTGCTCCAGCAGATCCAAGTCCTCCTGCCAGGGACACCAGAACTGGACTCACATCCTTGCAGACACTGTCAGTCAGAAATTAAGAACTGCATAGGCAGGCTGTGCATCAGGGCTGTGCCTTGGTGTAGTGGGTTTGCAGTGACCTGCCCCCCCACCTTTTAAAACCCTGGCTAAAACTCAGAAAAACACACTGGAAGTTAATAAATGAAGCTTTATATTTACAGCAATGCAAATATACAAGCAAATATTTACAAGATATAACAGATATTTACAGAAATATACAGTAAAAAAGAAATACAGACACCACACCCCTCCTGGAGACCAAAATCCCCAAGAGAGGGAAACCAAATCCCCCCTACCACCTTTCCCTCCTTCCCCCAGCTTTATCTCACCACTTGATGATGCTGCAGATAAGCTGAAGATTGGTCAGAAAGATTAGTGGCAGGAAGGAATGAATGGTTTTAGTGATTTTACTCTGAATTAGTTCAAAGGCAGAGAGACAAAGGAAAGAAGCTGCTGAAGCCTGCATGGACCCAGAGCCGACTGACTGCGCAAGCACACTGGCTTATCTGGATGTTTTGGGAACATTCTCAAAACAATCTTCTTTCTTCTCTCTCAGTCAAACTGGGTGAAGTGACACAGTGTTTAATTTCTCACTCAAATTCTCCAATTAGCTCAAACCAACACACTTGGTACCCAGAGACAGTCTTATTCCCTTCAAAACTGATTCCTTTCAGAGTTTGCTGCCGCTTCTGAGCCCTGTAGCACCCTGTGTAAACGGTTCTCGAATTCCTATGCAGAGCTTTGCAGTTTCAACGCTGTGGTCAGCAGATGGCAGTGAAGAACAAACCTCTGAGAGGCAGCGCAGCGGCAGCTTCCCTTGTACTGGAGGAAAGCCTGGATGGCTGCAGAGCCCACCCTAGAGTGGGCATGGCTGTGGTGCCATGAGGTTGTGATTATTCCCAAGATCGCTATCTCCCCATTTAAAAGTTTGGAAAGAGGCCACTAGGAAGCTCAGCGATACAATTTGTGCTTTTCGTGCTTTTCTGTCATGGAGTTTTTCACCTGAGCAGCTGTCAGGTGCTTCTTGCTTGTTCCCTGGAGTGGAAGGTGATGCTGCTCTGCTCGGCCATGGAGAAGCCTCTGCGGGAGCTCAGGAAGAGCAATGTTTTGCCATTAACACCCACTGTCTTTCACTGTCCCTCCTGCAGTTTATGCTCTGTGGTATTCAGGAAGGGTAAAAGATCTGGGCAAAGGGGAAGGCTATCTCCTATCAAAGTTAATGGAGAAGATGCTGAAAAATTATCTCATGGTGGAGCGTAGTCACTTGTGACACTAGAAGTGGTGAGTAATAAGACCACTCAGTCCTTTCCCCTTTCTGGTCTTTTCCAACTGGTACACGGTTACTAGTGAACCCTTGTCTTGATTCCCTGAGCATCTCTGCTCTACCTAGACCCAGTGCAGAAACCCACCAACTGATTTCTTCCCTGAGTCTTCTCTCTTTCCCTATGATTTCTGACTTCAGTGATTACCAAAACTGGCTCACATTCCTTCCTTCACCTGCTCTTTCCCCCTCACTTCTCCAGACTCTTCCATCTTCTACAAGGCTGAAGCTATTCAAAGGCAATTTTTTTCATTAGCCATTGTTTTTCCTCCAAGAACCCACTTTTTAGGCACCAGACTCCTTGTATCAGAACTGATGTGAGTCAAGACCAAGTTGCTAGGATGTTTACCTGAGCACATTCTTTTCCATGAGAGTTCCCTTAGAAGATATTTGTATGATGTTTTCAGGAGAAAGGTACTTCAAGGACCTCTGCTATGAGGACAGGCTGAGAGAGTCGGGGCTCTTCAGCCTGGAGAAGAGAAAGCTTTGAGAAGACCTTATAATAGCCTTCAAGTATCTGAAAGGGGCCTACAGAAAAACTTGGGAGGAACTATTTACAAGGTCTTGTAACGACAGGACAAGGAGTAATGGGTTTAAACTGGAAGAGGGGAGATTTAAACAAGATGTTAGGAAGAAGCTCTTTACAGTGAGGGTGATGAGACACTGGAACAGGTTGCCCAGGGAGGTTGTGAACGCTCCCTTCCTGGAGATGTTCGAGACCAGGTTGGATGAGGCCTTGAGCGACCTGTTCTAGTGGGAGGTGTCCCAGCCTATGGCACAGGGGGGTTGGAACCGGATGATCTTTGAGGTTCCTTCCAACCTGAACCATTTTGTGATTCTATAAATGTGAAATGTGTGGCTGGAAAGAACGTTTGTGTTTTCTGTAAATTAGGCTTAGCTCAGCTTTTCAGTAACCACACACCTCAAGGATGAGCTTGCCTTACAGATGTGCAACTTCAGTTCACAAAGCAGTCAAAGCAGAGTAATTGTGTTTGTTGGCTCGAGTTTCTTTTTGATCAGCTTTTGCTGTGTTTTTAATCCATAGTGCCAGCCTGCAAAGCTGAAGGTGAGGACAGAAAACACATTACAGAATAAATAAGAAAAGTGTTCACTGAACAGTCCCTTGGATGTGAACACAGCTGATTCTTCTAAAATCTGTCTCATCAGGGCAAGTTAAGCAATAAAACTCTGTTCAGGTTAAACATCTCTGAGTAGTGGTTTGTTTAGCCCAGCAGAACATTGAGTTCTGTTGCACAAGGATTGTGCAGTAAGAAGGTTCTCATCCAGACACTGGAAACAAGCATTTTGCAGAAAGAAAGTCAAAAAGAAAAATTCCATGCATACGGTGCAGCAATTTACATGTATTTATATGAGTTGCTTTTAAAACACATAAGCTATACATGATCTAACCCAGGAATAAGTTACATCAAAGAACTACATATTATGTATATATATAAAAAAAAAAAAGTTATTTTATAAACAAGATCCTCCTCAGATCTTCAGATGTGCAGTTGGAATTTTCATCTTTGTTATCAACAACAAAGTCTGATAAGATAAACACTTTCCAAATCATGGTAGATTGTGGAGGGAGAAAGTCTGGAGTCGAGTCTTTGGTCATTTCCTTATGACGTGGTTTTAGACTTTCTTCTATACTCAGAGTATTACTGGGGTTTTGTTTGGTTTGTTTTGTTGGGGCTTTTTTCTTAACATCTTCAGTGAAATTCCTAAATCAGATCAAAGAAGTCCATTTGTATCCCGCTAGAGCAAAATATAAACAAATGATAAAGTAGATTTGGTTGTAGAAAACTGGTCTGACAGCTGACTTTGTAAAACCATCTACCTATGCCTGCTGAAAGCTGAATTCAGCTCTGGCATTGTGTTCTCCAAACCTCATATTTGCAATCCTTGCTATTAGGGGGATGGCAAACAGACAGGGATCCCCCACTTGCAGTTTCCCACCTATTGTGTTCTGTTGAGAACTGGATGCTGTTCTTCACGTGGAGTCAAATTTCATAGATGAGACTTTTTGCCATTTTGCTCAGTTTCATTTTTTCATTAAATACCTCCTCAAACCTTAGATTCTGTTTTGGAGTGAAGTGGTTCTTCCAATCACCAACCGCACCTGGAAGACCGGGGGCAGAAAAACAATAGTGAGGCTAGAAATGTAATAGTGCAAAAAATGCATTTAGGCCAACTGTAAACAGTTTTGTTTACAGTTGGCCTAAATGATTAACTATTGTTAACCGTAATCTTGAAATTGTTATTAACCATTATCTCTAAATTAGGTCACGATCATGATTGCAGTAGGACATGATTGGTGGAAGCAGATGGATCCATCAGACCTGGTTAGTGCCAACAACACAAAGTGGTACATGAAGAAGAGGAGGTTTCCTAGATGGAATTAGAACTCTAGGTCATCTCAGTAGAGAGGTATCTTACCACACCTTAGGTGTATGCAGCTAAAGGTTATGCGGTTACACCCAGAGCACCTGGGCTCTTTCACAGTCAGTAGTGGGAAATGGTTTCTTCCTGGCTGGAAGTCATCTTGTTCTAGTCAACATCTAACACTAATTAGGTGAATGGCTCCCCCAAACCAGCTCTATCTCTCCTCTGACAAAGAAGACTCCTGAAAAATGAGCCCAGAAACACCTAATACATAAGGGGGCTGAAGGATCTGGGGTTGCTCAGTCTGGAGAAAGAATGCTCCAGGCAGAGCTAGTAGCAGCCTGCCATTACCTGAAGAGGTCTACAAGAAGGCTGCAGAGGGACTGTTTGCAAAGGCCTGCAGTGACAGGACGAGGGACAATGGTTTGAAATGAGAAAAGAGCAGATTTAGATTGGATGTTAGGAATAAGTTCTGCACCGTGAGTGGTGCTGGAACACTGCAACAAGTTGCCCAGGGTGGTGGTTGAGGCCCCATCCTTGCAGATATTCAAGGCCAGGCCTTGCCAAGGCTCTGAGCAAGCTCATCCAGTGGAGGATGTCCCTGCTGATTGCAGGAGGGTTGGACTGGATGACCTTTGGAGGTCCCTTCCAACTCCAGCCATTCTATCATTTTATGAATCCCACCCTCCCTCACACTGCTCCTAGTCTCTAGGGCTTTCTACCAATAAGAAGTCTCACCACTGAAGTGGGCAGGTAACTACTTCTGGGTGACTCTGCACACTTCTGGTCGGTAAAGCGTTTCACATGCTATCCAGTTTGAGCAAAGAGGACACTTGTTTTTAAACTGGGATATGTTAATGAGACAATGCTTGTTTGTCTCCATGTGCGTCCTCTAAAGACTGTACTGCTGACAGGACATTCCAGATAGCAGAGAAGAGAAAAGCAAGCTCGAAGAATAATATTCTTTTATAAATACCCATGTCTGCTCTGTAAGCTGGATGAAACTAGCTAAACTTCTGGGATTTGCAGAGGAACTACTTGAGAGAAAAAAAAAAGTGATTTTCCAACTTTTTAAAAGTGGCTTTGTCAAAGTTCACTGACTTAGGAAAGTGCGTTTGAGTTGTTGGTTGGTTTGCTTGTTTGCTACAGACATTTCCTTGAATCCATAGGTAAAAACATTCTGGATTAGTGAAATGTGCCATTTCCATATTTATTGACAGTTTTAAACTGTCAACTATTGTTAAAGAGTTAACAGTAAAAATAATCAAAATCCATCTCACCATGATGGCTTATTATCTAAATTTATTATCTAAATCTGAGGAAGCTTCTGAAATGTCAAGAGCAAGAAAACCCCTGCAGAGATTTTAAAGTCACATCTGAACTGTGCACTGTTTATGATTTCCCCATGGATTCCAGCTTGGCCAAAGTTTGAAGGCTACCTATGAGGCCCTCAGGTGACTGAGTCATCCATTCTTACACTGTTGTCGTTGCCAGCATGTTCGTTTTTCAGGAATATTTCAGAAAGATAAGAGGTGTTAAGGAGGGTAAAGGCTCCTATGGAAGGAATGTGTCTCTGTTTCTCATTCTAGGAAATGAGATGTCATGGGGACATGTTGTGAAAGACTGAGGTGGTCAACTTTTCGATAAAGTGTAAGGCTCTCTGAACCCTTTCCTCTTAGCTTAAAAGCTCCCATGGAGCAATATTAGCCAGGCTTGTTGAGCCTCTTCCATTCCTCTCTAGCAAAAGTGTGTGTTTTCAGCCAGAGAACTCAGGGGGAAAAAGTGATTTTTAAGTTGGCTCCAAACTGAAAGATCCTATCACTGACTCTGGGATGGACTCAGAATATCTCTACAGCCCAGGAAAGACCTGGCCTGCAGCCCCTGGCTGGATTCCCAGCTCCTTTGTGCTGTGTTAAGCCTGGAGCAGGGAACTTACCTTTTCTGAAAATCAGTTTCCTGTTGGATGTCAGTGCACAGACAGTGTGACTGGGATCGCTGTTTTCCTTTTCTGTGTCACTTTTCATCTCTGAGAAAGATGACTTCTTGCAGATATCTTGGATATCCTTTTCACTGACGTTTAAACCCAGAAACAGACTTATTTCCTTGACAATCTTAGGGAGATCCTGAGGTATGAGAAAAGTAAAGCATTTACATTTCTTTGCTGATTATCAGACTTTCTGTTAGTATGAAAATGATCACTTTTATTCCGTGCTGAGTTTATCACATATTTATTTGATACAAGAAGGACATGGACATAATACAGTGGGTCCAGAGGAGGGCCACAAAGGTGGTCAGAGGCCTGGAACACCACTCCTATGACAACAAACTGAGGGAGCTGGAGCTGTTCAGCCTGGAGAAGAGAAGGCTTCAGGGAGACCTAATTTTACTTGAGATGTCAGCCACAATAGGTTAATATGTGGCCCTTAACAGATGTCCTTTTGTGGGACCAAGAATGAAGAACATAAAATTCTTTCTGTCCCTGCCTATGGCAGGGGGTTGGAACTGGATGATCTTTGAGGTCCCTTCCAACCTAAACCATTCTATGATTCTTTCTGTGAGGAAAATAACACTACTTATCTATGAAACGCAACTCTCACAGGGTTATGCAACTTGTACTTTGCCCTGGTGAGGCCACATTTGGAATGTTGTGTCCAATTCTGGGTCCCTCAGTTCAGGAATGACCTCAGGGAACTGCTTGTCAGAGTTCAACACAGAGACACAAAGGTAGTGAAGGCAGTAGAAATCTCCCTGCTGTGGAAAGGCTGAGTGAGCTGGGACTGTAGCTTGGAGCAGAGGAGCCTGAGGGGTGACCTCATTCATATTTATCAAGATGTGCAGGGCAGTGGTGGGAGGACAGAGCCAGGCTCTGCTCAGGAATGTCCAATGGTAGGACAAGGGCAATGGGTGCAAGCTGAAGCAGAGAAGGTTCCATGTGAACATAAGGAGAAACATTTCCACTGTGAGAGTGATAGAGCACTGAAGCAGGCTGCCCAGAGAGGTTGTGGAGTCTCCTTCCCTCTATACATTCCAAGCTCACCGGAATGCATTCTTGTGCGACCTACTCTAGGTTACCCTGCTCTGACAAGAGGATTGGTCTAGATGATCTTTGGAGGAGGTCCCTCCCAACCCCTATCATTCTGTGTGATTTTCTGTGTGCAGCCAGAATTAGCTCACTAATGTGAAATGATATGCAAATAGAAAAGATGCCCAAAGATATTATCCTTTTTCACTATAATTTACTCTTTGATATTTCAATCATGCTAATTTCCAAGTAATAAGAGCAGGAAACGTATTTACCTTCTTCATGTCTTCATAGAACAAAAACAGGATATTTTTGTTGTTTGCATGTTCTTCCCAACTGAGGAAATGATCAAACCAGGATCCGCAGACAACTGAAAAGAAAACCCACGTGGGAGAGTTTCATATAAACTCTATTCATAAATAACTCTGACTCTATCTCACAGATGCAGGGGAGTGATCCCCTATTAGTGTGTCCCCTCTATTTCTCTAAACTCAATTATATTTTAGATTTTTTTTTTTTTTGTAACTGAATTATAGTCTAAAGAGGTTCCTGTTCTTTTTGGAATGATGCAGATCCTGTCCTGTCTATTCTGAGATTGGAGCCTGTTTCCACTTCAGAATCCTAACCCAGAGAAGGGCCAATAATGAGGGAAAATGTAGCCCCCCTAACAGGATCTGAGTATGTCACCAGCTGTCTGCATGTCTGTGCTGACAGAGATATGATCACTCCACCAGGAAATGAAATAAGCAGTTTGTTAAATGGAGCCCACTGTTCTTAGCTCCATTTTGTCTCTATTACTTTTTAAAGCCAAAGGAAAATTAGGTAAAGAAGTTATGCAAATACATCATTCAGCCAACAACACAGGTAACTGAAGAGTTTATGGTTGGCTTATGGCACTTATTTTCTCTGGCTGCTCTTTTTGGTCAATTTCAGCTTCTCTTTAAAGAGCAAAATTCTGACTCTTCTGGTTGAAGCACAATTTGGACTACATGGAAAGCTGAGCTGAAAGGCTCCTATAGGTGATGAGAACAGGCCTGGAGAGAGCAATCACAGCCAGCACTCTCCAGAAATGTGACTTTGCGTTGTCACTGCTAGCAGAAAAGTATGATATTGTAATGAGCATAATTTTGTTTGCAAACTCTAAAGTGTAATGAAGTACTTTGCTGAATGCTCCAGGCTGTAGCCAACTCCTGTGCACAAGGCACTATCCACAGCATGTGCTCCACAGTTTTCAATTAAGCCCTGCTTTCCTTGTCAGCCACACTGGGAATGTGACCTATCCCTACTGGCTTCAGGTGTACAGCATGCAGTCTTGGAAACAACATGGACAGCATCGCATTGTCTCTGTGTGTCCTCACTCTTGCTCTGAAATGAGATTAACTCTGCAGGACTACTGCAGGATCTGAACCAAGCATCACAACCTTCTTCTGTTTCTATTAAGAGCAAACCCAACATAGTCTCTACAGGTCACCTGTTACATAAATTTCTGTTGTAACCAACATATTATGCCGTGCATAAGCACACGGGAAATAGAATTGTAGAATCATAGAATGGTTTGGACTGGAAGGAACCTCAGAGGTCATCTAGTCCAACCCCAAATAGAAGGTGGCTACTGATTTACAGATAAATGGGAGATGCTTTTAAGATTCAATAGAATGCTCTTTTCTACAATACTTTCAGAGTTGGTACTATACAAGCCAAGATCCTGCAAATCAGTGCCTTAGGGCTGCCCTGAACTAGGAGCATAAGATCTGAGACAAAGCTCACACAAGCCAGCAGACAAATTGACTTCTGGAGCGTTGATCTAAGCTGACTGCACTGGCACTGTGCTTCCAATCTTTTCAAGGTGATACGTCATTGTGGCTGTAATCATCACTCTGGCTGTATAGCAGGAACACATGTCCTGAAAAGAGTAATAAAACACTAAAAATGGGAGTGGATAACTGAAACATGGTCCTGGGGTCAGCTTCCATGCCACTGCTACAGCTCATAAAGGTCTTGTCCTTGGTCTTTGGACCACACTACTAAGTCAGCCCATGCTGCACATCAGGCAGCGGGTGCAGAAAGGCTTTATGAAGGCATCTACACTCTCTTTGAAGGACCACCCAAGGTTGTCTTCCACGACTTGAGAAGAGGCTACATCTGCAAGCACAGCTCCCAGTGCAGTCTGGGGATTGTCTCCCCATATGCCTGTTGCCTGCATGCTAGCACATGAGCCACACAGCTGGTTGAGCAGCTTCAAACAGAGCGCCTGCCCCACTAGCCTGCTCACCAAGGGCAGGAGCTGCTTGCAGCAGGATCAGCTGCTCTGATATCTGCTGAGAAGCAGCTGTATACACAGAGCTCCCCTATCACAGTTTAACCATTAATTCTTGGTAGAAAGCTGGCTGTTACTGTGGTTCACAAGACAAAGCTGGAAGCATTTTGACACAGGCAGATCCACACCAGAGTTTTGACAAAATATCAGGGGCTTCAGGATGTTTGTGGGAAGAAAGGAAATCATGAAGTTGTCTGTGAGAACACAATTTTTAACAGATATGCTGGAATACCTCTCCAGTGAAGACAGGCTGAGGGAGCTGAGGTTGTTCAGCCTGGAGAAGAGAAGGCTTCAGGCAGACCTAATAGCAGCCTGCCAGTATCTGGAGGGGACCTACAAGAAGCCTGCAGAGGGACTGTTTGCAAAGGCCTGCAGTGACAGGACAAGGGACAATGGTTTCAAACTAGAGAAGAGCAGATTTAGATTGGATGTTAGGAGCAAGCCCTTTATTATGAAGGCGGTGGAACACTGGAACAGATTGCCCAGGGAGGTGGTTGGGGCCACATCCCTGGAGATATTCAAGGTGAGGCTTGACAGGGCTGTGAGCAAGCTGATCTAGTAGAGGATGTCCCTACTGACTGCAGGAGGGTTGGACTAGATGACCTTTGGAGGTCCCTTCCAACTCAAACTATTCTGTGATTTCATGTGAAAGAGCAGCAAAACCCTGCAAAGAGCAGCTGTGCTGAAATACTGCAGCCACTATTGAAATGTCTCTTTGCTGGACATGTCTGACTAGCAGGGCTGAAGTCCGTGTCCGGTTATTTGTTCTTGTTTACTTTAGCATGAGAAGTTATCCTGAAGGAAAGCCCCAACCGAAGCTGTGGATTTCAGTGAGGAGTTTTTCCTGACTCTGTGCTTCAGAAGCTAATGTAAACTGCAAGGAGAAAACATAACCTTTATCCTTACCGTCTCCTTTTAAGAACAAGTCAAAGAAAGCAGTCCAGGTGTCAACAGTGGGAAGGTTTGGGTTATCCCTGTAGTAGTGGTACATGGAAACTGCAGTATCTTTGGGATTTCTACTGATGTAGATCATCTGTAAATGAAGATGGTACAGTTCTTAATGGTAACATCCTTTGTTTTAGAGGAGTTGTGTGCATAACGATAGCATTTTCACAGGTAGTTTTGTATCGTCAAAACCCTTTCCTTTAGGACCCCTCTGTCGGGGACCATGCCATTAAGATTTAAATGCTTTTGTCCTTGCTTAGGCAGGAGTTAGTAGTGATTAGTAAACAATTCCACGTGGACTGAGGTGTGTCTCTGGCAGCTGGGTAATGTTTATATTTTATGAAAGGGGTTGTGTTCATTTTAACTCATGAGTCAGTACACTGCCCCATAAATTTAGCATATGAAGCTATTGGCTAATTAACATTCACAAGACGGACGCAAACCATAATTGTGCACCTTTTGTTCAAACTAGCCTTTAGTCCCAAAAGTCTGGATCTGAGTAATTCTAAAATTTTGGACTTCTAAGCTAAAATTTGAGGCCCAGAATTGTTTTGTTTTGTTTTGGTTTTGGTTTTTTTTTCTTTAATGACCTCACATATTAGCATGGAATCTGATTATGCTTCGCAAGCTTCGGTTCTTTATCCCTTTCTCCTTTATAAGCTCTTCATAAAGTTCCAATAGGAGGGGCAGAGTATCTTCACCTCCAGAACAGTCTGGAAATACCCAAGGTAAGTGTTTGCTAAGTAATTGCTCCAGCCACTAGGAAACGGGGTCATGTAAACACCCTCTATCTCTAAGGTATTCCTGATGCAGTTTGTATGGTGCCTGCTATACAAATTGGGAGCAGTAGGGCAGCAGCAGAACCTAGTCCCAAGCCCAAGTCCCAGCTCACGCTGACTATTGGTCAGCTGTGTGTCCAAAATTCACAGCAGAACATTTCTGAAAACTCTAAGTCTTTTGAAAATTATTAAAGAAAGACAAGACGAAATAGATTGCCAACAGACATTTAACACAACTGCTTTTATACACTTTTTGCCTTACCTTGCATTTTTTATTCTTAAAATTTGGAGGTAGCATGTTGTAGTCCAAGTGTGTTGGGATGATCCTCTTTGATGAGACTTGATTTAGTTCCTCCAGTTTGGATATGTCTCCAAATTCAATGGGAGATGTTAGTGTAACCTGAGCACTGTAAAGGTTTTTTATAACTCCTGCAAGCCAGTGAGTGCCTGCAGAGAAAAGAAAGTTTGAGGCAGAAAAAAAAGAAGGAAAAAAAATTAAAATGGGGGAAGAAGAAAGAAAAAAGAAAGGGGACAAAAAAAAAAAGAAAAGAGGAAAAAAAGGAAGATTTGTTACTGGGAAAATCCATATAGCATGTCTTTTGCATATTGAAACAACTTGCTCTCTACAAGAGCTACTTCAGCTTCAACAAACTTCACATAACTGAGTAATCTCATTGGTTCCAAATATATAAATACTGGAAAAATTAGGACTGTAAATTAAGTACAAAATAAGTGCTAATATTGTTACCAAAACAATCTCATAAGATGAACTGCCTATCAACTGAAAAGTTATAATATTTTAATCATTAATTTATGAATTTATCTGTTTTTTTTTCCTTACAGTAAGTTAAGTCTTTATATTTGGGAAGCATTAGCTGAGCTTCTTTGGTGTGTGTTTCTGTGTGTGAGTGAGGCAGGACAAGAGCAAAGAACGAATTGATAAATCTACTGCCAAGAGCCATAAAAATAACTGAATACAACTCCTGACTTGCTCATAATTGAATGAACAGCCCTCAGAAAAATTCTTCAAGTACAGATTTTGCTACAAGAAATAAATATTTATTTACTTCCTAATAAGCAAACACTTGAGATTATTTTCCATTAAAGAATCAAAGTTTAGACAAATTACCCTTTTAGAAGATGATTCAAACACTTGCTGGCAGAATAGTTTATTGAGATACTAAAACAACCTTACTTGTTTCTTGTACCCAGACATTTCTCAAGTAGCTTAAGCAGACAACATGAAGCAAACAATTTAGGCTTCTTGGAGTTCAGATTTCAAGCTAGAGCTTACCAGATTTGGGATAGGAAACCAAAAGGAGATCATCTTCTCTAGCATCAAAAGCATCCAAAGATTTTAAAAGTTCTGGAGAAGACCTGGTGGTAAAGGGAATCCCCTTAAACATGTGAATGAGTTCTTCCTCGCTGGAGTTGGACATGTTTGCTTAAGTTTGCTTGGATGTTTGCAAATCAGGTGACAGCGAAGTGACAAGAGACTTGAAGAGTCACTTCTCAGTCAGCTGATCTGAAGTGACAATCTGAGACCAAGCAATGCAAACTTCAGGCTTATATAGTTTGTTACCTGCTGCTGAGTCCCATCAGATAAAGATTTTTCCAGGGAGTTGATAGAGACAAGTGAAATATTAGCAATAACTTGATAAATAACTGAAATGCTGAGCCATCACAAGGGCATGCCATTTGTCATTTATTAGCCCTGCAGATAAAGTCCTGAAGGGATAGTCAAAATGTATTAATGGTGGAAAGTTATGGGAATGAAGATTATATATTGCCTTAAAATATGCTTAACGTGATTATTCCGATCACTTATACTTTGTTGGAAGCTGGCTTAGCTTCCAAGGAAAAAAGCTACATCTTAAAAGCCTTTTTTATGACTACAAAACAAATGTACTTCATGCAGATAAAATATTTATGGCCTTGTTATACCAAATATGCAACAGTCTGGATTTTTTGTATACTGAAAATTGGTTTCAAATGTTTTAATTTTGTGATGTTGAAGAACTTTTTTGTTTGTTTGTTTTTACCATTTTAGAAATCCAGCCTGAGGCATTTCAAAAACAGAAGCACTTAGAAATTTAATACTTTCTAAACTGTCAAATGTCTCTGTAAGAGGTGTACAGACAACAAAAAATCACACATTTACGAGAGATGTTTAACATTGGCTTGACTTCTGAATGGTTCATGACTAAAAGTGGTTGAAGATTTTTAAATCATGGAATTATCAGAGAATCACAGAATGGGTTGGATTGGGAGGGAACTTCAGAAGTCATCTAGTCTGGCCTCCCTCCATCCTCCACTAGATCTGGTTGCTCAGAGCCTCATCCATCCTGACCTTAGATGCCTCCCAGGGATGGTGCATCTACCACCTCCCTGCACAACTTGTTCCAGTGTTTTACCATCCTCACTGTGAAAAATTTCTTCCTTATATCTAGTCTAAACCTACACCGCTTTAGTTTAAAGCCATTAACACCTTTTGTAGTGCTGCAACAAGCCCATCCTGTCTTTTTTTATGGACCCTCTTGAAACTGCAGTAAGACCTCTCTGGAGCTTTTTCTTCTTCAGGCTGAACAACCCCAACACTTTCAGCCTTTCTTCATGGAAGAGGTGTTCCAGCCCTCTCATCATTTTTGTGGCCTTCTTCTGAAGCCACTCCAGAATATGCAGATTTATCAAAATAAAAGTCACTTTCAGTAAAGAAGCAGTTACCTGCTTTTAAGGTTTTGCTTGTTTGTTTGTTTGTTTGTTTTATTTTGAATCTGTGGAAATCATTGTTAATATTTTTCCGAACTGAAAGCTCCACTTTAAAGAAAAGTGACCATAGAAATGTGAAAGCATCAGAGTAATACAAATAGCTCTGGTGCAAATAAAACAATTTTTTCATGTTTAAAACTTTCAGTTCCCCTCTTAATGGATGCAAATTAATTTGCCCATTTTTCATTCTTTTCCTCAAGCTCTTGTTGAAAACCTAACTCAGCTGAGGTCCTTTGACATCTTCAGCTCAACTCAAGACTATGCATGCGAATATTGTTTTACAATAAAGCATCCCCAAGCATACCATGGGCCCAGTTCTTGTTTTATTATTTAAGATAACTTAGGTTTGCTCATGAGAGCTGACTACCAAATGTACCTCTGATGACCCATGGTAAGAAGTTAATGATTAGAGATGCCCTTTCAGGAAACACTTGAGCAATCAAGATTACTCAGAAAGAATACAGAGTTAGCAGCTTCTGGAATTGCTTCTTTCTAATTCAGCCTTCAGAGAAGCCACTATGATATGTATGACTGTTTACCCTGGTTCTTTTCTGTGCAGTGTTGCCAACCTACCAGTCAAACAGGTGTCAGCAAGCCTACATCTTCTTACCTGTGTTGCCTATAATGTTGCCCTTCAGCAGCTGTTGCCTGCAGGATGTGGTTTGTGCCATGAGTAAACTCCAAATTCCAGTTACACAGGGCCGGATGGGGATGAAAATCACAGAAAAAAATGCCCAAGGGAGATGTTTCCTGTAAGAAGGGAGGAGGCAGAGAAGGCAGTCAAGTCAGTCAGGGAAGGTAAAAGAAATACATAGACACAGGTGTTCAGGTAGGAGCTGGGGAATTTCTCAGTGGTGTCTGAAGACCTAAACTATCACTTTGTATTATAGGGTCAAAATTTAAAAAAAATCTATCCTCTGTCAACAAATTTCACTTTGCTTACTTCAGGTATTACACAAAGTATGTGTGGAGGCGTACTGATTCCTATGTTATTCTGAACAACTCTTTTAGTCTAAGTGGAGAGATTTCTGTCTTCTTTTCCCATCATCACTCCAGCATATGCATTTAGTGCAGGCCAATAAAACTGTGCTACCTTGACCTGGCAACAACAAAAAAGCTTATTGCAAAATGTGTGGTGTATTTACTACGCCTTTCCTCCTTTCATTTCTTCCTCCATTCCTCTTATGCCTTGAGTCAGCACATTTGCCTAATCTAATCACTTGGACCTTAATTAATCATTCACAAATGAAATGGCTGAGGTGTAAAACAGAAGCAACACAGTAAGAAAGAAAATCCCAATTCTCTTAAGTCATCTCAGCTGCTTTTTGCACTAGCTGCTCTCTTCAGCATGCATAATATTAATCCAGGGGAATCAAACTGAAACTGGTCCTCTGCAAATGCTGCCTGCACTTGGAAAACAGGCTCTGCTCCTGCAAGGGTACAGTATCCTTAATTGCAGTAAATTAAGGAAAAAAAGAGAGTGTTCAGGATCTTGCAGGAGGAGATCTCTTCTTAACAAGTTATTAGAAAAAAATATGCTAAAAATTACTTTTTTATTAGCACAAAAATATACTTTATTACATTAAAATTACATTATACAAAGAGAGGATGGGTTTAAAGAACAGCATGCCAGATCCTCTGTTCAACTTTCCAACTTTTATCAGTGGAACATCTCCCTGCTGAGAAAAGGCTGAGGGAGCTGGGGCTCTTTAGCTTGGGAAAGAGGAGCCTGAGGGGTGACCTCATTCATGTTTATAAAGATAAAGATGTGAAGGGCAGCATTGGGAGAAAGGAGCCAGGCTCTGCTCAGAAACATCCAATGGTAGGAAAAGGAGCAAAAAATGCAGGTGGGAGCAGAGGAGGTTCCACAGGAAGGGACCCTGAAGATCATCTAGTTCCAACCATCTGGCCATCGACAGGGACCAGTAGACCAGGTTGCTCAAAGACTCATCCAACCTGGCCTTGAACATCTCTAGGAAGGGGGCAGCCACAACCTCACTGGGCAACCTGTTGCAGTGTCTCAACAGTTCAGTGCATAGTACCTAACACGGCAGCTGTTACAAAGCGTGCAGGACTGATCTCCAATATAGAGTTTCAGCCAGGAAATATACTATTATGGGCAAGCTGGGTATTCCCTTCCACAGCTCCAACTTTCCTCCACAATGATCTACAGAGTCATTTCTGTAATGATCACTCCATCCAGCTGTTCCTTTCCTATATTGCTGAATGACATCCTTATTTATTTTAATGTTACAACTGAAGTGTCTTTGTAAAGTTGTACTCACCACTGGTGAGGCCACGCCTCGAGTACTGTCTTCAGTTCTTGGCTCCTTACTACAAGAGGGACGCTGAGGTGCTGGAGTGTGTCCAGAGAAGGGCAATGAGGCTGGTGAAGTGCCTGGAGTACCTGGCCTGTGAGGAGCATCTGAGGGAGCTGGGGTTGTTCAGTCTATAGAAGAGGAGGCTGAGGGGAGACCTCATTGCTTTCTACAACTACCTGAAGAGAGGCTGGAGTGAGGAGGGGTTTCAAGCTGCACCAGAGAGGAGGTCAGGCTGGATGTTAGGAAATGTATCTTCACTGGAAGGGTTCTCAAGCATTGGAATGGTCTGCCCAGAGCAGTGCTGGAGTCGCCATCCCTTGGGGGTGTTCAAGCAGTGTGTGGGCTTGGTGCTTAGGGACGTGGTTTAGTGTTGACCCTTCTTAGGTGAGTCAAGAATTGGACTGGATATCTTTGAAGTCTCTTCCAGCTTGATGTTTTCTGTGATTCTGTGACTACTTCATAGAGACAAAACATTAAATACAGTGTGAGTGCTCAGACCTGTCAGGAAATTAGGGCATCTTGGTGCCTAGAAGTCAACAGTTTAGGAGCCTAACCCTGGGCTTCTCTATGCTTCTAAAAATCATCAGCTGCAAGGTGGATATAAAGGCAATCAAGACTTAACATCAAGTTGTAGTAACTGTCTTTTGGTGTGTTGTGAGCTGATCCCATCTGTCAGGTGATATGACCTAGCCAAAACTGCTTTACTGGGATGGGCATTGCAGTGCTTTACGCTTCCAACAGCAATTCTGTACTTGGTAGGCTTTTCTGCACTGTGTTGCAGAAAGCCTCCTTCCATCATCATCTTACAGTTCAACACTAATCAAGTACTGTGATTTAACAACTCTGATCTCAAAACTCTCTGATTTCATAGGCATTGCTATCCGTGACAGCTACACCCACATTTGGGAATAAATAAGTTCCCATGGAGGAAGTCAAGCATATGTGTAGAGTCGTGATGCATCTATATCACGTCAGATTGTGAAGCTCTTTGACCTTCTTTTATCCCTTTCACAACAAATCGTTGCCTGAGGATGTTCTGTGCCAGATCCACAACTGATACAGCTAATCATAGCAGTGCAGCCCTGCGCCCTGTGCAGACCTGGCAGGAAAATGGCACAGCTGTGAGGTTAGCACTACTGACCCAACTTCTGCTCTGCAATGGCATGTGATGGTACCTTCAAGGTGGGAACATACACCTAATGAAGACTTGCTCAGGAGGAGGCAAAACCAGAAAAGCAAATGAGCAGTGGGGTTAAAAAGGTGATGCTGTGCACATGCAGGAGGGCTCAGACAGGTGAGCATTCTTCTTGGCAAATGCCTGTCAAGGTAGGGGGACCTGAAGATGTGCCCAGGGTGATAGGAGGGGCTGCGGTCTCCCCTCTCCACACCCCAAAAGTGCAGGGTCCTGGCAGATCCCAAACAGGGGGCTGAGACTGACTAGCAGCTCCATACCTCCAGACCTTACCTGGCTCCTCAGGGCCTAGAGGTCCTTTTGTTGCTTGGAGACGTCCAACTAATTAAGAAATTGACCACAGCCTGATTAGGAAATTGACCACAGCCGAGTTTGAAAGGGTGTGAATGGAGGTCTGCTGGGGAGCTTTCTCCACACAGCAGCAGCTTGGCAGTCAGATCTGTCCTTAGAAGGGGAATTCCTCACCCCTCCTTGGTGAGTATCTCTGGCTACCCGTGGGGAACTTTTCCTTTCCTGAGCGAGTGTGTGCACATTTTGGTTCATCTCTCCAAAGAGTTTAATGAGTTGTGTAGCAGCATTTTCCCAACTGGCATCCCAATCTGTAACTTTATTGTGTTGGAAGGTGAGCAGAACAATTGCAATAAATCGGCAGCATTCTGGTGGCTGTGGCTGGCTGCTTTGTGAGTGCCTCCATGGCAGCAGCCGTGGAAGTCTGGTTTATTTTCTGCTTATCTTTGCTGTCATATCTAATGTGGCCATTTACTGGGATATGTTTAAATGACAGAAAGTAATGAGTCACTCTGTTATTGCTAGTGCATCAGAGTTCCTTAAGTGTTGCAGGGACTTCACCAGGGACTTCAAATCGTTGGACCTTATCTTGATTTGTTACTGTAACTACTTACAGGTTGTTTGATATTTTGAGTCTCACATGTATTAGTAGGCTACAGTATTCCATAGAGAGCCAGGTAAATTCCAGCCAGAAAAAGCCTTTTGAGATGTATTCCCTTCAGAGCTCTGCAGACTGTGGAGCATCACTCCAGATAGGAAAATCAGAGTAAGGAAGAGTGATGGCAAATGCTGTCCTGTCAGTCCACATGCTGTCAGTGCAGACAGCAGCTCAGGTAACTACAGCCACCCCGGGGAGCTCCTGTGTACCTTGGGGAAGAGGAGCATCTGTGTCCATACAGTGAGACAGGGGCCAGCATGCAGGCTCTGGCACTCTGTACTGGGTCTCTGGTGGGTCCAACCCAAATGAGCGGTGGCATCCTGATATAAGAGGCAATGGAGTTTGCTTTTGAGGGGAATTGTCTGTTTCTGTACAGCTTTGGGGCCCCCAGCACAAGAGAGACATGGACCTCCTGAAGCAGGTCCAGAAAAGGACGACAAAGATGATCACAGTGCTAGAGAACCACTCCTGTGAGAGTGGTGAAGTACAGGAACAGATTGTCCAGGTTTGTGGCTGGGGCCCTGTCCCTGGAGACATTCAGTATCAGGATTGATGTGGCCCTGGGCAGCCTGATCAAGTTGGAGGTGTCTCTGGTGACTGCAGAGTGGTTGAAGAACTTGACCTTCAAGAGTCCCTTTCAACTCAATGCAATCTGTGAAACCTTTGGCTCATGCCAGAGGAGAGCCAATCTTGGCTACCAGGGAATGGAAGCCATCAGGTTCCCAAGCTGCACACAGAACTTGCAGAGAGCCTCACACAGGACACATGATAGCCCCATTGCACCATTTCTCATTTGCCTGTGCCAAGATTCAGTTAAGGTCTTGCATCAGAAGTCTAGCAGCAGGAGCATGCAGTTCGTTTTTCATTATTACTCTAGCCAGTCCACTGCAACAACTCTGCAAGCACCTCTCTTCCCCCAGGAGGAAGTAGAGGAGCAATCAATCAGTGCTCTCTGACTTACGGAGTCTGACCCATGAGCTCTGGGTGTGTATCCTATCAGTTCTGGAGTACCATTCAGGACATGGACATGGAGACCTAATAGGACAGCTGCAGGACTCATATCAGCAGTGTGAGTCTCTGTTGCAGCAGTAGAAAGGTCAGAGGAAATACTGTTCTTAAGAAGGGGCACCTGCACAGCAGCCAGGAGGAGTCTGTGATAAACACAAACATGGCACGTCACATTATCAAGGACTACAAAAATAACTCATTTAAGAGTCTATGACATGGTGGAGGGGTGAAGTTGTTTCCTCATGCTCAGAAGAGATTTGTTTGGCAGCATCCACCACTTGGAGTTGCAGATGCACTCTTCAGACTCATCTATAGCTGTAGACTACTCCCCATAGCACAGACTTGAGTCCCACAACCCACCTGTTGGGATGAGCCCCTCTATCTCTGCCTTCCTACTTAGCAGAGCTGCACTGCCTTGGCCCTAGCTTATTTTAAGGTCTCAGTTTATCTTAAGGTCTCTTATTTTAAGGTCTCTCAGTCAGACATAGAATCATAGAATGGTCTAGGTTGGAAGAGACCTCAAAGATCATCCAGTTCCAACCCCCCACCATAGGCAGGGACACCTCCCACTAGTTCAGGACGCTCAAGACCTCATCGAGCCTGGCCTTGAACACATCCAGGGAGGGAGCAGACACAACCTCCCTGGGCAACCTGTTCCAGTGCCTCACCACCCTCACTGTGAAGAATTTCTTCCTAACATCCTGTTCGAATCTCCCCTCCGCCAATTTGAACCCATTCCCCCTCGTCCTGTCATTACAAGACCTTGTGAACAGCCCCTCCCCAGCCCTCCTGTAGGCCCCCCTCAGATACTGGTTAGACACGAGCTGTAAAATGCTACAGGGAAATCAGAAGGTGGGAGAAAGGTAAGCACAGCAGCATAAGGTGAGTTAACTCCTTCCCAGCCAGAGCCAATACAGCCCAATTGTCCTCAGGACAGTTAGTCACCCTTAGATGGCTAAATGTGTTCCAAAGCCTGAACAGAAGTTACTCAACTGTTATTTATAACAAGTTTCTCTCATTAGTGGTAGGAACAGGAAATGAAACATAAACTAGACTGAGACTAAGGGATGCAAACATTTATTGCTGATTCTTGGCTTTCATGTCCTGCAGTGGCTGTGTAATATTTTGCAATATTTGTATATTCCTTCTCTGCTCTTACAAATTTTCGTTGTTGTTTGGGTTTTTTTGTGTTTTGGGGTATTTTTTGTGGAGTTTTGTCTTGTTTTGTGTTTTTTTTTTCCATGTGTTAAATGAACTCCTTAAGTATAGATGCTTTTTAGGGGGGAAAAATTACCTTTTTTTAAATTTTTTGGTGTAAGTAGAGAATTCCCACTGCACACACATCCCCTCTGAGAGTCAGGATGTGGTTTAGAACAAGAGAAGAACAAATCATTCATTTCCTGCCATGCAGTGTTTTAATATTGGATGGAATGAAAACCTCCACCTTTTTATGGTTCTAAGGGAAGCTTTCTAAACAAACACTTTACAGCGGCCCAGACCTTTTGCTGACACAGACCACAACTCATAACTCTTTCTTCCCATCAACAGAGATATTGCTTTTTTAAAATAGACTTAAATGTACAAATAGCTCCCTAGCTCCTGTAGTCTAAGCATGAGTCTAACACATCATCTGGCTTCATCCAGTTGTATCTGCTCAGATCTCCACAGCCCAGGTGTACTTTCCATTTAGTCTTGTCTGAAGCCTTCCTTCAAAACAAGGAAGATGATTCAGCCATTCCTTTCCTGGCCACCCATTACTGTCATTCTTATGCCTCTATCTTACTGCTACTTTAGAAAATTAATGTGAACATCCATGAATCACTCTGTGTTGTCACAAAGATGCTGAAAGCAGTGGAACATCTCCCTTCTGAGGAAAGGCTGAGGGACGTGGGTCTCTTTAGCTTGGAGAAGAGGAGATTGAGGGGTGGCTGAGGCTTCATGTCTCACGCTGGCCATTTCTCTGTTTTCAGAGTTATCTTGTCATAAGATACAGTAAAGTCTGTAACTGAGGTGTAATGAGGGGAGGTCTGTGAGAGCTTTTTTAGTTCTGCTTCTTAACCTACTGCATTCCAGCGTCAGCAGACAGCAGCACCTTCATTGACTGACTGACTGCATCATTTCTTCAGATACACTTTAATCAGCAAACCTTTTGGAAATGCTCTCATGCTGTCATCTTAGTAACAACTTCATGAGCTATCTTTATTTTTCTCTGAAGAAAAGCAAATGCTTCTGAAAGCTGACAGGTTAAATGCAAAATCGAGCAAATTAATGTTAGCACCACAGATCCAGAATTCCAGCTGCTTTTCATAAAATTGCTCTCAATTTTCTGCGTTTTCAGATCGTTACTTTTAACACTTGTACCATCCTGGTACTACTATGCAACAACAACAAAAAAGAAAGAAAATAAAGAAAAGAAGGTAGCTGCCTGAGAGCAAAAAAGAAAAGTTAATGGAAGAGAAAGAACATGTGGTTTATTTCTGCACATTGGATTGCAGTTGAATTCCTAAAATTGTCTTTAAAATGAAATAACATCCAGAAAGAAAATATAAATACCAAAATACAGACTCGTATTTCTTCAAGGTTTCAACTATATCCCTTCAAGTATATCCAAGCATTTTGCCCTAGCACAGAATCTTAGGGGTTGCAAGGGACCTCCAGAGATCATCAAGTCCAGCCCCCCCTTACCAAAGCAGGGTCAGCTACACCAAGTCACACAGGAATGCAGCCAGGCAGGTTTTGAAAGTGTCCAGAGAAGGAGACTCTACCACCTCTCTGGGCAGCCTGCTCCCATGCACCATCAGCCTTGCCATAAAATAGTATCTCCTCATGTTGAGGTGGAACCTTCTGTGTTCCACCTTGTACCCATTGTTCCTTGCCCTGTCACTGGGCACCACCAAACAGAGTCTGGCACCTTCATCTTGACACCCACCCCTCAGATATTTATAGACATTATTAGCATCCCATCTCAGCCTTCTCTTCTCCAGACTAAACAGCCCCAGGGCTCTCAGTCTTTTTTCATAGCAGAGATGCTCAAGTCCTCAAATCATCCTCATAGCCTCTGTTGGACTCTCTGCAGCAGATCTCTGTCTCTCTTCAAGTGGGGAGCCCAAAACTCGACAAAGTATTCCAGGTGTGGAATATTTCTTCCTTTCTCACGTGGGTGTAACTCTAGGCACAGGTGTGTGTTTCTTGTTTAGGAAATAGCCCTGATTTTAGTGGGAGCAGAATGTTTACGTGTGCATGGCAGAATCTGAATCTTTCATTACTAGGTCTGACCGATGGGAAAAGAAATGTTTTGGAAGCTAGAAGTAGAAATATTAAATGTCACCAGCTGCAAGAATGTAATTTTGCAGCAGTTCTTGATTGCTGAATACAAAATTAATTAGTTATGTGCCTGATTTCTTTAGATGTGTATCAAGCAGTCTCACACATACATAAAAGACATGGCTTTAAGAATGTGGGAATGAATACATGGAATGAATGTAAGTAAATGTAATCTGAGTTTTCTTTTGTTCTTAAAATCAGAGAGATCTTCAAATGAATGTTTGTTATTTGTATGAATATTTTACACTGCTAGCAGGCCTATTTCTTTTCTCTAAGGTAGCAATTTATCCTGCTGACAGTGAAAGATTTAGCATCAGAGGTCAGCCCTTATCACTCAGGCAGTGACTGCATCACTCTCGTTTGAAGACTGAAGATTTTAATATATCTTCAATAATTACTTCAAAAGTAACTTTTATTAGGATGGGGTTTTTGTGTGGGGGTTTTTTTTTTCTCTTTTGATGACCTGAGAAAGACAAATGCAATAGGGAAAAAAAAAAATTAAAAAAAAAAAAAAATTCAGCCAGTCAGTATGATTCACCTTACTGCAGAATTAATGCTGATTAATTTTTGAGATGTATGCCTGGGTGTGTACTTTTTTTTTGTGTGTGCTGGGCATTGTGCCACTGTTTGGTTTGAAATGAGTAGATTGATTGATTTGAATTAATTTCTGAATATCCACTAGATTAGATATATGGTATTTATTTATTCACTTAGTGTACAGAGGCCAGGTCTACCATTATGGGATATTCCTTCTGACTAACAACAAACAGTGCAATTCATTCCTTTATAAATGTATAAATTAAGGTGAGGTGAACATTAGGGCTTGAATGCAGTTCCTAATCTCTGAATTTTGAGCTCCAGAATGTGAAGATCTTTGGTTTAGATGATATTATAAATATCAAATAATATAAATACCAAATCTAATCGATCTAAAATTCATAAATGTGTTTATCTCCTGAAGGTGAATAAAGATAAGAGATGGCTCCAAGTGGCACCAGGGGAGGCTTTGGCTGGCTGTCAGAAAAAAGCTCTTCACTGAAATAGTTATCAGACCCCAGAATAGGCTGACCAGAAAAGTAGCTGAGAATCCTCATCTCTGGAGGTGTTTAAAAGCTGTTGTATTAAGGGACATGGTTTAGCACTGGACTTGGTAGTTAGATAATAGTTGAACCCAATAATCTTAGAGATCCTTTCCAACAAAAAGAACTCTATGATTCTATAAACTAAGTTTTCCTTCTGGTCTGAAGGTGCCTTTTTAGTGAGCTGACAGGATTCATTATGACTCCCTGATGCTGGCAGCTCTCTTGTAGTACTGCATCGGTAGACTTGATCATTGCATTTCAGTTTCAGGTGTGGAGCAGCACAAGGAGTAGCAAATTGGCTTGTCCCAAGTGATCTGGCATGTGTCGGAGGGAATTGTAGAGCCTCTTCCTTCAGGCCTTGTCCTGTCTCATGGTGGGAGGAGGATGGGTCTGTGTAAAGGGATCTGAGCTCTGCCAATGATGTGTTCTGAATCCAGTCTGCTCTAGTGCAGTTAGAGCCATGAGAGGCCAAGCTCAGATTTAGCCACATGTATTTGTAGGGATACAGCCTTGGTCAGCACTCCTAGATCTTGACAGGCATATCAGGAGGGAGCTTGGTAGCTAACTGAGGGAAACTGGCAATCCTTTCTTGTTCTGTAGTAATTTCCCCTCAGCATGAACTTCTCCTCCCTCTTCCTGCAATTCTTCCACCACTTCCTTGCCACTTTATGCTTTTGAGATATCAGTACTACTAGTAAAGACATGTAAAACATCCTGATTTTTGCTACATGGTTGCCCATGGAAAACATAATCTCAAAACAATCACAAAAAAACCTTCCTGCACATACGCAGGATGCTGTATGGCTACCTGGCATTTTGCACAGACGTATCCAGACAGTACTCTTGTTGAGCACCACTGTATTGGTACTGCCCCCAAGTGTGTAGTGTTAGGGTGATTCTCCCTTCTACTCTGCTCCATGAGATCCCACCTGCAACAGTGCCTCCAGTTCTGGTGTCCTCAGCATAAGAAGGATGTGGAACTGCTGGAGCAGGTCCAGAGGAGGGTAACAAAGGTGATCAGAGGGCTGGAGAACCTCCCCTATGGGGGCAAGCTGAGAGAGTTGGGGCTGTTCAGCCTGGAGAAGAGAAGGCTCTGGGGAGAGCTTAGAGCAGCCTTCTAGTACCTGAAAGGGGCCTACAAGAAAGCTGGAGAGGGACTTCTGACAATGGCTTGTAGCGAAAGGAGGAGAGGGAACGGCTTGAAGCTTGAGGAGGGCAGATTGAGACTGGAGATTAGGAAGAAGTTCTTGGCAGTGAGGGTAGTGAGTTCTCTGGGCAACTGAAACAGGTTGCCCAGAGAGGCCATGGATGTCCCCTCCCTGGATGTGCTCAAGGAAAGGTTGGATGAGCCATGAGCAATCTCTTCTAGTGGGAGGTGTCCCATGGCAGGGTAGTTGGCACTAGATAGTCTTCAAGGTCCCTTCCGACCAAAATGATTCTATGACTCTATGAACTGTGCAGCATATAAGCAAACTATGAATGTCCTGAATTTGGGGACCATTATAAAAACCCAGAAGAATAGGAAATAGTGACAAATACTTTGTTTCCATTTTTTTGCAAAACAACAGGCTTCTATTTTTAGCTTGTTAGCTTTACTCTACAAGCCTTTAATATGGCAGCAATTTTCACCAGAGTAAAGAATTTAAAACACTTGGAGCTGGTCTTTGTATTCTTGTCATACACTGAAAATATAAATGACACTCCACTATGATGCAGGGTCATAAGCAGAACAATTTTGTGCTTGAAAAGAATGAGACATTTTTAGGACTATGTCTTGTGCAGAACCTAAGTCCTGTGGTCTGTGCAGATTTTTTATAGCTCATCACCTGCATTCTGGCATGCACTGGAGGCAGTTCAGACAAAATCACAGGGAAGTCTTAAATGCATCTGGAGCCTGACAGATTATGTGCTATATTGGATATATTAATAACCCAAACCTGAGAACAGGCACAAGGCAAGACAAATAATAAGCTATTTTTAATACTCATCCTTGAGGAGTCACTGAGTCCACAATCTACTAATAACACAACTGTTTGCAGCATCTGTTATGTGCGATAAAAACAGGCAAACCAGTCAGGAAAATATTTGCATCTGGGGTGGGGAGGAACACAGAATCCTCCAAGTAGATACCGTTCTCTGAATGTCCAATTCATTCCAGCTCCTTCGGGATTTACACCTCTTGGAACAAATTCTCCTCTCACGCCTGCTTCAACATCCTTATTATCCTCTCTTGGCCCATTGTATTTAAACAAAGCACAGGAAAAACAGCAAGTAAAATGAGCATCTAAGCAACATTATTTCTATGGATTTGCCACAGGTCTCATATTTAATTAGTTTCTGGAGGATGCTGCAGCTGCTACCTTGAAGATCAATCACTTGACTTTCATTAGATTTGACAGCTATAAATGCTTCTAGATGCAGTCTGGCAGGCTTAGATTAGTCTTCTTATAAGCCAAACATCACACATCAGTGTAAGCTGAGGATAATTGCCCTAGTTGGCATTTTCAAAGGGCTAAGAGAAAAAAGTGTTTCATGTTTGAGTAAGTGGCTATATTTGGAAAAGAAAAAAAAATTAAGAAATAAACAGATAAATATCAGAAAACAAAATTGCAAACACCTGACTTACTACCTCTGGCATAATACAACAGAAGGTACCCCAGTGAAATCAGACTCAGAAATCCAGATTCTTTGTTCTGGGAAGTTATTCTTCTATTAAGCTTTGTTTGTTTGTTTGTTTGTTTGTTTTCAGGAGTCTTTGTTTTCTTGCTTCTTTGAAAAGCAATAAAACCCTTTTGAAAAACTGACAGATCGACTGTACCAGGCAAATTTCCAAAGCAGAGGCATCTTCCAAAGCCTATTAAAATGAAAAGAAAAGCCCTCGTGTATTCATCTGGTCCAACATAAATAAAGATCTGTTCTTCCTTTATGTGGAGACCATTCCATTCAATTAGCTGACTCAGGCAGGCAGTCCCTTGGGTTCTCAGTCCAAGTGGGCCTCACTCTCTTCCCAGAGAATAACATTTACTGTGTTGGAAACCATTAGAAATTGTACAAAAAAACCCCAAACCCAAAACCCTAGGACATGCAGCTGAGTGAGTTTGGAACATCCTTACACATTGCTTTCTCCAATCTGCTCCCTTGTAGAATTATTACTGAAATGCATGAGAGTGGTGAAGGATCACACCAAGCATTAACCAAAGTGGAGGTGTCTTATTTACAGTAGAAATCTCTTAAAGCCTCTAACCCTTCTTTCAGGACAGATTCTAGCAGCTGAGATCTGGGTAATAATGAGGGCTG
>VWZI01001786.1:94729-105424 GCA_013396835.1 Psilopogon haemacephalus | reverse complement strand
GTGGGGGGTGGGGGGGGAAAACAAAACAGAATGATTCTTACTCTGGCCTTTTTTTTCCCCCCCCCAGTATCCTTTCCAAAACTTGAACCATTACAAATCCTTATCTCGGCTGGGGGGGGGGAAGGCAATTCCAATCTGTTATTGCCAACAGGTGGGGTCAAGTTATTATTTTCACATGAACGGTTCAAGTTGGCTTAAATACAGCAAACTCCCCTTTTCAAATCCATAAAAAACATGAGAATGACATGGACCTGATGGAGCAGGTCCACAGGAGGGCCACAAAAATGGTCAGGGGGATAGAACACCTCTGCTATGAAGACAGGCTGAGGGAGCTGGAGTTGTTCAGCCTGGAGAAGAGAAGGCTCCAGGCAGACCTAATAGCAGCCTGACAGTACCTGAAGGGGGCTACAAGAAGGCTGCAGAGAGACTGATTGCAGTGATAGGATGAGAGAAAATGGTTTAAAATGAGAGCAGAGAAGATTTAGATTGGATGTTAGGAACAAGTTCTGCACCATGTGAATGCTGCAACACTGCAACAGGTTGCCCAAGGAGGGAGCTGAAGTCCCATGCCTGTAGCTATTCAAGGTAAGACTGGACAAGGCTGTGAGCAAGCTGATCTAGTGGAGGATGTCCCTGCTGACTGCAGGGGGGTTGGACAGGATGACCTTTGGAGGTCCCTTCCAACCCAAACCATTTCATGATTCTATTGTCCAGATCTTTATGTTAAGTTGATCAGCCACATTCTTACATTCTGAGAACACTTATGGTGGAAACTGCATGTTTCTGTTGACTGTTTGGGTTTTGATGAAGAGACATCTTCTGGCAGGAAAGTCTTAAATTATCTAGCCATCTCCATTAGCATCTCCATCAGTTCTGTCTGATCACTAACAACATCTCCAGCTGTGACAGGTACGTACTTCAGCACTTAGCACAAATGGTACACACAGTGCTTTGCAAACACTGAACTGGGTGACAAATTACGGTATTTGGAACGTGGGACATTATCTAATCAATCTCTGTACATCCACGTGGGAAGGTAGGTAAGTTTCTACCTCTGTTCATGATGTTGTTCATTTTGTCCTTTCAGAACTCCGTTGAGCTAACAGAATTCTGTGGGTGTCTGCAATTCTCTCCCTGACTGATTTCAGCCGGTGTTGCACAGCTCAGGGGGCAGAGGATGCAGTCACAGGGTAGTTGAGCTTGCTTAAATTAGATGAACTAAGGTGTAGCGAAGTGAGGTAGTTTGGGAATTACCTTCCCCCACACACAGTTAGGAATTCACCCAGATTAGACTCAGTCAGCTGGAAGTTAAGGAATGAAGCTTTATATTGACAGCTTATCACAATATATACACAATAGCCTATATATACATAATACACACAGATATTTACAGGGATATAAAAACTAAAAGTAACACGGAAATACAAAATCCCTCCTGAAACAATCAGACTGCCCAGAAGGCTCCTGAACCAACCCTTTCCCCCCTTTTCTTTCCCTTCCCTCAGAAATTACCAGATAAACCTCCCTGTAGCTCACATGATAAATCTGCAGAGATCTGAGGCGAGGTGTCAAAAAGATGACAAGGAAAGTTAGAGGAAAAAGTTAGATCTGATTACATATATATTCATACAAAGGACCCAAACCAAGATGCAACCAGACTGATGGAGAAGAAAGTGAGTACTAAGTGAGGAGTGCCTTATCTATATTTTGACTACTTGCATCTCTCAGCAAAAGAATGAGTGATCTAGGTCATTGTTATTTTCTTCTCAAAGCCAAGGATTTAATTTCTCTCATTAAAATATTCCAATTAGCTTCAAACCAGCACATGAGGTAAGAGCAGGAAAAGTCACAGGTGTGATCTGCAGGCTGGATTTCATGAAGAAAAATATCTGGATTCTCAAAAGGGTTAGTACCCAAGTGTCTTCTCTAAGCAAAGTCATGCAAGAGCAGCTGTAGAGAAGAGTCTGCACGTATTTGGGCACTGACTGAAGGCTGGAGCAATATTACAATATCCTGGGACAAGCAGGTCCACCCCCCTGGGATGGGTCTCTGTCCCTATGGTTTTGTTTAAGGGAGACATGGAACCCCTCAAGCTACCACAACTTGTTATTAACCAGTGCTGCATTTGTGCCACTGATTGAGATGTGCAAATCTATTACTAATCCATTAAGCTATTCAGTCCTGGGTGTATTTTGGGGTTGTTTCCTAGTCAGATTTGTTGGTGAAAGATTTAGGAATTGTACTCCAAGAAAATGCCAAGAAAAACCCCAGTCCCTATTAAAACACAATGGGGTGCAGCCATCTTCGCTCTCCAGTTAGTTACCTAGTAAAGATGTCAGGAGATGCATTAATGAAGGTTTTGTTCACTTCATACAACAATTCAGTGCAGACCATGAATAAAGAATCAGTTTTAAGAGGCTTAACAAGGCCAAGTGCTGAGTCCTGCATTTGCATCACAACAATGCCAGGAAACCCTTCAGGGTTGGTGCTGAGTGGCTGAAATGCTGCCCAGCAACAAAGGACCTGAGGGTGCTGGTTGACAGCCAGATGAACGTGAGCCAGAAGTGTACCCAGGAGGCCAAGAAGGCCAACAGCACCTTGGCCTGGATCAGCAATGGCACAGCCAGCAGGAGTAGGGAAGTAACCATGCCCCTGTGCTTGGCATTGGTGAGACTGCACCTTGAATACTGAGGTCAGTTTTTGACCCTTCACTCCAAGAAGAACATTGAGGGATTAGAGCAGGACCAGAAAAAAGCAATGAAGTTGGTGAAGGATCTGGAGAACAGGTCTGGTGAGGAGCAGCTGAGGGAACTGGGTTGTTTAGTCTGGAAGAGGCTGAGAGGAGATCTCACTGCTCTCTAAAACTACCTGAAAGGAGATTGGAATGGAGTGGGTCTCTTCCTTTAGTAAGATGTGACAAAATGAGAGGAAATGGCCTCAGGTTGTATCAGGAGAGATTTAGGCTGGATATTAGGAAAAATTTCCTTATGGATGGAGTGGCCAGGCATTGGAATAGACCACATTAACAAGCAGCATATCTGGATGTGCCATCAATCTCTGCCTCTCATGTGGGTGTTTTATCTATTTACATGGCACTTTCTGAATTTTATGTCTTTGTGTGTAGTGGGTAACACTGTAGGCCAGGTGCAAGGTTCTACACTTGGATCGGGGCAATCCAAAGCACAAATCCAGGCTGGGCAAGGAGTAGCTTGAGAGCAGCCTTGAGGAGAAGAGCTTGGGAGGTGTCAGTTGTTGACAAACTCACCATGAGCCAGCAGTGGTCACTTGTAGCCCAGAAGGCAGCTGTGTGCTGGGCTGCATCCAAAGCAGGGAGAGCAGCAGCACAGGGAGGGGATTCTGCCCCTCTGCTCTGCTGAGACCACACCTGCAGCACTGCTTCCAGTTCTGGTGCCCCCAGCATAAAAGGGACATGGAGCTGCTGGAGAGGGTCTATGAGCCCACCAAGATGATCAGAGGGCTGAGAGAGTTGGGGCTGTTCAACTTCGAGAAGAGAAGGCTGCAGGGAGATCACAGTGCAGTCTTCCAGTACCTGAAAGCTCCAAGAAATCTGGGAAGGGACTTTTTATAATGATAGGATGGGAGGGAATGGCTTGAGGAGGGCAGGTTGAGACTGGAGATTCAGAAGAAATTCTTGATAGTGAGAGTGGTGAGATTCTGGAACAGGCTGCCCAGGGAAGTTGTGAATGCCCCCTGCCTGAAGGTGCTCAAGACCAGGTTGGATGAAGCCTTGAGTGACCTGGTCTATTGGAAGAGGCCCATGGCAGGAGTGGTTGGAACTAGATGATCTTTAAGGCAAATCTAACCTAAACCATTCTATGAATCTATGAATTCCATATACAGTTGGAGCTGCTGTGTGCAGCCCTGATATAGAAATAGCAGAGGGTATGAAACTTCCAGAAGATTTAGGAACTGTGTAAGGAGAAAGGAAAGCAGACAGAGGTGGCCAAGAGGAATGCTTGTGGCAGAGAATGTGCTTGGAGGGCATGCAACATTCCCTCTGCTGTATCCATAGGGAAATGCAATGTCAGTGGTATTAGGGAAGACAAATGTGTGATTCCCACTAACATCCCCCCTGACTGAGGGCTCCAACACCTGAATGTAGCAATATGGAAACTTTCCTCTGTCTGTTTTTATGTGCTTCTGTTTGGTTGACCTGCTAGAAATTTCTCACTGCAACGTCATCTCTGCAAGTAGATAGAGCACCTGTGGGCACAAAATGTCAGATGTATTATTATTATTCATGCCAGATCACTGCTGGAGACAAGTCATTGTAAGCTAAGGAATTACAGCTGGGAGGAATTATCCCAGCAGAAGTTAAAATGTCTTGTTTGAAGTTGTTTCAGGTAACTGCACATAATGCAAAATGCTGTAAGTGACAGAGTGGTGACATTAACATGTAAAGGAGTGAAAGGAACAGTACAGTCAATTTATCTGTAGCCACAGTCATGCTAGTCTCAGTAACAGGTTTTGCAGGTTACTGCGAAATAATGTAAAGCCTACCCAAGCAATTTTTCTTCAGGACCCTCAGAGGCCTGACCACTACATTCTTTCCAAAGCAGAGCAGAATTTGGTATTTTAATTTGAGGCAACATGAAAGTTTTCAGAGCGAATCACAGAGGTGGAAAGCACGTTTCAGCTCCATAGGACAGTTCCTGCTCCCTCTTTTGAGGAAAGGAACTGAAATCTTTGCTTACAGTTAACATTTTCTGATTCACATATCTGAGCAGTAGCACTAACAACCTGGTTTCTTGCTCTGTCTGCTATTTGAAAGAGGGAAAGGGATTTTGGCAAAGTGATGCAAGCTACACACTACTTCATTTTTGGGGGCATTGATATTAGATTCCTCCCTGTAAAAATAATCCTGCTGTGTTCAGTTAAACATAATACATAGCCCTAATTCTAATGGACAGAAGTTTCTTACTAGGCTTGACACTGCTAAACATGCTTAGCAGGACTGCTGCCACCTGAGGAAAGTACATCCAGTTCCCCAAAGCTTTCATTCCTGAACAATGGCCTTCTCACCCCATTTATTCGCTTTAGAGAGAAGATAAATTCCTCTTCATTGACAGCAATTTATGGGGTGCTCAACAATCACCTTCTAGGCAAAGAGCAGCATGCTGGCTCTACAGCTGCAACAGCAGCCCCTTTCTTATGCCTCAACCTTGCACTTAAATCAGAACATAGCCTCCCCCACCACATATATATAGACTTGCAGATTTGTCACCTGGCTCACACTATGACAGCAGAGGGACCAAGTGATGACCAGCCATGCACCAGAGTAACTGTGAACAGACTAATGGATCAGTGACAGAATAATGGATCAGTGACATACCACCATGAAGGTCTAGGGAACATGTCTGCTACCTTGTGTTTTTTCTACCTGAATGCCTGATTTCAGCCCTGTGCTTGTGCAAAGCTGCTTTCTCAGCTGCCTTACATTGAACTAATGGCATTGATTGATACTCTTCACAAATGAGCCAAGTAAAGATCAAGAGAGTTGAATTATTCTACCTGGCATCCAAATGCATAAACATGGATACAGTATGCTGCTGCTTGCCCAACACTCTGCATGGCATCATTGTTTCCCGACCTGTCTCTAAGGAGTGTCTTTCTGAGGAAGCAGGAGCTCAGCTAATGAGATCAGGTATGAATGACAATAGATTTTCACCCACTCGAGCAGAAATTGTGGAGGTTGGGCTTTTGTGAACACATTGTCACGCTACAGCTACTTCCTACGCTAAAGCTTATTGATTTTCTGAGATATCTGTTTTACTCAGAAATATTCCCTGGCTGCCCATATGGCAATTTCTGCATCGACAGTGAACTTCCTTGTTTGTGCTGTGAGGCATTCAGTGAGCATCAGAGAAGTTGAGATAATTTCTACTTCATGCCTGTCTCCTGCAAAGAAAGAAGTGCTGCTTGGAGAGAGAAAGATTTTAGCAGAAAATCCACGGAGAATTTAAAGAATTAACTGTGTGGTCCCTAAGAAATATAGTAGCTCATTTCATTTAGACCGTGTTTTGAAGGCCGTGAGTTGTGTACTGGAGTAATGTTCAGGACTCCTGAGTTCATCTCTTTACTCAGCAGTTACTAGATGACCACATTCCTCCCTCTGTTTGCACAGCAGAGGTGAAGCAGTGGTGTCGGTGCAGACCTCATGTGCCACCTGGAATCAAAAGCTATTACAGTAGAATCAAGTATTAATCTCTTCAAAGCAGTGGTTAATAGCAACATGTTATGTCCTTTCAGGGACAGATAGAGTTGAATCTGGGAAGTTAATTTGGGAGATGGAAGTCTGTTTTGGTATCAGAGTGAGAGCTCTGTAGTCTTAGCTTTCTTCCCCTTTTCAGCTGCTTCTTATAGAACTCTATGTGTAATTTAACAACATAAGATGCAACAAAACCCTGAAGGAATAATCAAGTGCAGAGAAGATAAAGGGAGGGGAAAAAGGAGCATGAAACTGCTTTCAAGTGCTTGTTACCTTTCTAATACTTTGCAGAGTTCAGGATCCAGTAACCCAAAGGATCCTGCCTGTCATTCTCCTGAAAGTTTTTTCAGTGTTCAGGAGGATACATTTATTTGACATAAATCAGTTACCTAAATTACACATTTAGCTAAAACCTTGCCAAGGGAAGAGAAGATCAGGTATATATGTAAAAGCAAATAACACAACTTACAAATGCTTCTGAAAGCCAGGAGCAAGCAGTCAGGTACACTGGGGTTCGTCTTACTCAACTTTAGTGCCCAACCAAGAGGACCTTGCTGACTGAGCTCCCTCTGTGACAACAAAGAGCAAGTCTACAATGTGTGTACAGAGGAGATCTGACGGAGTTGCGCTCTGCTGACTTTGTCCATGGAATGATACAGTCATTTAAGGGTTGCTTACATTAGAGTTCAACAGCAGACTGAGATAAATTGTGCCCTAGAATTACTAATTTATCTTTGCCAGTCAGAATGGGAATTTGGGGAACAGTCTAGGTCAAAATATCTCTGCCACAGAAAACTATGTTGGGTTAGATATTTAGAGTGAGGCTTTCCCATTTGAAGAACATGGTGAAGCCTCTTTACACTTCACTTTTAGTTCCTTCACCCTCAAGAAAAATATAAAAAGCTGCCTCATACAGGCAGTCCCTCATAAATGGTATATTGCCGTAGGAAGGCACAGAAGAAACCAACCACTGAGGCCAGAGAGGAGTCTTCAGCCATGCCTCTGACAAGCAGTGTGACAGAAACTTCTTGTGCCACACAGTCTGAATGATGCACAAGTGGACTCCTGGCTATAAACCCTGCAAACAAGCTGTTGCTCTGTTGCAAGGTCCTGGCCCAAAGAGGTGTTTTATGTTGGCAGGTCACTAACTCATCAGACGGGTGTCGTTCCAGCTGACTGCTGACGAGCATTTATAACTAACAAATGCTTATCCTCTCATCTTTGACGTAACCATTTGATAAACATAACCTACCTTCTCTTGCCTGTGAAGTAATTTAAAAGAGTCTGACTTTGTCTACAGCAGCTGCTGTTCTTGGCTGTTGCTGAGTGTCCTGGCATGGGTGTGATTAACACCCTAGAGTTGGTTCCGTTCCTGGAGTCTCTCCTCCCCCTTCTGTACGAGGTCCGGAAGGGGTTGAGGGGCGGGGGCACACCACGTTGCCCCAGGACCCAGGGAAACCTCGGGCTGCACGTATGTGTGGGACTATTTTGAACCAACTGGTCAGTTAGAGAATGCTGGATACCTATTGGTCAGTTTCATGCGCCCCTAGGGTATTTAGGCAGGGGCCAGTGGCTGTTAGGAGTTCTTCTTCGTCGTCCTTCTTCGTCTCCCCGTCGTGCTGTGAGGAGTTCCAGCCACGTGCACGCAGCAAAGGCAGCAGCAAACATCGCAGCTTTACAGAGAAGTGGCAAGGCTAACACCCGCTTCTCTCTCTCCTCTCTCTATCCAGGAATAAGCCAGAATAAGCCGGTCCTTCTTTCTTCCCTTCTGTCTCGGGAAGAAGCGTTGTTTTTCCCTCATGCCCCCACGGGTTTTATAGGCGCGACTGGGGTCTGTTTATATGTAAGTTCCCTGTTCCCTAAATTCTGACTGTTAAACTGTTTATCTGGCATTTTAAGCAACTCGTTTCCGTGCCATCCGCTTACCCAAAGAACCCGGGGGGCTCCAGGNGGGGCTCCAGGACCCCCCCCGCGGATATCAACACCTAATTAAATTGATATCTCGCAACACGGAGCTGTATCTAGCAGCAGCACAGGAGATCCACCTATGCAGCTGAACAAACTGGTGTACATTAAGTACAAGTTTTAAATGCATGTTCTTGAAGCAGACCAATGAGGGNAACTGTTTATCTGGCATTTTAAGCAACTCGTTTCCGTGCCATCCGCGTACCCAAAGAACCCGGGGGGCTCCAGGACCCCCCCCCGCGGATATCAACACCTAATTAAATTGATATCTCGCAACACGGAGCTGTATCTAGCAGCAGCACAGGAGATCCACCTATGCAGCTGAACAAACTGGTGTACATTAAGTACAAGTTTTAAATGCATGTTCTTGAAGCAGACCAATGAGGGCTCAGAGGAAACAGGAATGATTAGCTGAGATAGCTGTGGCAGTAAAGGAATAAGGGCTGTAGGAAGTCTGATTTAATTGGTTTTGTTGCTATTTTGCATGGTTGTTTTATCCTGCAGCCCATCAATTCAGTAAGTGGCATTGCTAGGGTCACGGAGAATTAAATTCATTATGTAGCAGCCCTGGCAATGCTGTTGCATCTGCATTCATTTCCTTTTGCTGAAAATAAATTCTCTACAGACAGCTGTAAAACACTTCCAGGAAGAGTTTTGTCTTAGACACATTATTATAAAATAATCCTTTAGATCAATGAAAGTTTCTTACGTCAGCTTCTTAACTAGTCTAAAATCCCTGAAGGATTCTTCTTCGTGTTCTGGGGGTGGGAATAAGTAGTTAATGACATGATTTTTACCATACATAAGAAAAAGGATAGTCTTGTGCTTAAGGCATAAGAAGAACTACTTAATGTTTCAGGTCCTAATTTGCTTCAGAGTTTGCAATATGTGAGGAAAGAGTGAACAGTAAAGGAGAGTTATACCAGCTAATTCTGTGCTCTTACTTTAGTACGGTACCTACCTATTCCATTTTATATCAAAGTGGTAACATTCAGAGAAATTGAGTTCCAGATAGAAATAGATCTGGTTGTGTATGAAATTAAACGTTTGCTTCAATTACACATTTATTTTTAAAAGATAAATTTAGGGTGCACCACAGTGTTGTGAGCAGTGACAGAGTCACATTATGTTATTTGCCCCTGGGCTAAAGAGACACAATTTTAGCTTTAAGGGTATTTCTCTCACGGTTGGTTATTTAAACTTTTAAGGTGCTTCCTGCAAATGCATTCAAATGTCTGCTCTATCACCTTTTGATAGTACTGTCTATGTCTACCGTGGTGACCACTGGTGATGGGATTTGAATCTGGAGAAATATCGAAGCCCTGCTTCCTGAGAAAGTTGACTGAATGTTGTCTGCTGTTGGCAGGTAGAGGATAATATCTTTGTGTGCTCTTGTTTCCATGAGCAGGTTTTGCTGTTAAAGTGCTTCTATCTCAGCTCACAGGCCTTTGGTTGTACTTTCCCATTCCCCAGTCCATCTAAGAAGGGGAGTGATAGAGTAGCTTAGGTGGGCATCTGGCCCTCAGCCAGGACAAACAATCACAACAGTTTGAGAGGTAGACTCTGGCCAACCTCATCAAATTCAACAAGGCCAAGTATATAATGTCCCGCTTCTGAGCTGGGGCAATCCCAAGCACAATTATAGACTGGGTGAGGAGTGGCTCAAGAGCAGTCTCAAAGAGAAGCACATGGGAGTGCCAGTTGGTGACAAACTCACCATGAGCCAGCAATGGTTGCTAGTAGCCCAGAAGGAAGCTGTGAGCTGGGCTGCAGCAAAAGCAGTGAAAATGGTAGGATGAGGGAGGGAGGGAATTTTACCTTTCTACTCTGCTCTCCTAATACCCTACCTGGAGCACTGTTTCCAATTTTGGTGCCCCCAGCATAAGAGGGATATGGAGCTGCTGGAGCAGATCCAGACGAGGGCCATGAAGATGATCAGAGGTTTGGAGAACCTCCCCTATGATGACAGGCTGTGAGTTAGGGCTGTTCAGCTTGAAGAAAAGAAGGTTCCGTAGAGACCTTAGAGCAGCCTTCCAGTACCTGAGGTGGGCCCACAAGAAAACTGGGAAGGGAGTTTTTACAAGTGATTGGATGTGAGGGAATTAATTGGATTTTGAGAAGGGGAGATTTAGACTGGGGATTAGGAACTGGTTGCCCAGGGAGATTATGGATGCCCCCTCCCTGGAAGTGTTCAAGGCCAAGTTGAATGAAGCCTTGAGAAACCTGGGCTAGTGGAAGGTGTCCCTGCACATGGCAGGGCCATTGAAACTAGATGATCTTTAAGGTCCCTTCCAACCTAAACTATTCTATAAATCTATGAGACAGGGGTAAAAAAATCCAAGCACCTAAATGAACTAAAGTAATTCGGGAAAAAAAAAAATTCTCAGGAATTGCTCTACTGTTTCTTGGCACTGCATACTAACACCATCTTGTTGATGGCTTCTGAAATAGATAGCTACACTTGCTGTTCATGTTAATTACTACCCAGTCTTAAAACAAAA
>VWZI01001786.1:67317-94678 GCA_013396835.1 Psilopogon haemacephalus | reverse complement strand
AAAAAAAAAAAAAAAATTGCTTTCCAGAAGTGAAGAACTAATTTGGGATATGAGGAAACCCTGCATGAAATCTGAAATTAAACATCGGTCATGGATTAAATCAATTTATAGGCACAAGTCGATGGCTTTAATCCTGAAGTGAAAGCACAAAACAAAGACTCCCTGTCATTGTGTGAACAAAATCAAACTAAAAGTGAACTGGAAGGAAAGGATGGAGGTAAAAAATATGAGCCCATTACATGGCCTGGATCCCAAAAAATCCAAATTCTGTTCCAGTATTTACCATTGCTACAGAATCCAGAGTAAGACTCCAGCACGGGATGTCTACATAGATTTAGGTGAAGAACTCCCATTTTAGGCACTAATGTACCTCCAATTCTTGCCACAGACCTTTTTTGTCATCAGTGTTTCTCAGGCATGTAAATGTCTTCCTCTGGATGTGCCTGACCCTCTCTCCAGTAGGCTTTTGTATTCCCCACCTCATCTGCACATGTTTAGCAGAGCAGAGCATATGTCTCATCCTAAAGGAAGGTGAGTACTACATAGTTTCTGATATTGATATCTGCGGATTTGTAATCTTGGGGACATGAGACTTGTACATGCTGCCGGGAGAGATGATACTATACATTGGGTCAGTCGTGCAGCCTGACTAACTAGGTAAGTGTGGTTGGTGGAGAAGGAGAGCAGCACCAGTTTATGAGAGGAGCAATCAGAAGAGACATGTGAGAAGCAGAGAAATTCTAATTTCCACAGCTGTTGAGGTGGATATGTAGCATAAAAAGGAATAACAAGTGCCTTGGAAATCCCACTGCTTGTTTTCATCGTGGAAGTGGAATAAATGAAGTACCAGGACATATGGGGGATACCACACTGATGGGAACAAACCATACCATTTTCTGTCTTTCCCACACTGTTGGCCCTGGGTGGAGAATCTTCTCAGTGTTGTCAACAACTTTAGATGTTTATGCTTCTGTTCTTTAAATAATCCCCTGCTGTGGTAAGCATCTGCCTTGCTAGGAAGATAGAAACACTGACCTGATTCTGTGGAGAGAGACACGCTAAGTTTATCTGCATGGATGAATTATGTTTCATGCAGTTGGAGGGAAGCACAAAATAAACCTGTTTTGCTAAGGCAGCTTTTAAGACAATTAAAAATGAAAATTGATGATTCCATGGGAGGAGGAATAATTTTAAACTATTCAAACTGGCATTTCATGTTTCTTCCCAGAAGGGCTGCATGACTTGTCTCATACAGCCAAGCCAATTATCTTCAGAAGAGCCAGAGGTGTCCTCTTTTTACAAAATCCATTTTCTTGGCTGGCACCAGGCTGTTACAGTCCACTGGCTGATTTAACAATGTAGGGGTTTTCTGCAGTGAAAAATACAGTATAATTTTAGATATACAACACAGGCAGGACTAAAATAGATGAACATATGTTTCTTTGAAGGCTGTTTGCTAACAGGAATTGCTTTTACTTTCAAGAAATTTGTCAGGATTTCCTCTAGCGCTTATCTTGCAGAGCTATATGGGAAGTGAGAAACAACTTTTGGCGATAAGTCTATCAAAAACAGTACAAAATTTATCAAGTAAACTATTCAGTGGTTCAACTAATGTGGAGTATGAGGTTCAGAGCTGGTGGCAATGAAACCTTGATGCAATTTATCACACTTAGAAGACAAGAATGATAGATCAGCATTTAAACAGAGAAGCCTCAGTCAGATCAAAGCTCAACCTTGTACTTTATTTCTGGATCCAAAGTTTTCTAAGGTTCAGGCCTTTCTTCAATGCTACATCAGTGGAGGTTTACTTGAACAAAGCCACAGGCTCAAGCTGGAGCCCGTGGTGGGACTGTCCATTTATTTTATTCACAGACTCACAGAATACATCTGGTTGGAAGAGACCTTCAAGATCATCCACTCCAACTCTTGACCCATCACTGAAGGGCCCGTACCCGTAAGCATCAGGTCTGCACACTGCTTGAACATGCCCAAGGACAGTGATTCCACCAGTGCCCTGAGCAGACCATCCCATGTTTGAGAACACTTTCAGTGAAGAAATATTTCCTGATATCCCGCCTGAAATTCCCTGGTGCAGCTAGACACCCTTTCCTCTGCTCCTGTCACTTGCCACCAAGAAGAGGCTCTGCCCCTATTCACTCCAGCCTCTCTTCAGGGAGTTGTAGAGAGTGATGAAGTGTCCCCTCAGCCTTCTCCAGACTGAGCAACCCCAGTTCCCTCAGATGCTCCTCCATGTGCTACCGGCCCTTCACGAGGGTTCTCTGGACATGCTCCAGCACCTCAATGGCCTTCCTATAATGAAGAATATTCCCTTTGCCTTAAATTCATGACATGTGATGAATTCATGGCATGTGATGGCTTGTCCCTTGCTCAGTCCAAGAATGTCTTGCACTGAGGCTAGAAAGTGTATTGTAAAGCCATAGGCATACATATTGTTACTGACATCAGGAAGTCTGTGTCTATGACTTGGCTTTCTGAGTACTGTCGGTGGCAGATGAGCCTAGATGGAGGAGCATGGGGCCTTTGAATGCCCTGGTGTTTTTTAGCTCTGCTTCTGTCCTCCTAGACATCTCATCACCTATTACCTCATCAGCTAATAGAGACAGGAGGCCAGTTCTTCAGAACAATTGTCCTAAATCAAGTCTGTATAAACTTGTATAGGCTGTAAAATTAAATGAAATTTGTTAAGTGCGACAGGATTCTTATGCCCAGGAGAGAAGATTACTTCCATCTATGAGGTGGAGATACAGAGGGGAAGTCTACAGTTCATGCCATTCAAGAGGGCCAGCTAGCTTAGGGTAACTTATTCTTTGAACAAAAGAACTTGTGGTGCCTGATTGTATGACCCTATGTAGGATGTCAACCTTCTGCCTTCCAGTTTTCTGCAGGGGTGAGAGGAGTAAGTTCCTGGAGCTGTGGGAAAGGGAGAAGTGCAGAAATTTGCATCCATGTGAAATTATAGGAAAATCTGACATCTGGGTTTAGATGCTGCGACAGTTCCAGACAAGCTATAGTCACCTTAGACTAGAAAGCTGCTAATTTCCTTTCGTGTTTGGAAATCTCTGGGAACAGTTTTGATGACAAAGCAAGGTCAGCTTGCTGCTATCAGCAAATGAGGCCTTGACCATTCTGCATGAACCACCCACATCACAACTTAAATAGGAAAGAGAGCACATTTCTGATCGACTGATCTCATTCAGAAGGACCTTTACATTTTGCATTGTACACAATATATAAATAGAGCAAAGAGTGTCATACACAAAGGTGGGTCCCAGAGGCAGCTAGTTTAATGAGGAATAGAACGAGTAAGCATAGATTAAGGAGGGCTGTGCTGAGCTGTGGGTGCTGCACAGATATGAAAGCAATGTCCTTGCAAACTCCTAAGATCTTGCATCACCAGGGTAATAAGCAGTGCCTTCACCTGCTGCCACCTAACACACATAACTCCATGATAAAAAACTAGGTGATACAGCCAATGAACTGCTATTTTCGACTTGAAGTTTCTTTAACTACTCCTAGGAAAAAACCAACATCAGCATAATTTTCCAGACTAATGGCAAAAAAAAAAAAAAACCAAACCTCTAACCCATCCCTGTTGTTCCTCTCTATCTTCTCCATTTCACTAATTGCATTGCCCTCCTTCAGGTATGAATGTCTGAATGGCAACAGAAAACAGGAGTGACAACACTTAAAACCTTGTAAGTGAACTTGGGCACACCTAACATTTTTTCCCCCTTGTGATGGACAAGTCACGGCTGTTTCCCCCTGTGTTTTGCAGAAAAGGGATCTGAGTATGAGGGTGTAATGGAGGAATGATTAATTAATGTGAGATGGTATTTTTCAAAATTAACATCGTTTATTAATTTTGGTATTCAGAACTCTCACTACCCCAACGACTAATTTTAATAATAATCAGGTTCTTTTGCAATGGTCATGGAAAGCATTACATAAATGAATAACTAGATCTAGAAATAACAACTAGCAAAATATATAAACATTAATTGATCTGGAAGAGAAGGTTCTTGTGGTCAGTTGTACTGCTTGCAGTTAATTATCCTGCTTGCCCACTAGATGGACTCAGGAAGCTCCTTTCTGCTTATGGCAGAAGGCAACTGGTAATTACAAGACACTTTAAGTATTTACTCACAAAATATTATTTCCCAATTTGCAGGGCTAGCTACAGCTTCAGACAGTACCCATACACTTGCAGGGAATTCTCTTGATTGTCTTCTGGCTGGTGAGGCTTCTGATTCTTCCCAGGCTTCACAGGATGTTGGGAAAAGGGAGCAGACAATCTCTGACCTGGTCCTGGCTCTCTGGATGATGTGTGTATCTCCTAGACTTCCTGTCTTGGCAGAGGACTCTCAGGTGTAGGTAGGATGTCTTGCAATGTGCAGTCTCAGCACAAGTGTCACGCTGGCTATGCAAGCTGATCACATGGAGGAAATTATACCTGTTCCTGGTAAACTCGAAGCAGGCAGTTTCCAGGCTGTTCAGCAGAGCTGACTTACAGCTTAGCAAAGCATAATGCTATAAACAATAAGGCAGTATCACTGCCAGAAGGCGATAATGGCAGACAGCAACACAGATAAAATGGCAAAGCACATTGTGTTACCTGCTCATCTCTTCTTATATCAAAGCCTAAACAGCAGCCCAAGTCTAGTGGGCTATTGAACACAGAATAGCCAATCAGAATGGCAGTTAGCCAACCTTGACCATATTAAGTGAAGCCATAGTCTTGCTTTACCCAAATTTGGGGAAGACATAGGCTGTACGTGAGGAGGCACAAGCCAAGTGCTCACCACAGGATGCAGACAGGAGAAAGGCAAGTCAGGGCAAGCCATGGTCCTCGAACTCAGTGGCTCCAGGTTTTTCCCACAGTTGCTTCTCCCCACAACAGAGAGAGGGAAAGCAGAAAAACACGTCTGGGCAAACTAGTACTTGTTTATCCTATTTCAGCCTAATCACGACAGAGGGCATCTGGAAGGAAGATGAGAAATACTCATAGCATGACAGATGACAGGAAATTAATTAGTTGCTTTTATTTCTTCTGGAAAAAATGAGAAAGATATCTCTGTGAAGAAATTCTGTGCTTCAGAATAGCATAGAAACTCAACAACAAATAACAGACATGGATTAGAATTCTAAAATCTTCACATCTTTTTGAAAACAACCCCAAGATTTAAGGTTAGACGAAAGGCTCAATTTCCACTTTGCTAATAGCACACAGGAAATAAGCATTTCTCCTCTCATTTCAGTTCAGTCCATTCCTCTTCTCCTTCTCGCCTACCTGTAGTACATTTTTGTGCAATACATCATCAAAACATTCATCAAATGTTTTGCTCTTTCCTCTTGTTGGGTGAAGCAATGCAGTGCTTGACTTTTTTTGAAGTGTTTTCCATGTCTGGCTTCAATAGATGGTTGCTACCTTCACATCTTTTCAGAAGACTGAAGTTTGGCTGGTTTATTTAAGGACTGATTTTCTCACTACTGTCTGAAGAACTGCTCTGGGGAGACCTCACCTGGAGTACTGTGTCCAACTCTGGATCCCCCAACACGAGAGAGCCGTGGACCTGCTGGAGTGGGTCCAGAGGAGGGCCATCAAAGTAATCAAAGGGCTGAAAAAACTCTACCGTGAAGACAAGTGAAAGAATTGGGGGTGCTCAGCCTGGAGAAGAGAAGCCTCACGGGAGAACATAGAGCTACATTTCAGTATCTGAAGGAGGCCTACAGAAAGGCTGGGGAGGGACTGTTTAGAAGGGCCTGAAGTGACAGGATGAGGGGCAATGGTTTGAAAGAGGAGCAGAACAGATTCAAGTTGGACATCAGCATGAAGTTCTTTACAGTGAGATTGGTGAAATACTGGAACAGGCTGCCCAGAGAAGTGGCTGAATTCCTATCCCTGGAAACATTCAAAATGAGACTGGCTGTGTCCCTGGGCAGCTTGGTATAGTTGGAGATGTCCCTTCTGAGTGCAGGGGGGTTGGAGAAGATGACCTTCGAGAGTCCGTTTCAACCCAATGCAATCAGTGAAGCTGTGACTTTTTCACTCCTTTTCATGAATAGGAGACTAATTGAAAACCAATCAGGAAGAGCTCTGTATGGGAAGGCCTTCACTGCCACAGGAATGTAAGAGGCTGGCAGGCTGACTTGTTTTGAGCTAAAGTCCTGGTTGTATTCTGAAGTGCATCTTGCCCTATCTGTTTCTGCAAGGGAGAAATGTCAAGAAAAGAGGCTTGTACCATCTTCAGCTTCCATACAAAGTTTCTGTGCATGATTACTCTTGTTCAATAAGCCAAAACAAAACATAACAAAAGTATTTCTTATTCTAAACCAATGCCTATGAATAACCAAATTCTGATGTGGCTTTTTATTGCTTCAGCATCAGGGAATGCTCTGAAGCAGAGTGATCATGTTTTGAAACAGCTCTTAAATCACTGTGCCCCATTTTGCTAGGAAATTGTAGGCTTATTCTGCATATCCCTAAGATCCTTGTCATGGAAGGCCAAAACAGGCCTAAACATGTCCTGGCTTGCCCAGACATGTTTTCTGCTCTCCCTTTCTCCTGTTGTTGGAAGAAGCAACCATGGGAAAGGAAAAAAAAAGGCTGTGGTGCCTTCCAGTCTCCTTCTTTCCTTCCAAACTTGTAAACAGGGTACCCGTATGTGTTTATACACTTGTCTGCATTCTGCCCTTTAAAGGGTAAAAGTAGGCCTTGACTTTACCTAATATGTTCAAGTTTGGTAAAATGCCATTCTGATTGGCTGATCTATGGCCAAGGAGCCATTAGTCTTGGGCTACATTGATAAAATGAGCAGGTAAAGACAATGTGCTCTGCCTTATTATGCATCTGCCATTCCTTCTGCCTCATTGCTCACTTCTGTGATACCTGCCAAGCTCTACCTGCTACATAATAACAAGCCCTGAAACTTTGGGTTTGTCTACATGGAAACTGCCTTGCTTCAAGTTTACCAGGGAATAGGTATTAAGTGCCTTCATGTGATAGGCTCACTTAGCCAGTGTGACATTGTGCCAAGACTGCACATCCGCAAGATATCCTGCCTGCACTTCTGCAAACCTCTCTGCCAAGTCTGGAATCATCCAAGAGGAATCAGGATCATGTCAGAGATCATCTGCCTCTCTCCCAGCACTGTGTTAGAGCCTGGGAAGAATGAGAAGCCTCAACGGCTGACAAGACATCAACAGAACTCCCTGCAAGTGTTTGGGTACTGTCTGGAAACTGCAGCTGGCCCCCGAAATCCGGGATAACTTTTGTGAGTAAATACACAAAAGCCTCTTTGCAAAATGGTAAATTCTAATTGAATTCAAGTGCCTTCTGCCTTAAGCAGAAAGGAGCTTATTGAGTCCCTCTAGTGGGCAAGCAGTATAATTTACCCCATGAACCTCCTTCCAGTTCTAATAGTTAAATATTAGTTATATTATTGCTAGGGGTTTCTTTTGTTTGTTTGTTTTTTGTGTTCTAGATCCTCTGCTTTCCTCTGTGTAATGTTTTCATGACCATTGCAAAGAACCTATAATTGAAAATGGTGGCCCGTGGTGAGAGTCTGAATATCAAAGTTTTAAAAGCTATATTAGTTTTGAAAATAATGAAGTGTCGCACCATACCTAGCCACCACAATCCTCCATATTTTTGCACTTATAATTACTCCATATCACTAACAAAAAGATTACTCAATACAATTAAGTATCTGAATGTGTGTAAAGATGCAGCTCCTATACGTAACAAACTCTCTACAACTACCTGACAGGAGGTTATGGTGAGTTGTGTGGTGGTCTCTTCTCCCTAGTATCAGGTGACAGATCAAGAGGAAGTGGCCTGAAATTGTGCCAGGAGAGGTTTAGATTGGGTATCAAGAAAAAATTCTTTGCTGCCCAAGGAGGTGGTGGAGTCACAGTCCCTGAAAGCGTTCATGAAACGTAGACATGACAGTTCAGGACATGGTTTAATGGCCATGGTGGTGTTAAGTTGAGGGTTGGACTCTAAGATCTTAGAGGTCTTTTCTGACCAAAACAACTCTATGATTTTATGAAATAAATAAGCCACACAATCTGAACTTTCCCACTGAGGGACTTCATCCACAGTGTTTATCAATACATTACAACATCTGCAATAATCCTCATCAGCTGCAAGTACCAGGAAGACTGTAAATTAACTGTATGAGCCAAGACCTTATCATCATTGGCATGCTTGGATGCAAAAGCACAGAGGTAGATATTTCCTTGTTTTCTTCAAGACCATGTATTGGATCCAGACAGATTTGGCCTTAAAACTGAAACAGCCTGTGGGGAACCTGAATCTCTAACCATTTGTTCTCCTGTCATCCATTTGATTTCCTTGATGTCCTGTAAATCTAAGGATATTCCAAACATCCTCCCACCCTCTCTTTTTCTTCTATCTGTAACAGTTGCCAAGTGCCTTGGTCTTCCTACCACCTACTTTTTACTGGGCTCTTTCAATTTCTGGCCTCCTCAGAAAAATGGAACTGACAAAACCATCTACAGGGAGTATAGCTAAAGGGATATGTTTTAGGCTCTGGAATAGAAAATTTACACACATTGAAACTGAAACTCACTGAGATACACACTAGTGATATGTCATCTAGTCATTTACTTGCATTGAGGGTGCTTATTTTGCTATCTGAAGCGTGGAGCTTTTATATCAGGATACCATACCTCAGCAATCTGAGACTAGCCGAAGGTCAAGGGAAAAAAAGGCCACAAGGAAACTGTCTCACAGCAGCTCCATTTCCCTAAAACTGCTGTCTGCATGAAGTCAATAGCTGTGCCATTTACTGTAAGAAGTACTGAAGAGAAGAAAAATGAGTAATATCTTAATAGCTGCCATTGATGTGGGCTGCTACAAGCAATTTTAGCTCCTTGATGGACTGCAGAAAGAGTAATTTTCTGTGAGGAAACCACAGAGCTTTAGGAAAAACTGACTAACCACTGTAAATTAAACAAAATTTTACAACAGCATCTCCCCTGCACAGGATTTATTGCACAAAGAATCATTTTGCAGGTGTGCTCTGCTGGGGCTAGGAAGTGTGAGTCACTGAGCAGTTTGCTTTTCTCAGTGGTTTTTAATTGTAACAGTAAATTCTTCACATATTTAACTTCTGCCACCCAATGTCTCTCTGCCACTGTAGCTGCTTGCCTGGTTTTTATTTGCTTCTCCTGGGTGCTGGATTTAGTAGTTTATATTTACAAGAGGTCTGGTGTGTTTGTTCCCAGAAGTGAGCCAATTTGAGGTTGGGAATGGAATAGTATGACTGAGGGTACCTGAGCTTCTGAAGGACCTGTGCCAACTACTTTCATCTCAGCCTCTCTGCCCTTATAAATGGTTTGGCCAGTGGATGGGAAGGAATGATTAAAGCAGAGAAATGCACAAGATAGTTGAATATGGAAGACAGCAAAGAAACAAAACCCAAACAAACATATGTAAACTTAAAGAATATTTTTTGTCAAGATAAAAAGCAGTTCAGTTGGAAATACAGTGATGCTTTAGGTGCTCAGCACTCATTATATAAAAGTGTCCCCAAAGTTGTCTTTGTCATATCACGAAGAAAATCACCCAGTAAGAGATTTTGCCATTTTTATGCCAAATAAACACATAAAAACACTAAACATCCATTACATTGCACAATGCTAGCACCATGATAGGGATGTAAAGCAGTGTTGGATCATTCTAATACTGGAAAGTCTACGAACAATTGTGCAAGGAACTCCTCTTATGTATCATGCAATGGTCCATCTGCCTATCACCAGACAAGAATGAAAAATATCATAGAATCACTAATGTTGTAGAAGACCTTTAAGACTATTGAGTCCAATCTACCATGACCACTAAACCACATCCTGAAGCACCACAACTACAGCTGCTTGAACACCTCCAGGGATGGTGACTCCACTACCTCCCTGAGCAGCCTGTTCCAAGCCCTCACCGCACTCTCAGTACAGAATTTTATCATAGTGTCCAATATAAACCTCCTCTGGCACAACTCAAACCCATTTCCTCTTGTCCTATCTCTGGTTATTTGGGAGAAGAGACCAACACCAGCTCCACTCCAACGTCCTTTCAGGTAGCTGTAGAGAGCAGTAAGATCTGCCCTCAGCCTTCTCCAGATTGAAGAATCCCAGCTCCCTCAGTTACTCCTTGTATTATGCCCTCCAAACCCCTCACCAGCATCACTGCTCTTCTCCGGACATCTCCAGCCCCCTCAACACCTCTGTACTGAGGTGTTCAGAACTGAACCCAGCACTCAAGCTGTGGCCTCACCAGAGCTGAGTACAGGGGCACCATCACTGCCCTACTCCTGCTGGACACACTGGTTCTGATCAAGACAAGGATGCTGTTGGCCTTCTTGGCCACCTAGGCACACTGCTGGCTTATGTTCAGTGTCCACCAATACCCCCAGATCCTTTTCCACTGGGCTGCTTTCCAGCCACTCTACTCCAAGCCTGTAGCATTGTAGCTATACATGCAAGAGCAGCTGAAGCTTGACCTGGAAATCTAAGTACTTACCCTGTATTGGGCAGACTTCTTATCGTATAACACTGAAGTAACTCTCCTGAGGAAAGGATAGGGGCAGACGAAATATTACAATCTCTTATGAAGACTGGATAAATATTAAAGAAGGTTGATGGAAAGCAATGATATTAACACAGCTTTAGATTTCAGATGTAACTTTTCCTTTCCATGTTTTCTGATTAATTTGCTTTGTCACATCATAACAGGATTGTAACTCTGTGGATTATGAAGTAATCTGAATAATTCATATGAATGTCACCAAGCATTTTCCCTGCTAATTGCAGTGATCCAATCCTATTTTCTTTTCCCTGCTATCAGACAGTCATCAGCTAATGGTTTAAAATACACTCAGTGGATTATATCAGTGCTATTACAGACTGTTTGTCTAGCTTACAACACAATGTCTGTAAGGATAGAAAGGAATTACACATAAGATTAATATCTGTGATGACAGGGAGGATAATGTCTTAGTGCAAATATAGAGATCAGCTATAACAGTATGGCAGCCTGAATTCACAACAGATATGCCCATATTGTATTTTAAGGCATGCTCCAAGACTAGGTTTAAAATCAGATCTGACTCCTTCCCATACAGTGAGCCATGTTGCACAGGGCACTGCTGGAAGGTGTCTTCTTCCCTGTGCTCACCCTTGTCATTAGACACAGTCAAATCTGTCACCCCATGTGTGGAGGGAAGCAGCTCATAAGGCACTTCTGGAACAGGTTGCCCAGAGAGCTTGTGGCTGCTCCCTCCCTAGAGGTGTTCAAGGCCAGGCTGGATGAGGCCTTGAGCAACCTGTTCTAGTGGGAGGCGTCGCTGCCTATGGCAGGCGGTTGGAACTGGATGATCTTTGAGGTCACTTCCAACCTAAACCATTCTATGATACTATGATTCTGAAGACTGCCTTTTCACACTTTTGGAGACTGATATCCCCAGGTACACACTGGGACTTGGACTTTTCATACAGCATTGCACAGCTACCCTGCAGTCATGGCTGCATATATGTATGTTGAAGCATGAGAACAGTGTCTGCATCTTTTTTAGAGAAGGCTTTAGGGACATCTAATAGCAACTTTCCAGTACCTGAAGTGGGCTACAAGAAGGCTGCAGAGGGACTGTTTGCAAAGGCCTGCAATGATAGGACAAGGGACAGTGGTTTGAAATGAGAGAAGAGAAGATTTAGATTGGATGTTAGGAACAGGCTCTGCACAATGAAGGTGTCAGAACACTGCAACAGGTTGCCCAGGGAGGGAGCTGAGGCCCCATCCCTGGAGATATTCAAGTCCAGGCTGGCCAAGGCTCCGGGCAAGCTGATCTAGCAGAGGATGTCCCTGCTGACTGCAGGGGGTTGGACTGGATGACGTTTGGAGGTCACTTCCAATCTAAATGATTCTATAGTTCTACAATTATATGATCTTGCAGCTAACAGGAATAAAAGACTGTTGGCTGTGCTGGCTAAATCCCCTAAGTATTGATTAAAGAGATTTGGATCCAAATTAATCAGATGTGAATGACCAACATGGGGAATTTCCAAAGCTGTGAAAAGCTTTGATGTATCTCTCTCATACTCCTGTATCTTTCTAACAAGAGAGACCAATAAAACTCCTGAATGGGATTGATATTCTGCAGCTTCTTCTCTTCTTTGGACATAATATCCTACATAACAAATTCTGAGGACGTCCTCTGCTGTCCATCCCCTGATGGATAGCAGGTATCAGCAGGATCATACAGGCCATTCAGTTTGGTATTTTTACCCAAGACTGCAATTGCAGTTACAGGTATAAGAGGAGAGGATGATTTGCTCACAAGATTTCAGAAGGTGAAACAGGTTTTTATCCCAGCAGTAGTTCCTGAGACTGACAGGAATGTACACACATACACACACAAAGAGATGATGGCTCCCCCTCCTCATATCTTGCCCACTTGGCTACCTGTATCTTAATTGTTGCTATGCACAGCTGAAGGCTTCTGAAAGTCACTTTCTTCAGAGATAAAAATAGGCATTAGTTGTATTTCAAGGCCAGATATAGACCAGAAGGTTAGCAGCATGAAAAATAAGCACTTGACTTTTAACACAGTGATTCCTATTATCTTCTTGTTTGGAATCAAATTTTCTTACCTTGTCTTTTCTCTCTTGTATTGCCTGCTACTTGAGCTACAAATCTCACAGTTATTCTTCTTCCAGCCTTCTGGATATGGCAGTCCCTCCTACATGCAGTCAGTTGTCAGCAAAGACCTGTCCCAGAGCACTGGCACTCAGGTAACCATGGAACTCTGTGGGGAAAAAAGGTGGCACCACTGATTTAAACATTTCCAAAGTCAGATGATATGCAAAGGATGTTGTGTGCCTTTCACTGTATGAGAAGTGCCTCCTGCTTCCAACCAGAGCCTGGGAAAAGAGACATCACTGGCCTCCTAGGGTAGCATCACAACCTTTGCCTCCCTGCTCTGAATCCATGGGAGGGTCCAGCGATAGCCTGTAAGCAACAGGTGGTGGGCTTTCCTCTCTCTTGACTGGCTGAAACATCTAAACCTGAGAAAAAGTACAAGAAGGACCTCAGGGAACTGCTTGAGAGAGTCCAGCACAGAGGCACAAAGATGCCGAAGGCAGTGGAACATCTGCCTGCTGAGGACAGGCTGAAGGAGCTGGGGCTCTTTAGCTTGGAACAGAGGAGCCTGAGGGGTCACCTCATTTATGTTTACCAAGATGTGCAGGGCAGTGTCAGGAGGACAGAGCCAGGCTCTGCTGTTCCACTGAACTTTCATATATAATCCTGGAGTTTACAATTTGGAATTTATTCTCAGTTTCATTGCTGATTATCCAATATTCATAGATAACAAAAAATAAAGAGCTGAAATTTTGTCTTATTTGAATGGCCAAGTCTGTTTATCTTGAAGATGAAGAAGAGCAGAAATTAATTTCAGATATAAGAGTGAGATCCTTATGAAATGTTTCTTTGAGTACAGAACTATATAGAAGGTGTTTCAGCCAAGGCCACACACACAGAGTTGCACATGCCCTGGCATGCATGTGGCATTCTCCTCTTGCAGATGAGCTGGCAATGAGTGTGCAGGAGCCTGTGCTTTGAGTTTTCAGGATCACTGGACACTTGCATATGCAAAATGGCACTTGTTTGCATCAGCTTGCACTAGCTGCTGTCTTGCTCTTTTGACACTGTGCCAGATGACTCCAGTACTTGGTTTCATTTATGTTGTGCTGCTGAGTCAAAGGAATAACATGTGGCATTATTTCAGTATCACACACCAAAGAGAAATGCTTATTCCCTTGACCAGCCTGTGTTATCTGCAGCTCTTAAATGGAACATTTAAAAACAGGGTTTGTCAAAGCCTTCCTGGTTTCCCTCTGTGGTATAATTTCATAAACCATTTGTCTGCAAGGTTCAATCTGGGCAACATTATACAAAATGCAGTGGAGAAAGAGAAAATGTCAGAGCCCTAGGAAGCAGAAAACAAGGGCCTGCTTTTATACTGGAAAAACCTTCCAAATATTGATAAAGTAGGTGTATTAAATTGGGGCTGACACAAGCAGCTGGAGCAATGAGCAGGGACCAGCCCTGAGGCTGCCTGGGGAGAGGGAAGAGGGCAAAGGGAGTATTGCAGACACACAGCCGAGGATGTCTCTGCCCCATTGCAGTGCCAGCACCAGAAGGCTACTGAATGCTCGTTGTGGGTACACCATGGAGTTGATTTTCCCTGGCACCTTTGCCAGTTTTTGAGACCTATTAGACAGAAGTGCTGAAGGGCAGCTGTGCTCTGCTGGGCATTTCTGACATAGCCCCTAATGTCTCCTTGGCCCCCCTACAAACCTGCTCCTGTTGCACAAAAAGAGTAAGCTCTCAGGTCTGATTGAAGTTCAGCCATATAATCTGGCTGGAGATGAATCCCTGTTTGATATGAAACTCTAATTGCAAGGGACTTTGTTAATGATCTCAGGCTAAAGTCCTGAACTTATTTATAGAGCAGGTTAGAGAGCAGGTGCCACTCGTGGTTATCTCACCACCTAATCAGCTTTTTGTCACCTTTACATCAGAGGATGTGAGTATACAGAGCATTTTCTGTACCTGGCCTTAGGGAAGCCCTTTTCTTTACTCCATAATGTAACAGTTAGAAGTTGACAGCTACTGAAGCAGAGCTTAAAAAACCAATCTCCAAGAAGGCAAACAGCCTCATCAGGCAAAAGCTTTCAGGACAACATCACATGCCCTTTGTCATGATGACCGTAGTCACCAAAATGTATTCTTGGCTTCAACTTTTTATCTCCATCTCAATCAATGGTATGCCATGACTTCTTGCATGGCAATTTGACTTTCCTGACCAAATCTCACTGCAGCTCTCTTGTATCCTAAGGGCAAATATGAGGACAATTGAGTTTCTTCCAGATAGCCAGACAAGCACCACTGCACTGCACAACAAAGCTCTAGAGTTATTTGCAGTATTTTCTAAAAGTTACTTTTTATGTTTTTTTTTCACTCCACAGCTTAACTGAACCTTATCTCCCAGTAAAGAACATGCAAAAATGTAAATGTTGCCCATAGCAGTTGTGGATGCCTGGAGATGTTTTAAGAACAGGCGGATTAGGTTTTGAGCAACCTGGCCTAGTAAGAGATGTTCATGGCAGAGGGGTTGGAACAAGATGATCTTTAAGGTCTCTTCTAACTCAAGCCATTCTATGATGGCATGGATTATGATTCCATTATTCTAGAGGAACTGGTCCTGAAGAAAGAGACCTGGAATCCTTCTTCACTCCTCCTGGCATGACAGGGCTGTGATTTGGGGAATGGCTTTGCTCTTTGTCAGCATGTTGCAACAGTCATGTTGCTACAGCATAGTCCCTGGCCAAAGGATCTCTTCTCACAGTGCTCATCATGGTGCTTTCCTGTGGGCTTTATTTCCTGGGGTACTACTTTCTAGCAGCTTCAAGTATCCTGACATCATCTACTTGACCATATCACACGTCAGATAGGTAGCACTCCCCTAAGAAGCATTTTATCACTGTTAATTAATAGTGTTCACTAGTGACAAGTGCAAAGCATAAAGATAAACCATGGCATATACAGATAGGAGATAGTTCATCCTCTGTGTGTCTTCCTAAAGAAAGCATTTCTCTATCAAATCTGTTCACCAGTGCCAGTAATATGCTGCCCTTCCCTTCAAGGAAACCTTAATTATTTAATGCCTGGGAAATTAAATAGATGGTCTCATTCATTCTGATATACTGCAGGCAGGTTTGATTTAGTAGGGAAGAGATATCTGATTATCCTTCTGAGAAATTAAAATAGCTAACAGCAAAACTAATTAACTGCTACATTAATGAAGAAGAGGCTTTAAAATGAATTCGATATCTAAATTGAAGTGTATGTGGATGGGTGCTTGAATGAACATCAGTTGTCAGGTGAAGCTTCATGAGATTAGTGGTTCTTTATCATTTTCAGTCAGTGGAAGCGTCCCTTTCTTTGACTGATAGGAAAAATCAATCTCCTTTCCTTTGTACCAATCCAGTTCCCTGGGTCAAGTCCTTATACGAGGTGATTCAGCCTTTCTGTGCACATCATCCACAGTGCCCCCACTTGAATCAGCAAAATTAATTCTTTAGTGTACGGGGAAAAGAGTGAGTCAGAAGGAAACCCAGAGCTTCCAGTCCCATATCCCCAATAGGACCAGCTGCACCCTGTGACTATGGATACACACTTCATAGAGGTACTGCTGTCTTGAACACTGAGCACTCCCACCATTCTTTCATACACTGTCTGCTTTATACAAAACAAAAAGAGCCCAGGAGCTGCTGAATCAGGACCAGATGCAGGCTTTGCCCTGCTGACAGTTACGTGGGGTAACACAGATCTACACAAGTAAAGGACCCAGGTCAGATCTTTGGATTTCAAGAAGGGCTGTGCTTGAAAACTCCCTGAGGTGAACAAAGTTAGACCAATATAGAGCTACTGCAAATGAAGCCAGAGAGTGTAAGAATAAAGATAATCATATGAATGAGTTGGGGCTCTTCAGCCTGAAGAGAAGGCTTTGAAGAGACCTTGTGTTTGCCTTCCAGTATCTGAAGGGGGCATACAGGAAGGCTGGGGAGGGACTGTTCACAAGGTGTGGTAATGACGGGACGAGGAAGAATGGGTTTAAACTGGCAGAGGGGAGATTTAAACTGAGTGTTAGGAGGAAGTTCTTTACAGTGAGGGTGGTGAAACACTGGAAGAAGTTGTGCAGGAAGGTTGTGGATGCTTCCTCCCTGGAGGTGTTCAAGCCCAGGTTGGATGAGGCCTTGAAGGACCTGCTCTAGTGGGAGGTGTCCTTGCCTGTGGTGGGTTATAAACTAGATGATCTTTGAGGTTACTTCTGACCTAAACCGTTCTATGAATCTATGAAGAAGCTTGGGAGCTGGCATTCTTTCCTCTTGTTGTAATGAATGTGGAATTTCACTCCTAATTTTTGCAATAATTGAAAATGACCAGATACATCTTGTGCTGAAAATATTGGTTGGATTTTCCCGGCAAGTTTCTGGGATTACAGAGGCTTCTTTACCACTCTCTACAAACATATAGGAGCAGCTTTGCATTTACAAGCCTTGGTCCTCATGGGAGAGTTCTACCATCTGGAGATTTGTTGGAAGGACAATGCAGCAGGGAGCAGCAATCTAAGAGGTTCCTGGAGTGCACCAATTATAATTTCTTCCTCCAAGTGGTAAAAGAACACATAAGAAAAGCTGCTGTGCTGGACCTTGTTCTCATCCAACAGGAAAGGGGGGTGAGTGATGTGAAACTTAAGGGCAGCCCTGGCTGCAGCAACTACAAAATGATAGAGCTTAAGATCATCCAGATGGATGCAAAGCAAGCTCTCTTCTCTGGACTTCAAGAGCACAGACTTCATCATCCTCAAGCAGAGTGTCATGGGTAAAAAACATCATGAGCAGAACTGGTCAAAAAAAAAAGACCAACAAGCACTTTACAATGAGAGTGGTTATAATCCTGGAACGGATTGACCAAAGGGGTGGTAGAAGTCCTATCCATGGAGGCATTCAAGGCCAAACTTAATGGGCTCCTGGGCAACCTGTTCTAGTTCAAGATGGCCCTGCTCACTGCAGGGGGTGGGTTGGATGAGAGGACCTTCAAGGCTCCCTTCAACCCCATGCATTCTGTGATTCTAAGAGGGACTCATTTTCTTTCTTTTTTTCCTTTCCTTTCCCATTTGAGAAGTCTGAGATATTTTTATTATTTTAATTAAGCAGCTGGAGTCATGCTGGATATGTATGTGTCTGAGCTTGGAATTTATCTGTATCCTAAACCTACTTTGTACATATGAATAAATGTTGTGTATACCCTTACTGTGTGAATGGCAAGAGGTCTATTTAACAACCTTTCAGAAAGGCAAGCAATTAAAGCTCAGCTGAAGACAAAAAGCATATGCAATTTATAGGCCGTTTCCCTTTACAAGATTTTACATTGGAGGCAAAGAAAGCGCCATGGAATCCTGCTGAAATGCAAAGCTGTCATGTAAAATGTCACATTGTCTGTGCATCTCCTGTCTCCAAAACCTTGCAATTTTTTACAGCATGCTGAGTACAATTTAATTAAGAGTCTTCCTGCAGGAACTCTTGTCAAAGAGTGTGCTTCTCTCTGCATGCAGTAATTAAAAGCACCGGAAAAAAAAAAAAATTAAAAAAATAGTATAATCCAATAGTGAGTGGAAAATCTCCAGACAGACTCCTGCAAAGTCTCTGAGATGCCAATTTAAAAAGATTAAATAAAACAGAATGTAATTTTGAGTTATTATTTCAGAAAGCACATCCATAAATTATATAGCGCTGTTCCCACCGGAAAAGCTGCAGAAGCTGCATGCCTAATACAAGCACATTAAGACACTGGTGCCTTTGCAAAAGGACTGTCAAATAGGAAAAAATAGTGCTCTTCAACAAAAAAAAAAAAACCAACAAAAAAACTCAGCAAAACCATCATGGTGATTTAAAAGCAAAATAATTTCAAAGCTGAAAGCCAGCGTGCTGGCAGTTCTAGTGACAGAAATGCCCTACAGCATAGGTACCTGGCTGGCCCTGCATCCCCATTCCCAGTTCTGGCTATTTATCCTTTGCAGGCTATGTTTGAGTCTCTCAAGCTTGCTAACAACTAGGATTTGAAAAATCAGCCTCTCACATCTCAGCCAGGGGAAGAGAAGGCTCTGGAGAGATCTTACAGCAGCCTCCAGCAGCTGAAGGGAAGAAAGCTGGGAAGGAACTTTTTCCAAGGGCTTGTAGAGATAGGATGAGAGGGAATGGATTGAAGCTTGAGGAGAGCAGGTTGAGATCAGAGATTAGGAAGAAATTATTTCCAGTAAGGGTGGTGAGACACTGGAACAAATTGCCCAGGGAGGTCATGGATTGTTCTTTCCTGGAGGTGTTCAAGGCCAGGCTGGATGAGGTCTTGAGCAACCTGTTCTAGTGGGATGTGTCCCTGCCCATGGCAAGGTTGATCTGAGGGATCTGGGACTGTTTAGTATGGAAAAGAAGAGGTTGAGGGGAGACCTCATTGCTGTTTACAACTACCTGAAGAGACATAGTGGAGAGGCTGCTGCTGGTCTCTTATCACAGGTAATTGGAAAAAGAACAAGGGGAAATGGCCTCAAGCTGAGACTTGGTAGGTTTAGATTGGATATTAGGAAAAAGTTTTTCATGGAGAGAGAGGTAAGGCACTGGAATAAGCTGCCCGGGGAGGTGGTTGAGTTACTGATCCTGGATGTGTTTAAGGGTCCTTTGGATGTGGTGCTTAGGGATATAGTTTAGGGTGAATCTTGTACAGTAGAGTTATATGTTTGACTTGGTGATCCTGAGGGTCTTTTCCAACCTGGATGTTTCTGTGATTCTGTGATCTTCAAGGTCCCTTCCAACCTTACCCATTCCATGAAAATCTACAAAACTTTGCTTGGGTGAGCTAAATGGGAAAGAAATCCCCAGATTTCTCCAAGCTGTTCCAGCACTCCTTGCTAGCTAAAGCTCCCATGCATCCCGACATGGAGTCAGGATACCAGACCTGGTATGCAGACCTGGAATGCAGAGTATTTGCAACACATGGGCCTGGTTGGCATCCCAGCTTGCATTTGTGCCCTTCCTCAGACTCTAAAGGAAAGCCAAGCTGTGATACACAGGCTCAATATGCCTCCCTCTCTGTGTTGTCACTGAACCATCTGAGCAGACTGGACATGAAGCTGAAGGGAAGTATGTGCCTGTGAACAGACTGGCAGAAGCCAAGCTGCACTTTGGCCATATGGAACCCATTAGCTTTTAAATCTCCACCAGAGACTGTCTGTATTCATGATGCCACAAAGAAAACCCATGTGCTAGGACACACTGCTTGACACTGAAACTATCAAATGCTTTCACACAAGAGTTAGAGAAAAGCAACTGAGAAAAAAATTTAGTTGTTGTACAGAAACCTATTTTTTTATCATTGTGAATAATAATTTTGCTTGTAAATTTAACCTCTGATTTAAGCAGAGGTAATTTATTTTGTATGGCATTTAAACATGATTCTGGGCAATGCTGAAGGATGCATGGCCAGAAGATAAAACTTGCCCTGTAAAACATCTTAGTAATTCAAACTTCACAGAGTTCATGGTCTGAGCAACTGACTACAACATGCGTTTTACTATTACCAAGCAACACTAAGAGGAATCTGCTAAACACTTTTTCTGGTTCTACTTTCTTCTTGGCATGTATGAAAGGACCAGAGTGGAAACTGTTGCCAGGTAAGACTTCATAGAAACATAGAATGGTCTGGGTTGGAAAGGTCCTCCAAAGCTGATTTAGACCAAGTCCCCTGAAGCTAGCAGGGACATACTCCACTACATCACCTTGCCCACAGCCTTGTCCAGTCTGACCTTGAACAGCTCTAGGGATGGGGCCTCAACTACTTCTCTGGGCCACCTGTTGCAGTGTTCCAGCAATCTCACAGTGCAGAACTTGTTCCTAAAATCCAATCTAAATCTTCTCTGCTCTCATTTTAACCCATTGTCCCTTATCCTGTCCCTGCAGGCCTTTGCAAACAGTCTCTCTGCAGCCTTCTTGTAGCCCCCTTCAGGTACTGGCAGGCTGCTATTAGGTCTGCCTGGAGTCTTCTCTTCTCCAGGCTGAACAACCCCAGCTCCCTTAGCCTGAGGTACTCCAGCCCTTTGGTCATCCTCATGTCCTTCCTGTGGACCTGTTCCATCAGGTCCATGTCCTTCCTGTGTAGAGGACCACAGAGCTGAATACGGCACTGCAGGTGAGGTCTCGCCAGAACAAAGTGGCAGAATCACCTCTCTCCATATCTAAGCAATGTTGCTTTTGATGCAGTCCAGGCTGCCATTCACCTTCTGGGCTACAAGTGCACCCTGTTGGCTCATGTCCAGCTTCTCATTCACCAGAAGTCCCAGGGCTGCTGTCAATTTCATCATCCCACAGTCTGTATTGATATCATGAGCTGCCCCAGGCTGGGTGCAGGACCTTACACTTGGGCTTATTGAACCTCATGAGATTCTCTTCAGCCTATCTCTGCAGCTTGTCCAGGTCCTTTGGAATCACAACCCATCCCTCTGACATATCAACAGCATCACTGAGCTTGTGCCACCTGCCGACCTGCTGATAGTGCACTAGATCTCACTGTCTGTAGCACTGATGAAAGTATTAAACAGCACTGGTTCCAGTACAGACACCTGAGGGACACTCGTCACTAATCTCCATCTGGACATCAAGCTGTTGACCACTACCCTCTGGATGTCACCATCCAGCCAATTCCGTGTCCAATGGACAGTCCACCTATCAAATCTGTACCTGTATATGTTGACATTCCAATTTTGGTTTCTCATTTCATAGAAGAGTAACTGCACTTCATACATAGTTGTGACACTTAAAATTCCCTCTGCACCAATCTTGTGTTTCTCTCCCGTGCCATGCATCATGTGGAAAATCCTAAAGTAGAAATCACCCGCTCAGGTAAGATCCCTTTAAAGCTTTGATTGCCACATTGCTTTCAAGCTCCTCATGAATGCTTTTCTCTGTGGAAGCCTCTTGGTGGCAATAGCATAAGGCAACTTGTCTGAAAGTGTACAGAAGGCTACATCTTCCTACTTCTGTGGCAGGTAGAACTCCCCAATGGCAGCCCTGGAAGGTGAGGCACTGTTAAGAGACTAACTCCTTGTGCTTTACCCCAGTGGCCTACTCTTTTTGTTTTATCAAGCACTCCTCTTCTAAATGCACAAGATCTGATGTTTGCAAGAAATGTGATCTCTGGGGAGGGAAAAATACAACAAAATACTCACAAAATCTGGACACTTGTTAATTATGGATTTGATTAACACCCTTTCAATGGGTCCAAAGAAACCAATTTTTTTTCTGGTTTGTTCCTAGGCTTTCTCTTCTTCTGCTCCCACCTTCATTCCATCAGCACCAGTTCCTGGCTTTAAGCACACATGCAGTATTCCAAAGGAGTTCCTCTCAGTGTGGCTGAAGGAATCCCAAGTCCTCATACACATCCTGGGCAGTTGTGCCAGATGAGGACCAGTGTCCAAATCAGAGCAAGCAATTATTTTGCTTACTGAGTGCAAGCCCACATCAGCCCACACAGGGGAGTAGCACCAGCATTCAATGCCAGCATGCAACTGTGCTGACAAAGTCTGCATTCAGCCATTTGGAATAAACCCATTAATGTTTTGGGACTGGATTGCTACTTACAGTGATCCCTGGCTGAGAGATTGAAGAACCATCTAAGATGCTGCAGCAGTTGCTGAAGTTTATGTTACGATGCAAAAATCACCTTCTCTCCTTTAATCGTGGGTGTAATTATGCCTAAAACCACAACGATATGCCCTGTCAGTCTAAAAGAACCTGAGATTATCCTTCCCAAAATATTCTATTTGTTAGATCTGAGCTTTTCAACCTGCTGCCTACCACACCAATTTCCAGCGCAAGTGAAGTGTGGTACAGGAAGTGAGGCTGAGAAGTCTAAGAGGGGATCTAATGAATGTATGGAACTGTCTAAGGGCTGGGTGCCAGGAAGGAAGGACAGCCTCTGTTCACTTGTGCCCTGGCATAGGACAAAGGGCAATGGATGTAAACTACAGTGCCTGAAGCTCCATCTCAACACGAGGAACTGGCACAGGCTCCCCAGGGAGGTTGCGGAGTCTCCTACTCTGGAGATTTTCGAGAACTGCCTGGATGCATTCCTGTGAGACCTGTGCTAGATTCTGTGGTCCTGCTCTGGCCAGGACATTGGACTCAAAAATCTTCAGAGATCCCTTCCAACCCCTAATATCCTGTGATCTTCAGAGGTCCCTTCCAACTCCTAACATCCTGTGATCCTGCGTGTAACTGAGGCTGAGAAAGTCCTTTTATTCGACCAACAGTCTTCACTTGAGAAATAGTTTTTCAGCACAGTAGGAGCTGGTATGTGCTGCCAGTTAACTCATCTCTACACCATTTAGCTTGCAGTTGCACAGGCACATTCCTGATTTCTTTTTCCTGCACCTTTGAAGCATAACACATTTGTACAAGATAATAACTGAGGGACTTAAACTCCTCACAGGGTTTGCCAGCCTATTTCAGGTGTGACATTTACACTAGGTTGAAAGAGTGAGCTGCTGTTGATAACAAAGAGTGATCAGCTTTCCCAAAGTGAAATGAACACTCTGGTAGGGTATTTTTACCTCTCTAGTCCAGAGGGTTACATACAGACATATAAATTGAGTGCAAGCTGTAAAAAGAATCCCAGCAGAAAATACAAGCCAGTTTGGGGCTCGGTTTTCTTTTCCTTTCTTTTCTAGCAAGACACCAAGCTCCTAAATTGGTTAGGATTTAGTAGCTGAGACATTTTTATTGGCATGTCTCTACTGACTTAGAATTTATTTTCATGTTATTTGATTAAACTGCATGCAAGAATACTTTCTGCTTAGTGAAGATCAAACAATAGTTGAAACTCACAGTCTTTTTTTTCCCTCTTGTTTTGCTAGTATCATAGATTTTAAAAGCAGAAAATTCTGAAACCCAGCTTACTTTTGATTGCACTGACTTCAGCATGTCTATGATGACACCAAAGTAAAGCTGAATCTAGTTTCAATTTGCTACACTGACAAAGTAGCACAATTTCTAATTAATATATTGCACATGGAAATCCAGGCATCCATAAAACCTTCCACAGATTTCTAATTGTCAGCCAAATTATTCAAGTTTACTGACAATGAAATTGTTTGGAATTGCTTTAATTAAATAGGAGGGCTACAACATGATCAGGAGGTTGGAGCACCTCTGCAACAAAGACAGGCTGAGGGGGTTGGGGTTGTTGGGACTGGAGAAGAGGAGGCTTTGGGGAGACCTAAGAGCAGCCTTCCAGTCCCTGAAGGGGACTACAAGAAGGATGGAGAGGGACTGTTTGCAGAGGCCTGCAGTAACAGGATGAGGGGCAATGGCTTCAAACTAGAGAAGAGCAGATTTAGACTGGATGTTAGGAGCAAGCTCTTTACTATGAAGATGGTGGAACACTGGAACAGATTGCCCAGGGAGGTGGCTGGGGCCACATCCCTGGAGATATTCAAGGTGAGGCTTGACAGGGCTGTGAGCAAGCTGATCTAGTGAAGGATGTCCCTGCTGGCTGCAGGGGGGTTGCAATGGATGACCTTTGGTGGTCCCTTCCAACCCAGACCATTCTATGACTCCATAATTCTTCCCGATGGCTCATGTATTTATAGAAACATGGATTGTCACAATCTTTAGGTGAATAAAGAAAAACATTTTCCCCAAGACCAGGCTTGAGTCTTCCTTAGAGAGCTGTGGGAGGGTTTCACTGTGTACTGTGAGTGGGCAGCAAAAGAAAGCCCAGGTTTGAGTGACTGAGCTCACCAGTCAGTGAGCTGTGATACTCTGAACAGTAATTTACCTTCAAGTAGCAGAAGTTTGGTGGGTTTCTCCTTCATGTTGCATCATGTCATTGCTGACTTCAGTTCATATCTTGTAGGCACTAAAGATGAGCTTTCATCTCTCCAGCTTTCAGAGGACTGAATTAATTTGCATCATACCTAGATATGATCTGCAATGAGACAAAAATTTCTAGTTATTTAACCAGTTAATACCAAAGTCAAGGGCACCAAACTCTTACAGGGTGAAGTTCTGACACAGAAGAAACACAATACAAGGACATGTCAATATTCTTTATCACTCTTAATTTGATCATTCTTTATGACCACTGATTATTTTTGGCCAGACAGGATTGCAATGGTCATAATTCTATGTCACAGTCCAAGGTATCCTACCTCATAATTCCCACTGCAAGTTCAGGTTGAGCAATACCTTAAAGAAAAAATAACCCATTTTTATTTAAAGGTGGGAAAAGGTAGGGGGAAAAAACCCTGTTCCCTTCCCCATAGAGGTTTTTCCAGTTCACAGTGACTCGCTGTTTTAAAATGTTTGTTCTCAGCAGACTTTGTCTCTCTTTGTTCTAGACACCTATGTCTGAGACAGACACTTTTTAGAGACAGTGGAGAAAAAACTAAGCATTGCCAAAGCACAGTTCAGCTGACTTAGTTTAGAGCAGCTGAAGAGTGCCCCAGACAAATCACTTATTTTTCTCTCTCATTGTCTGAAAGGTCTACTTCAGATATATGTACTAGAGGTACGTTTACCAGAGATATGTTATCTCTATACCTGAACTCCAAGACACGTAGCCTCAAGTATATTTCTGGAGTATAAAAATTTACATCTGAGAAGGTGAATCCCCTTTACCTTTATCTGCATCCTAATTTTTCCATAATATTTAGCAAAAAAAAAAAAAGTTTCAGACCTCAATCATCTTTGTCATCATGCTCTTCCTCCAGTGAAGTAACTCACAAGAATTTCTACATCTCCCAGTATAATGCAGATTTTCCAGCCTTGAATTCACTCCGTCACTTTCAGAGACGCCTTCTCCAGTTTTTCAGCATTTTAGAGAATAATGCACATCTCTGTGTAAGGGCACTCTCTGACCCCAGGCACGTTGTGTACTGGGTATAGAGGCACTTGCTATGAAAGCTAGTTCAGAGGTCCACAAAGATGATCCAAGGGCTGGAGCACCTCTGCTTTGAGGATAGGTTGTTCAAGTTGGAGAAGTGAACACACCAAGGGGAACTCATAGCTGCCTTCCAATAGCTGAAGGGATCCTACAGGAAGGCTGGAGATGGATTTTTCATAAGGCTGTCTAGCAACAGGACAAGGGGAGATGGTTTTAAACTGGGGGAAAGTAGGTTTAGATTGGATCTTAGGAAGAGGTTCTTCAGTACAAGGATGGTGAAACTCTGGAATAGGCTGCCCAGGAATGTTGTGGATGCCTCTTTCCCAGGCATTGGATGAGGCCTTAAGCAGCTGAGTCTGGTTGCAAGATATCCCTGCCCATAGTGAGGAGTCAGAGTAGGCGATCTCTAAAGCTGGTCAAGCTAAGCCATTCTAGGATTCTCTCCATGATTCTCTGACACATAGACTCCTTACTCTGATGTTGTGCCTTAGGTAGCTAACTAGTCAAGCGAGTCAGCCATTGAGATCAGGAAAATTGTCATGCTGGTGTGACCATATTAATCCCTATATGACCTTGTTACCTCTGCATTGTCTTGCAGTGCACAGCTTGGACATGAGGGCAGTTGGATTTAGAAAAATATCCTTCAGATATGGATGTCTGTCACCAAGTCACAGGACAGCAATGAATTTAGGTTGACATACTAAATTATGAAGAAAAGGAAAATGCTAACAGGGAAATAGAATGTCAGACATTTAATAAAACTTGGGACAGATATACTGGAGTGTTTCTTAAGCATCCAGGAAGGGAACTAGCTAGAGTCCAGATGCTACCTTTAACAATAGCACCTGAAATTAATTGTACCTAGCAAAAGTTCATAGACTCTCAGAATCACAGAATGAGAGGTGTTTGGAAGGGTCTTTGGAGGATCATATAGTCCATCTCCCTTGCCAAACCTAGAGCAGGTTGCATAGGACAGCTTTCAGGTCTGTTCTAAATGACACCAGAGACAGAGACTCCACCACCTTTCCAGGCAGCCTGTTCCAGTGCTCTAGCTCCTTCAAAGTAAAGAAGTTCCTCCTCATGTTTAGACGGAATCTCCTGTGTCCAGGTTTGTGCCTGTTACTCTTGTCTTATCACTGGGCACCACCGAAAGAAGACTGGTCCCGTCCTCCTGACAACCATCCTTTAAGTATTTATAAGCAAATTACAAAAATCTGAGGACAATCAAATTGTGCACAACTCCATGATCTATGTTGCTACAGCAGCTGGAATTTTATCCCTGTGTGATAATTACTTATTTGCCTCAAGCAAAACGAATCACACACAATTAAGGTTCACAAGACTGCTAAGTGCATTTGGCTTCCACGGGTGTGGTTTCTATATAAGAAGGAGCAAATTCATGCCTTGGTGAACTTGATGACTAGGGAATTTGCAGTGCACATGCCACTAGCAGACGAAATCACAAGGAGGGTTGCAGCTGCAGCTCAATTAACAAGATAATAAACCTCAGGGGAATATTTGCTCTCTGGATGGCAAAAAGGCAGGAATGGTGCAGTGCCGGGGGGGAAGTGGGTCCATTCTATTAGTACTTATATCACTGCTGTCTTCTCAAACTCCTCCTAATGTTCCAATCCTGATGTCTAACCTGGGGCCTCACAAACTGCACTGGAGAGATTGCCGAGAGGGAAAAGGGAAAATTCATTGCAGTTCATTTTGAGCTGAGTCTAAAGGAGATGCAGAACTGGACCAACGTGATTTTTTTTT
>VWZI01001786.1:29137-67283 GCA_013396835.1 Psilopogon haemacephalus | reverse complement strand
TTTTTAAGCAAGCTTTTCTTTTACATACTTACTTTAATGTGCAATTAAGAGAGAGAAATGAGTGCTCCAGACTTCCTACCCAAATTAGCTCAAACTCAGTGAGTGCTCAGAACTCATTCTGCAGAGATCTGCCAGCTACAGAAGAGACAGGATGGGAAAACACCAAGTTAAATCTCTATCAGTATTTTTTTTCTCTGATTCGTGTATTTTACTATGCTTTAACACTATGGGGTTTTCCTTGCCCTATGGCTTTAGAAACCCCATTAGCTACACAATCATTCTCCTCTCTTTTAACTTCTCCAGATCAGTCATTTAGTCGTTGGAGATTTGCTCTGCATCTCTGTGGAATGAATGGCATTTCCTTGCGAAAAAACTGCCTCACCATAATGAAGATGGCACTGTCAGCACAGTTCATTCTTAATGACAACCTGAAAAGAGAGACAGCTGAGCTTTGTGGCAGGCTGAAAGGCTAATAATTAATGGCCCCTACATTCAGTCATTTCTCAGGAAATGTGCTGCAACAGCTTAGCTCTGCTCTCACTGACTGAGTTTCAATGGGAAAAACAGTATAGGACAGAGCTTAAATGATTTTAGAAAGAACCTTAACTAGTATCTTAAGTGTTTCATGCTTGATATTTGTCATTCTTTAAGAAAACAACTCAGATAAGTAGAATTTTTCTGTTTTTAAAAAATCACCAAGGCATAAAGTGAACCTTGTACCACAGAAAAATTTTCCCCTGTGATCTCTAATTGAATGATTTCTTTCCTTGTTTTATGGCCTCCTTTTTCTTCAAGGTCATAGACTGTCAACATGAGATTAGTAGAAGTGTGGCTGAAAGCTAAAATTAACATCCACTCTATTACTTTTCTCAAAGATACAACACAGTATGGCCTTACTCTTTCTTTTCCAGCCACTAGCAATAAAGAAATCACAAAATACATCTGGTTGGAAGAGACCTCAAAAATAATCCAATCCAACCCTTGACCTAGCACTGAAGTATCAACACGAAACTATGTCCCTAAGCACCAGGTGCACATTCCACTTGTACATCCCCAGGGATGGCAACTCCACCACTGCCATGGGCAGACCATTCCAATGTAAGAGAACCCTTTCAGTGAAGAAATATTTCCTAATATCCAGCCTGAACCTCCCTTCATGCTGCTTGTAACCATTTCCTCTGGTCCTCTCACTTGTCACCAAGGAGAAAATTAAGTAATCTAGAGGTGAACGGAGAGCTGAGTAAGCAGTTTACAAGTCAGAATCTACCTGACAAACAGGAACTCTCTTTCCATCCCTGGTTGCCTGCACTCCTGCTGGGGTAAGGGGCAATTCCTATTGCAAATATGACTAGGAAACAATCCCTTTACTGCTCTGCTTTCTCCAAAGAGGAAGAAGGCAGGAGTGATACTAAATGCGCAAAACAAGATACCTGTTGCCCGTGACACATTGGCTCCTTACTTAGTAGGTACACAAGCCAAAGCCCCATGTCAGTTTTGTCATCAGCCTGACCTCCTACAGACCACTTTGAAAGAAGCTCCTACTTTCACTCCTGTCTCTGTGTGTAAGCCAAACCACGTGCTTTAGCCCTTTCTTACTTTTGGAGGAAGCCCTGAGATGTTCAATTTCATTCAAACCATCATGACAAGGCAGTGTTTGAAGCTCCCTAATAATGCAAGAAAATACCTAATGGAACAGCAGCCCTGCTTCTCCTCAGTGGTGACAAAGAACATTTTGACTGGCAAAGAATAGAATTAGGTAACTTGCCAACCTACAGATCAGGAATGATTTTTTAAACTAAGTTGGTGCTTGCTTGACTCTAGGGCTATGAGCTAAGACAACTGGGAGAAGCCATGGAGCTGCTAATAGCTGCCACTTATTGAAAATGTGCGAGGGACAAATCCATGAGGCAAGCTGAGGTAACTGCAGACAGCTGCAAGGGATCACTTCATGAATAATGTAATTTTATCCTTCTGCACACAGAGTTAAAATGCTTCTAATTGATACTGCACAGATGGGACCAAGATCCTTGGTGGTTGGTTTCCTGCTCCCTGGAGAGGCAGAGCTCCATTAGAGAAGCATAATTTAAAAAAAAAAAAAAAAAATTGATGGCTACTAGAAGAAAATATGTTTTCCCTCTTTCTTTGTGTTGTAAGCTCCCAACTGATGGGATAGGCAGCAAAAAATTTAGGGCAATGAAGAAACATTTACCAGAAATGTGCTGCAGTATTTCTGAGGACACCAGCAGGTGCTGCTGAATAATTGATTTAAAATGCATTCATTCTATTTTACTGCTAATGTTGACAGCTATTAGCAATATAAATAACAGCAGATTTTCTTTTGTGGACCAATTTCTTGTCAATGTTTCCTTTTCAAAAGAGTGTGACAAAATCCTCTCCATAGAAGGAGGAAATGCATGCATTTAAATGTAAATGCTCACACGCATGCACACACAGCAGGATTGGTTTTGGTTTGTTTTGGGTTTTTCTTCCCAGAAAATGATCTTGCAGTGTTAGAGAAAATCAGAAGACATTGTCTTTGTCCCCTCCAATTCTTGTTAGGGATCCATATATTCACAGAATGTTTATGCCAGAAGGGGTTTTGAAGATCACATCTACATGGCCCCCTTGGGAAGCCACCAGCTTTTAATAATTTCAGCAAGACTTCAACAGGCTGGAGAATTGGGCAGGAAGAAATTTAATGAAATTCAACAAGGGCAAGTGTAGAATCTTGCACCTGGGAAAGAACAATCCCAGTTCTTTCCCAGAACTGGACCAGTGTAGGTTGGGTACTGGCCTGTTGGAGAGCTGTGAAGGGAAAAAGGACCCCCAGGCGTCCTAGTAGATGGAAGGGTGACCATGAGCCAGCAGTGTGCTCTTGTGGCCGAGAAGGCCAATGTCATTCTGGGATGTATTAGAAGGGCTGTGTTTAACATGTTGAGAGAGATTCTCCTACCCTTCTACTCTGCCTTGGTCAAGCTGCATCTGGAATATTGTGTTCAGTTCTGGGCCCTTTGGTTCAAGAAGAGCCTTAGGGAACTGCTTGGAAAGTTCAGCAGAGAGCCATGAAAATGATTAAAGCAGTGGAACCTCTTCCTTAAAAGGAGAGACTGAGGGAGCTGGGGCTCTTTAGTTTGGAGAAGAGGAGACTGAGGGGTGACCTCATTCATGTTTATAAATATGTAAAGGGTGAGTGCCAGAAGGACGGAGCCAGGCTCTGCTCAGCGATGCCAAATGACAGGACAAGGGGCAATGAGTGCAGGTTGAGGCTTTTTTTTTTCTTTTCACAGTGAGGGTGACAAAACACTGGAGCAGGCTGCCCAGAGAGTTGTGGAATCTCCCTCTCTGGAGATATTCCAAACCCACCTGTGTAACCTGCTGTAGGTGATCCTGCTTGTGTAGGGGGCTTGGACTGGAACTGAGTCAACTCTTGGTGTCAGTAAATGGCAGAAACAACAGCACATAGCACATTCTCTTAAACATAGTGGAAGAAAAGCATTTATTCTTTTATTACAAAGACTGAGTATCTCCTAATCTAGACCTATCAGGTCTTCATAATAAATGCACCAGGATGTTTCAAGCAAGGCTGCAAGACAGAGCACCACAAACTAACTATTAGAAGAGAGGGACTTTTAAAAGTCACCAAGTCACCAGGGAATGTTGGAAGAGAGGTAGGGATTTGCTGAGGCTCAAGTGAAACAGTGAACTTTACAACATTTAGGGGAAACCTCCCACTAAAGAGCTACAGATTTGTTATTCACATCAGCAGTGCTGCAAAATTAAAATGGCTATTAATCAAACTTCAAAGGACATCGGTACAGTCTTTAGTAACACTGCAGTGAAAAGAGTGCAGTTCAAGGTCTGAGCCCCCAGAGAGGGCAGATGCTTTCTCAGATGTATTCTTCCCTTAAAGGAATCAGTGGTCAGAGCATCTTCAAGATGCCAGGAAGATTTGGTCACCTGTGTCTGTGTGTTCGGTGCTTTAAAAGAGAGTGGTTTCAAAGCAGTAAGAGCATGAGACAGAGAGGGAAGAACAATTCAGGAGAATAAAGGATTCCCTTCTGAATCTTTTCCTTGCAGGTAAGGCAGAGACCATTTGTGTTGCTGCACAATAATGGGGAAGAAGATTTGTGATGTCTGTCAAAATTTCTTTAAGTGCAGCTACAGCCAAACTCAACAAATGCTTTTGGCCAAGAAAATGGCTTTCATTTGGAGGAATGGACTTAGATGAAAAAGCAGTGAGAAATTCAATGATTCCATTTTCAAACTTCTTTAGAAGGGATTTTGTTTTATACTTTGTCTAAGCATTGTCTTTGAAGAACCTCAGAAACTATAATTAAACAAAATACTGGGAGGTAGAACAAAAATATTTTTGTTAACTAAATCAAATATTTTAAAAATGTATTTGGTTTAATTTATGAAGAAATACAGTAATATAATTGGAGGAAGAGGCTGAGGTGGGGTGGTTTTATTTAGGCTCCATAGACAAAGCAATAACTCAGTTCTTCTTGGTTTCTCACTATCAGCATGTTGGCATTTTTAGGATACGAAATTCTAGTGTCCTGCCCTCCTTCTTTGCAGAACATATTAACAGAACCCTCAGACAAAATCCTAAAATTCATAGCAAGGCTTTCTTCCATCTTATAATCTCAAATGGAAACAAATGAATAGAGTAGAAGGGCAATAAAAATTAAACCAGCTGTGAAACGTTGGTAGATAAAGAGCCAGTGTGGGTCTGTAGCCATGTTATTTGAAAACCTTATCTAGAACACTGCCTTCAATTTCAGTTTATCTTCCAAGACAGATTTTAACAATCTTTACTTATATAACTGTCCTCCCCTGGGGCTCTGGCTGCACTGCTGATTCATTTGCGGCCAAGGTTCACCGAGTATTAGATAGACCCAGATAACAAGAAGGAAAAATAAATTGAGCTTAATGATAAGTTTGGGATGATACATGTTGAAAAAAAATCACTGCTGCTGCCTTCCTCTTTACAGCCTCCTCTGTAAAGACACATCACCTCACCAACACTATCAGTTGTGAGACAAAAAGATGTGGCAGCATAATAAATTCCCCTTTCATCAGAGAAGGGCTCTCAGTTCAGGGTAAGCGGTGTCAAACCACCAGCTCCAAACTCCTCTGCCTTGTATTCCAGGTCATTAGCAAGGCATTTTCTATGGGCAGCATTGATGACTTTATTCACTTGGAGCTGCATGTGACAAACGTTCCCTAAAGCCGAGAAAGAGCGAATGTGGAAGCAAAAAGCCTTGTAGAGAACTGTACAGCACTGGGCTGGGTATTAAACATTTGAAGCAAGAGGCTTGCAGGCTTATGAAATCCCTTAGTCTTTATCTCATTTTCAAAGAGCCTTAGCAAGAGCCCAGTGAAAGAATTAGGAGATTTTCTATTATCTTTAAAGTGCTGTATCAGTCTCTCCAGAGGATTGAGATGAATGCAGGTGAAAAAGGCATTTTAAAATTTCACTTACGTAGTGGTAAATGCAGTGCAAGCAAAGGCTGTCACCCTGACCTAATGCACACAGCAAGGTAATGTAAGATGGAAGAACTGAGTTGGAAGTCTTAGGTAGGCAGCTGGAAAGGAGCAAACATTACTTTCAACTTTATCTTGTTTCTTTAATCACATTTCCAGGTTAGGGATTGCCCATTAATAAAAATGACAACAAAAAAGTCTTTACAGACTTTGAAGAAAACACAGTTATTGAATCTTAAGAAGTGATTTCCCAAAGCTACCTCTGTGTTAGGGAGGTAAACTCTCCTGTCTTCCCCCCATCGTAACAAGATCCCCTCTGGGGACAATTCAAAGAATTAAAGCCCAACTCAGATTTGCTATGGACTATAACAGCAATTTAGGAGGTGAGCTTTGGAAAATACCCTCCTCAGACTTATCTGGCTGAAGTATGGAGCTGAATAGACTGTGAAAGGGAAGGGATGAACAGAAAATTTTGCCTTGTAAAGGGCCCTCAATAGGTTCTCTTATTCTTAGGGGGAGGAAGGGTGGAGAAGAGAAGGAAATTATTTTAAAAACAAAACCAACCAAACAAAAAACCTGCAAGAAACCAAATCCAACAAAAGCAAAACAGCTGAAAAATCACACAGTATTGGAGGTATTCTATGCAATTCTTGCCTACTTATTTCTGAGGATTATCCTGTCCTTCAGAAGTAACAGAAATTCAAAGTAGCTGTAACCAGATTAGTATCCTTAAAGATTTGTATTACAATTACATCTGGGGGCTCCATCTGTGATTGTAATTGATGTAGGTGCTTTTAAAACTGAAGCATCAAAACCCTCAGATACACCTCAAAAAGGTTTATTGCCTAAACAGACAAACTAGACAAAGGGAGAGAAATGTAGCAAAGATGAAGAAGGCAAGGTTGCACCACAGGCCACTGAGAGAGGAGAGCAGAGGTCTCCAGCACCTTGTCTTGTAGTCTATATGCTGCCTCTAGAGGAAGCCCAGGATGACTTGGTGTTGGCAAGAATGCTTCCAAGCATCCCGGGTCAGAGCAGATCCCTCCCCTGGTACAGTAAACTCACTACAATGTGGATTTTTGGAAAGTCAGGAAAAATGAAATTTTATTTCTTATACTGTTATATTTAGTTTAAACTATAAGGAGAATAAACTACTACAGAAAAAAATAATAACCTTGAGGCAGATGAGGAAGCGGGAAAAGTGGCAGTGAAGCGGCAAAAGCAGCAGCAGCCAAAACAGCATCTGGGGGGAAGATAGCAGCGGGTGCAGCAGAAGCAGCAGAGAGAATGTACAAGCTGTGCTTCCAGACATAAGGCTCTTGATGCTTCAAAGAAAGCATTGTTGCTATTATATGGCCTATCCCTAGAACGTTCACCTCTCCACTCAGAGCATCCACTTCTAAATTTCTCTGTTCCCATTTTTTCCTATGTCTGAGTTAGAAATCTAGCTCAAACAGTCACACCAAGAAACGCTGTATTAAATAAATCACTAATATTTGTCCTAAAGCATTATCATTAACACTGGAGGGTATTAAAAATCAGGTTTGGAAGACAGAATAGAGGCAATGTAGAAGCACAACTCCGAAAATAAATTTCAACCTGTACTTTTGTAGTCCAGGAAACCAAATAGTAGTCAAGATATAAAGTAGCCATACTGGGAAATAAGAAATAAAAAATGAGGGAGAAGCAGAAGTCAGAGAAGAACAAGCCAGAGAAGCCCACAGCCTCAGCTTCTCCAGAGCGTAATAGTACACAAACCTATATGGCAGCAACAGCTGTTTCTGAAAACCTTTCATTCCCAAACTCCAACAGATGTTGAAAAATTACTTTGTAGAAGCCAGCTAGGAGATGAGGGCTTCTAAAGAAAGGCTACTTCTCAAAAGCCTCCAACATTCCTTATTCCGCACCCCAAATGAAAAGGAATGAGAACTGGGCTCCTAGCACAGCCTGAAACTTCTACCCAAAGACAGTAGATATGAATAGCACCAGCGGGCTGATGAGTCATTTGGGTCAGCACGTCTCCACGTGGAGAAAATGAGATGTCAGCAAAGTCATAGCTTTCAAGACACACTGGTTTAAAACTAGATATTAATCTTAAAAACCGAAATCCTCTTTTCCTGAATAAGCAATAGGTGTCACTGTATAAATAGTCAAAGCCTTTTGAAACAGCAAGCATGTGAATGGAGTAGATAAGAGCAATTAATTTACATCAAATCTGTAACAGCATTCAGATGAATATTAGCTTCCACTTTACTTTGCTCAAACTTCTCCCCCACCCCCTCCGATAAGTCAATTAATGGTTGAGTTAGGGAAATAAAAATTAGAAGATAAGCATGAGAGCAATAATTCAGCAGACAGCTCCTCAGAAACAAGACACAAAAGAGCACATGAATGAAGGGAGCACATTGATCTGCAGGCAGGGAAATCAAATAAGAATAGCTGGTCACCCAAGTAACACAAGGCAAGGAAATTCAGAATAAAAAGCCCAGGCAAAATAAATTGCACAAAGACACAGAGAGCAGCTGAGATATTCATGCAAAGGGGCACGTCACAGTAATTGCCTATCATTATATACAGTAATTTCTTCCCTGAAGAAAAATTAAGTCAACATAGAGATAAGAATTTAGCAGCTGGCTTAGACAATACCTAACAAAGAAGTAATTATGAAGTAAATTAAAAATATCTTGCTAGTAAATTACATAGCCAAGTCAAAGACACAGAGGGACGGCAAATGTTAAGTAAGAGGCATCACAAGGTGCATTTGTCAAGTGGATGTCCAATTTGGCATCAGCTTATTTATGAAAATACAGAATTTGAGCAAAATAAACAGTCTGCTATGCTACACCAAGGGAATTCACTCTGACAAGCTGTCATTCCAGCAGTGGGTAGGGATGCAAGATGCAAATTTTGTTATCTTATGACTGCCTCCACCTTCATTGCTCAACTCTTGGTGTCTGGCTTGCAACTACCATCTTCTCACCCCCTGTTTTATATCACACTTAGTACGACTTGATGTCCTACTACCTTGCACTGAGACAGTATCTACTTGTGAAATCAGACAACAAAGCAGCACAGTGCCCAAATCCCAGCAAAAATAGATATCCCTAAACCTGCTGTTTTTCCATGGGAGAAAGGGATACTTTCCAAGCACAGGTGGAAAGGTGTACTGCTCCTTTCCATGGATGCTCCTTGCCCAAACTATGTTGGAACCATCCAGCTGTTTGATAAACTAAGCTAATAGCAGTACCTAGCAGGCATCACTCTGCTATTCAAGGTGAAGTATTTAACATGTGGAAGAGGAGCTTGCAATATCCCCACAGAAGATTCTGGTTTCCAGGCAGATAAGCACTGCTATCACTAAAGCCCACAACTACAAGGCCCAAAGATCAAAAATTTCAGTGTTTTCCAATTAGAAACCTAAGACCTTTATGCAAAACCAAGTCTTTCTGAATGGATGGACAAAACCCAAGATGCTAAAGCTTCTTCATTACATATGGATCCACAGTGTAAACGTAGGTTGTGTGCTAAACAAAACTGGCCAGCTTGCCAGAAAAAGTGAAATGGAACAACAGTTCTCTTTAAAATGTGAAAAATGGGCAAACACTCAAGTGTCCAGCCACTTTTTTAGCACTGGCAACAACAGTGCCAAGCCATTTTCATGACAGGTGTATTTTTTCAAGAGGCTAATACCAAGCATCACATTGCTAGGTGTAGTGCTGTTAGGTCTCAATTGTTAAGACAGTCAATTGCTGTTCTAGAGGACAGTGGCAATGGGCAGCATACTTCTGTCCCTATTTTCTTAGTAACCTTTCCTCTTGCCTTACGCATCTGACCTTTCTGGAAGGAACTCATCAGTACAGCTGCTGCTCCATGACCCGGTGTGCAGCAGTGCCCGTCCACAGTGCCACCTAAGCCCCCTGAACACACTGCCCTCCCCCCACCCCCAGCAGACCTGCTCCCTCTCTGCTCAGAGGAGGGAAGACATCTGTGAAGAAAGAGAGAAGTGGCAAGACTGATCCCCCCAGGCCTCGTAAACTCTCTCTTTGCAGAGAAATTGCCAAGAAAGTAGTGGCTGAGATCCACAGAATGGTAAGGAAGAAGTCAAGTTGAAGTGAAGCCAGTTAGTGGAGGCAAAAGCCAGGCTGCCCTGTCCAGGACAGCTCACACAGGGCATAAACCCAGCATCTAAGAGTATCAAGAGAATAATTTTGTTCTCCCATGCATTCAGGATCCTGGTGCTGGCTGGCTATCCCTTTCTGCACATTGCTGCAATGTGGGAGTTTGCAGGTCAATCCCCACATCCCAGACATCTGAAACACAGATTAAATAATTTCTGAGGAGTCCCTTGGTCTCCAGCTTGTGGTGTGCAGATGAACTGTATTCTTTTCCTTTCATCTTTATTATTAAATTATCTTTATTATTCTTCACAAAATCTTCAATAAAGTGCAAAAAAAAAAAGGCAAAGATCTCAAGAAAATAATTTTTTGGCAAAATATATTGGTGACACATTTAAGTTCATTATCAGAATTCAAGTTGCACCAGGGGATGTTTAGATTGGATACTAAAAGAAAGTTCTTCACTCTAAGGGCTAACAAACATTGAAATAGGCTTCCCAGTGAGGTGTTTGAATCCCCATCCCTGGAGGTGTTCAAGAGAGGCAGAGATGGTGGTGAGGGGCATGGTTTACCACCACCAGACTTGATGGTTATATAATGGTTGGACTCAATAATATTAAAGGACTTTTTGAACCAAAATGATTCTGTGTGTCTATTCTTAACTACATTGAAATGTCAATGAATCTTATTCAATTCCTAATGATGTTTAAAAGTATATTGTATAATACACACCCTAAATGTATATTGATGAGTATTTTGGGCTATGGAGACAATGACATGTGGATTGCTCTCTCAGGCTGTTTGGCTAATGAAAATTCAAATTTGGTCTCATGGATCATAAGATACTGATTTATGCTTTATAATACTGAAAATTCTTTATTTCCAGTGGAGCAGCATGAAAATGTGGGAGAACATTCTGCTGACATCCATTATCTAGTGCCAAACTGTCCACTTGCAACACAGATATGTAGCCACTATGTGCAGGTCTCTGCACTGACCTAATGGCCAGAGCAGCTAGAATAGCTTGGGTTGGAAGGGACTCACAAAGCTCATCAATGCAGTCAGCAGGGATATTCTCCACTAGATCAGTTTGCTCACAGCCTTGGCCAGCCTCACCTTGAATATATCTACAGGGATGAGGCCTCAGCTACCTCCCTGAGCAACCTGTTGCAGTGTTCCAGTACCCTCATGGTGCAGAACTTCTTCCAAACATCCAATCTAAATCTGCTCTGCTCTCCTTTTAAACCATTTCTCCTCATCCTGTCACTGCAATCAGTTTCTGCAGCCTTCTTGTAGCCCACTTCAGGTACTGGTAGGCTGCTACTAGGTCTGCCTGGAGCCTTCTCTTCTCCAGACTGAACAACCTCAGCTCTGTCAGCCTGTCCTCATAGCAGAAGTGTTCCAGCCCCCACTCATCTTCATGAATTCATCATCATCACATGGGATAGTGCATCCATTCAGAATTACAGAGCTGTGACTTAAATGCAAAAATTTATCTTGGTCTTAATATAATGGAGGCCCTTCAGTCTTTATTAAAGCTGATTTACTCACCATGCCTAAAACTGGCCATACGTACAAAGAGCTGCTACGTGGCTAAGAGAATTTCATATTAAGGAATGCATCACCAGGAAGAGAGTTCTGGCAACCATTGATCTATACTGATGTGATCAACAAGACATTTTGTATTGCTCATGCAGGATGATCTGCTAATCTGAATAGCAGCAGCTGCATCAGCAATCTAGACAATTAGTCAGAAATACTGATTTGTCTCAGAGCAAATAGCTAATCAGAAAAAGAACTGCAAAGCACAAATTACTGAATATAAATAAATAACAAACAATGGCATAGATTTATCTTAAGCAGAGGTGGCTGACTGCTGAATCAGATCACAGAATGGATTAGATTGCAAGGGACTTCCAAAGGTCATCTTGTCCAAACCCCACTGCAGTCAGCAGGGACATCCTCAACTAGATCAGCTTGCTCACAGCCTTGGCCAGCCTGATCTAGAATATAATAGAAATAGAATCAGCCAGTTTGGAAGAGACCTCCAAGGTCATCCAGTCCAACGTATCACCCAGCCCTATCTAATGGCACTGTGTGCCATCCAGTCTTTTCTTGAACACCTCTAGGGATGGGGATTTCACCACCTCCCTGAGCAGCCTATTCTAATGCAAATCACTGTGAAGAACTTCCTCCTAACATATATCCAGGAATGGAACCTCAACTACCTCCTTGGGCAGCCTGTTGCAGCATCACCATGGTGCAAAACTTGTTCCTAATATCCAATCTAAATCTGCTCTTCTCTCATTTCAAACCATTATTCCTTAAAGAGTCTCTCTGCAGCCTTCTCGTAGGCCCCCTTTGGATATTGAAACATAGATATAAAGGTCTCTCCTGATCCTTATCTTCTCCAGGTTGAACAATCCCAGCTCTTGAAGGAAATCTCAGAAACAGGTGGTTTGAGGATCCTCTTCATAGACAACTGATGACAAAAAGATTGTACACATTTGATATGCAGCCATTTGTCTATTTATTCTGCTTTCAGTAGTACTGGCAATACCTTTTTTCACTTGGTTTGAGCAAATTACTACAGCTTAAAAACTAACTGCAGGTGCTATGAATTTGGCATCAACTCTCAAGCTTACATTCATATATCATCATTTACAACTATCACTGTGTTTGTTCTCTCAAAGGTATTTTTTGGCTTCATGGCACACTCCAGCTGGCTCTGTATAAAATCAGTACTTCAATGGCTCACTTCAAAAAGAAATCAAATCTATGGAGAGCATTGCAATTAGAGATACTGGGCAGCTTTATACATGCAGTAGTTTACTGAAGGTGTCTAACAAACACAGAAACTGTGCTACCTCAGCATGTTAAACAAGACAGGATTTGGGAACTTTGGAGTATCTTTTTTTCCAGGCCACCATTAACGTTATTTATTAAAGCTACTGAAACCTCTGATGGTAACTATAAAATATGCTAATTTTATTTCAGTATTTCAGAAATGTTATGTAAAGCATCTATTAATATTATATAACCATTTCAGTGGTGCAATGTGATGGAAAAAAAAAAAAACAGTCAGCTGGAAGCCAGATAATGAGCATTTTGTATCTTAAACAATTAAGAGAGTTTGGTGGTAGACACACAAATGGCTTTTTGTTTCCAGTGCAAGCCATCAAATACCTTTGCATTTTCACACACAAATTAGTATCCTGAGAGTAGCACACAGTCCTGCCCAAAGGTGTGTTTTACTAAAACAAATTTCCTAGGCATCACTTAGTAGACCCAGTTTGAGGCTTTCTGAAAGCAGATGTGGAAAGACAAGACTAGCAAGCTGCTACACTCTGGTCAGCCAAGGCTAAGGAACAGTTTCAGCTTCTGGCTGCCCTCTCTTGTAGCCAAACTGCAGCTCTGCATCTGGGTGCAGGACTCTGCCTGGGTTCCCTGGGTCTCAAACCTCTTGTGAGCTGTATAGGTGCCAACTCAATGTCATGGTGGGACCCAAGACTCCACAACAGCCCTTGTCCCCAGCTTCTCAGGGCCACGCATGGAAGATGCTGGTGCCACACAGCACAGGCTGAGCCTGTCTTGGGGGTAGCACAGCTCAGGGCCAACTGGCAAAATGGGAGTCACCACTTCTCTCGGCCTTGTCAAAAATCTGACAAAGACTTTCACAACTCTTCTCCCAGTAAGAAATGTGCTGAAATTCATCAGAAAACATCTACACTTTTGTCTTCTGTCTGAATACTCTCACCCTTAATCTCCAAGTGAAGTCCCACAGCTGGCTACTAGAAGCTCTGATGGCTTACAAATCTTACTCCTTTATTTAACTTGTTTTCTTGCATAATCACCTAGAGATGCACCTTTAGGTTTCTGAACCATTCTTTTTGCTGGCACATCAATATCTATAGTTTTAATCCCCTTTTTTTTGTCTTCCAGCTTGCATATAAAAAAGAATCTCTAAATCAAAGGCTCTTTTTTTTTCCTGAAGTATTTTGTTGGCACCATAGTCAATGACATTTAAGTCAGAGAAAAAAAGGAAACAGAAAGTGTCATATATTTAAAATTCAGGGAAGTAAAAAAACCTCAAGCAACTCAGGGAAAGGAGGCATGTCAAAATATGTGAGAGGGAGAGGCACTGGCTACTTCTCCAAAATATAATGAAATCCTGCCGGAAAATTTTGTTTCCCAATACACTGGCTTACAGGTATCCTAATACAGTGTAGACATCTGTCACTGGCTATCTCATACTTCTTTATGTTGCCACTGCTCTACCACCCTAAAATTGCCTGAAATGACCTTCAATTGCTCCACAGCTTCTTCAAAGGTGAACAACAATTCACAACTGAAAATCACAGCTCTGCAATGCTCAACAGGATGCTTTTCTGCCCAGACATGGAAATATTTTATCATAGAATAATTTTTATTAGAAAATACCTTTAAGATAATGAAGTCTGACCATTATGTAACTCTACCAAGACCAGTGCTAAGCCATGCCCCTTAGCACCATGTTTATGTCTCTTTTAAACACCTCAAGAGTGGGGATTCAGCCACTTTCCTAGGAGCCTATTCCAGCATTTAATGACTCTTTGTATCACTGTTCCTCTAAAAACACACTTCTCTGCACATTCACTGCTGACATGGCCAACACTTACCCAGCAATTTAGTCAGTCTGATAATTAATACACAGTTCCATTGCCAAGTTTTCCCATTTCCAGGCATTTTCCAGATACCACTGGATGCTCTGAATGTTTTCTTATTCATATGTGAGTGTCAAAGAAGAGCAGCGCAGAGTCAGTGATAAAAACCACTGGAGTTGAGATGCTATCTGCCAGTCAGACACTCTCATAATGTGCTTTGGAGAGAGGTGGTGTCCCCGCAGGTATGACACAATCATCTTTTTTTCTGTACTGCAATAACCTGGACATGCAGATGATGTTTTGTTGATAAACACAGACAGATTTTCCCCACGCAGAGGCAGACTGGAGCTCATATTCTGATATCCATTAGGTGCTGATAAAACATGTCCTTAAGCAAAATTTCCCCAAATACGTCACCCTTGAGTGGATGCATTCAGCTTTTCCCACAACTTCTGAGTGCCAGCTCCCACATTTATTTCTGTCAAAATCAGCACCACAGGGGAACAGAAAAGCAGTTTCTGCAGAGCTAGAGTGCTTTCTAAATGTACTTCCCAGGCATGCTTCATGAAAAGCTATCTAGAAGAAGCCAATTAAGTAAATAAAAATAGCATCAGGTCTAAGTTCATCATGGTTTTCTCAGTGGCTTAAGGGAAGAAAGATCAGACTCCCACTTGCAATTATCACACTAAATACAAGTGCAGTTTCACACCATCTTCCTTTTAGCTGCTGTTTATGGAGGTCGCTAAATGTCAATGAATAAAGTTTCAGCAGTGTTTTCTCTCATCAGGTAGTGCCATCATTAGTACCAAATGATCCGACCTCAAATACACCCTGTGCTTTTAGCTTGATGCTTTGAAAAGTCTTAGAAAACAGTCACTTGGACAGCAGGACAGAAGAGGCAGGTGATGAATGTGTGCACCTTGGTATTCCAGAGTTTGCTTTTCTCTTTTCCATCTCACAACTCTGTCTAAATGAAACTTCGCTTGGAAAGCCTCATTTCCTGGTTTTGCTATTTCTGTTTTCTGGTATGTCAGAGTACCATACCACAAACTGTAACACAGATGAGGCCACTCTCATGTGTCCCAGCCAAAACCCAGGAGAGAAATTGCAACTTCAGAAGGGGAGAACAGACAGAGGCAAGGTGCACTTTGGGGCGTTGACAGACTATGAATCAGCAGTAGGTTGAACTTAGCTGGAATGAGTTCTCCAAAGCTCAAAAGACTCTGAAACTCAAGCCAAAACATAACTTTTAAATGAGAGAAAAAATCAGAGCAAGCTATTAAGGCAGAGCAGTCCCTCTTCCAGGGCATGACCTCATGGCCTTTTAAGAGGCTTTAACACAAAGTGCACACAAATGAATTTAGTGCCACCATTCAAATGGACACTTCAAAAAATGATAGAAGGTTTTGCTAAAGATTTTTCCTTACTTCAGATTTCCACTCCATCTAATTTCAATCTGGAAGGGGCTCTGTTGTAACTTGTATCCAAGTTATTGACACATTCATATTTCTTAACTACTTCAGAAGGTCTCACAGATTACATTGGGTTGGAAGAGACCCTCAAAGGTCACCTGGTTGAACCCCTCTGCACTCAGCAGGGACACCTCCAACTAGATCAGGCTGCCCATATCCAGTCTGATTTTGAATGTCTCCAGGGATAGGAGCTCAACCACATCCCTGGGCAGCCTGTTCCAGTATTTCACCACTTTAGGTCCAACCTAAACCTGCCCTGCTCCACTTTCAAATCATTTGCCCTCAGCCTATTGCTGCAAGCCCTTCTAAACAGTTCCTCCCCAGCCTTCCTACAGGCCACCTTGCAGTATTGAAATGTAGCTCTAAAGTCTTACTGGAGCCTTCTCTTCTCCAAGCTGAACAGAACAAATTCTTTCAGCCTGTCTTCATAGGATAGGTGCTCCAGCCCTCTGCCATCTTGGTGGCCCTCCTTTGGACCCATTCCATCAGGCCCATGCATCTCTTGTGTTGTGTCTCATGTCTCCTTTGTTGTTGTTTCTGCCTCTCCAGCAGTGATAAGGGAAAAATCTGGGGAAGAACAAGAAACCTCTCCACATTTTATTGCCTCAGTTCAGATACATCATTAGTTTCCACAGGCAACCTTGCTTAAGTACTTCAAACTAGCTTCACAGGACAGTTTCTAGGAGAAGATGCCCTAAGAGTGTTATTTCTCCGGTACTCTTCCAGAACAATTTCTTCTTTTCACTTCTCCACTAACATCTGCTCCTGAGAAAATCCCCACAGCTAGGGGGTGTGGGGCACAGTACCAAACAGTCATGTGAGGCAACCTGGACTTCACACCAGAAAGCTTCTCGCTCAGGCAGTCACACTGATGGCAGCATTGCTTCCCCAATTCATCTAGTACACAGACATGACGAGAGGAAACCTCTTTACCTAAGAACCTCAATTTATTTACCTCTGCAGTCAGGTACAACCTCTGCACAGCTACAACTTTATTCCCAAACTAATCACATGTTCTGAGCAGAACAGGTAGGTGCAATTATAGAAAAGGGGTTAATATTCATTAAATACAAATCTTTCTACCTGTAGTTAGCTGTTGCCAAAGTAAGACACAGGAGTCTCATTTTCAGAAGGCCTGAATGGACATAGTGAGATTTATTGAAGCAAAAAGTTGATAAAATAACTGCAAATGCAGCCTGATTCCCCTGTGCTGAGGAACACAAATAATCACAATGACAAACTTTAAATAGCAGTTGTTGTCTATAGAACTCAGGGAGGCCAATAGCAGAATTTGATATCAGCTGTTGCTTTGTCAGAAGTCCATTACCAGACGGCAATAGAAAAGGAACATGGCTTATTCAGTGCCCTGTAGTAGGTTATTAGCAGAGCTGTGAATAGAAGCAGATCTGAAGTGTCCTAGACAAAAAATGCACACACTTGGCTGCCTAGCAGCTCAGAGATGTAGAATTCATAATTATGGTTTATCCTTTAGTAAATAGAAGCTTTATCCTAGGATTACCAAGCACTATGACAGTAATTAAGAGAGGGTTTCTTTAAAGGACAAATGTGAATTAGGCACCTGTTAGTTTGTGATAGATGCTAAATGCTTGGTTGCTCTCTTCGCCTCTGCAAATCTCTCCCCGTCCCATAAGCAACAGGATTCATGGTGCTATTTTTCAGCAGGGGAAGGTGCATCTCAGTCATGACAATCTCCTGGGGTTTGATCCCTACCCAAATGTACCTTACAAACGAAGCACTGTTTCAGGAGTTTTGGTCATAGAAGAAATAAATGAAAGGAGCTTCCAATATATAAAACCCATCTGCAGCAAACAAGAGGACAATTGCTTCTCCAAGTCCAGAGTTCATAGGGGTTAAGAAGCAATGAGCTTACATTACGAAAAGGGAGATTTAGAGTAGTGATTACAAAAAATAGCTACCTAATAATGGAAATAGCAAACCATCAGAACAGGTTTCACAGAGGTGACTGTTAAAACTGCCTCTTCCAGCAAATTTCCTAAAGAAAAACTAAATAATTTTTTAAATACAGTTCAAGTCAGACTTAATCACTCCTTGGGACAGGAGATGGTATCTTCAGGTTCCTTTCCTAATACTAGCCATGCATGGAGTGCAATTACTGCTGTCAAGCACAAAGTACATTATTTGTGAAGCTTGTGTACCCATCATTACACCCACAAAGAAATCAGCAAACCAACAACCAATCCATGAACAAAATAAAGCACTGTATAAGCAACACATGCAAACATGGCAACGCAAGCTGGCTAGCAGCATGTTTGGAGAAAGCCTACTGCTTATATTGACCACCTCTTACACTGACCAATGTCCCTTGAGTTAATTTGTGCATGAAGATGCACCTATAAAAGATGCTCTATCTGTGCTGGGTTTCAAGGTACACAGAATTGGCTGTGCAACTAGCAATAATAGGTGAGCTTGTGCCACCATTGTTCTTAGCCACATTAGTGCATCTGCGATGATTTGTTCCCTGTCTTGCAGTCCTTCTTTGCTCATTTTCATTAGGGAAGTGACTGATCATTACCTTGATGCACACTGCAATGAGACTCCAAACGTGTTTGCTACTCTAGCGAAATGAGTATCCTGTTAGCTATACCTACCTTCCCTGGAGAACACTACTCCAGCAAGTTTGGAAGACCTTCTTCAAGGTGATAACAATTATTGCAACTGTTCAAGAGGAGAGGGAGGTGATGCCATTCATAGATTTGTCCATCTCTACTCATTATAACCCTCATCTCACATTCTTCCATCTCCCTGTTACTGCTGTCAATGCAACCCTCTCTCATTCAGCTGTTGCTGGTTGTGACCCTCAGGAGGCTCCATAGTCATCATTACCAACAGCATTATTGAAGCAGACTAAAAAGCCAGCAGGATAAAAGCCCAGCATTAGGACTTAGTCCTAAGTGTGATAACTGAAGAGGAAGCTTTACTAGACGGAGTGTAGGAAGTCAGTAAGAGGAGACTGCAGGCAGTCTGAGGAAGGTGGTTTGGAGTCTCGCTTCTTAATTGATGCTCCATCTGCGGTTCCTATTGCCTACTGGGAAAATGATGGAAATAGGAGCAGATAAGTCTTGAAAGCAAAACCAAGCAGAGCGTAATTGCTGCTATGGCCCCTGGGGATAGCTATTCTCCCTTTTCTTAGCAAAGCCATGATCTCTGCTGTAAGTGTGTATGGTAGTGCTTTCCCTGGGGCTGCTCCTGTTCTTGGGAAGTGCAGTGCCTTAGCTAGGAGTACACAGGAGCTGCCTGGGGTTTTGAAAAGAAGCAGAACACCAGGAGGGATGTATTTAATGACAGTAAAAACTGAGAGATGTTTTTACTGCCTAGTAATGTGAGCGAAGGCACCCAAGTGCTTTAGAGTTGATCAATATGCACATGTGAGTAGCACTAGGTATGCTATCTGAGGCTAAATGGGGACAGCACAAATTCAGCACAGTGATTAAATCTCTTTTTGGAACCAGCCCAAAATATGTATAGGTTACAAATCAGTTTTCTCTATTTTGAAGCATTCATTTGCCATTCAGCTTTTACAAGAATTTTTATCAGAAGAAAGATATAGATGGAAGAAACTTGGTTTTCTCCAACATACCATTTACTTTCTTTTCATTTGTGGTTTTCCACCAATTTTATACATAGAAACCCCATCTTACCTAGTGGGAAATGGAAGCTATATTTTTCTGGTACTGCACTAGTCTGCAAAATCACTGTTCTCTCAGAGATAATGTAATTTGTAGAATTCATCACTCCTCAGCATTTTTGTCAACTTATTTTTTTCCTTTTAATTAAAGAACATGAGATGCAGCTTCACATCTGCCTACAGACTTCTATACATCATATCACTGGTAAGTGAGAGGATTTTTAGTGATATGAAACCAACTGGATTTTCACTTTTGGCATTGCCTCCATGTATCCATTACATTACATCCATATATAGTGGTATTAAACCTTGATGTCAGCAGGAAATTTGTTTAGAGCTGAATACTGAAAAAGGAGGGAGTTTCCTAGAAACTGGTTTAATCTTTTGCATGATCATATTTTTAATCTCATTAATTCGGATTTAAAAGGTAGAATAAGAACAGCTTGCTAGAAATAAAAGTCATAAAATTTCAGATTAGAAAGAGGGACAAACTTTACTAATATTTTCAATAAAGGTGGCTACCGACTAGAAAGAAATCACTGGAGAAAGTGGCAAAATCATTAAAACATGTAACTTCCACATAGTCCTGAATATTCTTTTGGAGACGTAAAGTTAGCTAAACATATGTTATTTAGCTTGACTCAGACCTCTACTACACAAAACTTTGCCCCACATTACTCAGAAGATCACAGAATTAACCAGATTGGAAAAGACCTCTGAGATCATCAAGTCCAACCTCTTACTCAGCATCATCTAATCAACTAAACCACAGCACCGAGTGCCGCATCCAGTGTCTTTTTAAACACTTCTACGGACAGCGACTCCACCAACTCCCTGGGCAGCCCATTCCAAAGGCAAATCACTTTTTCTGTGATTTCAGACTAGGTGGAAAGCACTGTAAAGCAGGAATATATTATTACTACCATTTGCAATTCACAAGTGATCTTTCATTGAAGAGAAAGGAACATTCAGCCACCAGAAGCCAGATCTAGGGCTTGCATTGGAGTGTGTTGTGATGTGTGCATGTAAGTAATGCATCTATAATTCTTGGGTATGTTCATGGAATCACTGAATGCTCTGTGTTGGAAAGGAACTACAAAGGGCATCCTCCATGAGATCAGCTTGCTCACAGCCTTGGCCAGCCTCACCTTGAGTATCTCCAAGGATGGAGCCTCAACTCCCTCCCTGGGCAACCTGTTGCAGTGCTCCAGCACCCTTGTGGTGCAGAACTTGTTCCTAACATCCAATTTAAACCTACTCTTCTTTAGTTTGAAGCCATTGCCTCTCATCCTGTCTTTGCAGGCCTTTACAAACAGTCCCTCTCCATCCTTCTTGTATGCTCCCCTTAGATACTACAAAGTCATTTTTAGGTCTCCCCAGAGCCTCTTCTTCTCCAGGCTGAACAACCCCAGCTCCCTCAGCCTCTGGCAAGCCCCCTGATCATTTTCATGGACCTCCCCCACACACGCTCCATCAGATCCATATCCTTCCTGTATTGAGGGCTCCAGTTTATTTTTACTACCTGTCCTTTTGTTTGAAAGGAAATTTGCTTCTTAGACAGCTCCACATGCATTTGTTGCTCCTGCTGATTCCTGTGACTTTATTCTTTCTGCAGCTTTGTTTTGCTCTAGTTCTGGCAATAGCTGTCATGTCCATACGAAATGCATCTTCTGTTTGCTGTTACAATTGTCATTTGTTGAGATAGCTCCAGCAGCAGTATGTCCAAAAACATGCCCCTTGGATATTCAATTGTGTTTTATTTCCTGAAGTCTTCAATTTTTCTATAACAAGCTGTTCAGAAAATGCTAGTGGTCATAGGAAGTGCACTTGGTTTTTTGATATGATTCTTCACAGATTTTGGATGAACAAGAAGTAATAGGATTAGTGCAAATCTTCCTGTAATTCAACCAATAAGAATTAGAGATCACTTCATTAAATGGCTGCAAGATTATCTTCTCCCTGTATTTACTATTTGTCTCTGGGTATTAAAATCTTCAGCCTTCCATATTTTGACATGAAGAGAAGCATCCTTGTTGAGATACTCTGCTAATTTCCTACTCACCACTCTCAGAGGGTGCAGTTTTAGTATTGAGTTCACTGCTTGTTTAAATGGGACCAAAATTCACGCTACAGGGCTAATTCTCTGAACTGCTAAGCTGTAAGAGACAAGGTAGTGCTGAATGCTTTCCCGTTCTGAACATAGTTCTAACCATGGAAAACTTGGTTCTAAATATGGAGGGAGTTCCTCTTAAAGAAAAAAAAAAAAAGTAATTTTTTTTTTCCCCCAAAATCTTTTAGTCTGAGGAGAAAGAAAAAAAAAAAAAGTAATTTTTTTTTTTCCCCAAAATCTTTTAGTCTGAGGAGAAAGAAAAAAAAAAATGCTGTATGAGGACTACTGCAGGGAAAGATTGAAATGGTATTTGATTAATTTCATTCTGAAATTTCATATTTTGCTTTTGTTCATGCATAACAAACTTCTGAGAACTCAAAGTGGCCAAGGGATATGTTTTACCCAACTAATACCTTGGGCCTATGTAGGCACAAAAGAGACTCCATCTGCCCATCTTTCACTTAAACATAAGGAAAAACCTTTCAAAACCCACATGGACATGTTCCTGTGCAACCTGTCCTAGGTGAGCCTTTTAGGAGGGGGCTTGCACTAGATGATCTCCAGAGGTCCCTTCCAACCACTATTATTCTGTGATTTTGTAAAGACCAGTAATCCACAGTGAAATATGTTGATTTCTTAGCTCCCCTTTCAAACACAGAGGGTTAATGTTTGCCATGCATCAGTTCAATCATTCCATCATCATCATATCCTTAAAATTGTGGAGGCTAATGATCTGCACTGTCTGAGTTTTCTCTTCCTACCTCAAAGCCTCCTGTTTGTATCATAATTGAACCATTCTGCTCCTGTACCACACAATGGTTTCAAAAACCAGGCATCAGCTGCTGTTGACAACAAAATAGAGACACCAGTTTGGTCCTCTAGAGATATGAAAGAGTTCATGCCCTGCCACATCCATAACAAACTCGGTCCTCTATCAGGTTCTCTATGTACCACACACATCTCTAGTGGCTCAGATGTTCACCTACAGAAACAATCATTTACCTCTTAAGCTATGAAATCACAACACAATCGGATTTTAAAGTGACCTAGCACAGTCATGTTACAAGCCTTGGGGAAGTTTAAAAAACAAACAAGTTATAGAACAATTTTGGTTGCAAAAGACTTTCAAGATGATAATCTCCAGTTAACTTGGCACTGCCAAGTCCACCACTAAACCGTGTCCTTAAGCACCACATCTACGCATCTTTTAAATTCGTCCAGGGATGGGGAATTAACCACTTCTCTGGGCAGCCTCTTCCAGTTCTTAACAACTCCTGCAGTGAATTATTTTCCTGATATCCAATCTAAATCTCCCCTGGCACAATATGAAGTAATTTCCTCTTGTTCTGTCACTTCTTACTTGGAAGAAGAGACCAACCCCCACCTCATTACAACCTACTTACAACAAGGTCTCCTTTTAGCCTCTTTTTCTCCAGGCTAAATAAACCAATTCCCTCAGCTGCTTCTCATAATACTGATATTCTACACCCTTCATCAGCTTTTCTTTCATCACAATCCTGTGCTTTCCAATCACTGTTGCTTAATAACTTACATAAAACAGCATGGAAGAGTTTGGGGTTTTTTTTTTGTTAAATCAAAACAATGTAAAATTATAATAAAACAATCATTTCACTGTACCATTAAATGTTCTTTCATACACTGAGGAGAATGATTTATCTGCTCTGTATTTTTTCTTTTAAGTAGTTGGTACTATCAATAAATTAGGCTTACAGCCACTCATGTGTACAATTGATCTTCCAAATTTGGGTGGTTGAAAGCAAGCCCCATCTGTGTAGTAAGCAGACATCTCTCTCTTCTGCTGCTTTAATTTGGTTTAGTAGACAACTTATATTTTGGTGTTAGTGAGACTGAATAATTACTTTGATTTTAGAAAAAAGCTGCTTGGTGCAAAGGTAAGCATTGACCACAAGTATCTAGGGGTTTAGTTTTACTCATTAATTCAACATTACACTGCAGCCCTGCTTTTACACCAAGGATGCATTAGCAACACATGGATCCCACCTACTGCTATTTCATCTGTACTTCATCTTGCCTGTTACTTTTCTTTTGCACTCTGGGCAACAGGACAAAGAAAGATGAGTTTCTCACACAGATCATACCATAGCTCTCTTTCAGCTGTGGCCAAACAAATAATGACATTGCTGAAGAGAGGAAAAAAAAAAAAGAAGAAGAAGAAAAAGAAAAAAAAAAAGAAAGGTAATATGACAATGCAGTGGCAACATAGAGCTGTTCAACCAGGAGGAGGACTTGTCAGGAAGATTCTAAAAGAGGTCCATATAGACAGGAGTCGAAGATGAGAGGAAAAAAAAAAACCTGGCACTCTTACAACTCTGACAGTAATTTCCCACAGGTTTCTAATAGAAAGAGGAAATTATCTCACCACCACTCAAATAACATTAATAGAGAGAAGCACTATTGTGCTACAGTTGTCTTTTAGGAGCACAATAAAATTCAGTAGCAGTGATACTGAAGAGCATCAAATGTGTCTTGGGCTGGAGGAGGGAAGAGATGTGAAGGAACTTGACAGATTTATTTTTTTTTTTTTCTGCAGGGAAGTGGTAGCACAAAACATTTAGAGAACAAAAATCAGCACAATTACTCTATCGTGGTATTTTCTTTTACATACTTTGACATTACATCATCCTCTCAAGCACTATTTTTGAACTAACCCAGGAAGATTTTTTTCTCTTATCACAGCCATCTACCAAGGAATAGAGCAGAAAACTCCTGGGTCAAAACAACTCGGGTAAAGTAAAAATAATTTCAGGTTAAGATCTGCAGGGCACATCTAGGTGGTGGAAAGCAGCAGATCTTCTGTAATTCTTTTTTAAAACTACAGGAAAATTATTATATGTAGTTAAAAATAGATATTTTTTCCCCCTAAGTGTTTTTTAATTGGAAAAGAATGTCACTTGACAATGGAAGCATCCTGAAGTCCTTATGATTCAGGCAGCCCAGTTTAGGATACTTCTGTCCTGCTGCACTGCAGCATATGTGCATTTTATTTTCCCAATATATTCAGCAATCAGAAATCTGAAGGAGACTTTTGAGAATCAGTTGTAATTTCATAGAATCATTCATTTTGGAAAAGACTCCCAAGACAATCAGGTCCAACCATCAACCATACCCTATCAAGTTCACCACTAAAACACAGTGTTAAATGCCACATCCAAATGGCCTTTAAACACCTCCAGGGATGGTGACTTAGCCACCTCCCTGGGCAGCCTTTTTCTGATGCTTGACCATTCTTTCAAGGAAAACTGTTTTCCTCACGACCAGCCTAAACCCACCCTGGCGCAGCTTGAAGCAATTCCCTCTTGTTCTCTCGCTTATGAGAGGAGACCAGTACCTACCTCTCTCTATTGTCCTTTCAGGTGCTTGTAGAGGGTGATAAGGTCTCCCCTCAGCTCCTCTTCCTCAAACTAAATAGTCCCAGTTCCCTCAGCTGCTCTTCATCTGACTAATTCTCTAGGCTCTTCACTGCCTTGGTTGCTCTGTGCACCTTCTGCAGCACCCAGACATCTTTCTTGTCTCGAGCTGTAGCCAGTGCCAGTACAGGGGGGCAATTTCCCACTGTCTCCTTAGCCTTTTTGTTCCTCTTTTAATGGCGAAATCACTAGTGGTGAATGCCTGACAAAGTCATGCAAGCTTGTTCATGACAGCAAGAGGTTAGAGGTTGTCTCCGGAATCAGGAGAATTGAGATACAGCTGTTACCATCTGCATTAAAAAGCTCAGGTTTTTGTCAGCTCCATGTGTACTCTCTGACACCTAAGTTTGTGAAATGGATATGCCACACTCTCACTAGAGGAGAGTTTTCATAAGGGACTTTCTAATTTGGAAAATTTCCTACTTCAATTAAAATTACTGCCACAAAGATTAGATCCCATGCTTGCAAGCATGATTAACAAGAAAAGGAAACTGGAAGCTTTATCAACCTGCTGCCTGCTGTCATCTGTGGGTGATCAAAGCACATTATCGTGGCTCAGGGTTGAAGGTGGAGGTTTCACCATCTGATTAGCTTGCCTGCTCTTGCAGGTCTGCTAAATGACCAGCTAATAAGAACATAAAACAATTTAAAAGCTATTATCTGGGGCAAGGCAGGCAGGTAAGAGCAAGACGGAGAAAATACAGCAATTATTTGGGGCAAGGCAGGAAAAGGTAAGAATGGGATGAAGAAAATACAGCAACAACGTTATGGTAGATCTAGGACATATGAAGTAGGAATGGAATCGGCGTGAGGGATTTTATGCTTTGTTGGGTGGTGTTAATTAAATGTTTGATATGTTTCCCAAGCATGTTTTTCACTTGACATGCTAATTAATTTGTGCCCATTATTCCCATCTCCCAGTGCCTGCTTTTCACCACAACAAACCATCTGCATTGCTCTAGGCCAAACTGATATGAGTTACTGAAATAATTGGAATTTACCCATTTAGACAATTGCTGTTAACTCTTTGACTGCTGAAAAACTGTCCTGCTTTTGATTATCTCAGCAGTCAGTCTTGCATAGCTGACTAATTGCTCTGTAAATGATGTGGTCTACATGAAGGCTCATACTGCATGGAAGAGAGAGAGCACTCAAGAGAGCTTGGTTAGCCAGCAGTAAATAGCCAATTGACCACCATGGACACAATCAAACAAGCCAAATCAAAATGTGCTTTTTTGCTTCATCACTGACTCTGTAGTATGACTGTGTGAGTGAATATATGAATTCTTGGACAGAATGTTCCATACATACTTAAAGAGTATAAAATTGCTTGTGCTGAAGCATAGGCTGCTTTCCGAGCTATGTGTCATGGTGGGTCTGAATTTGCCTGTACTAGTGCATCTGCTGTGGCTTCTAACTATAAACTGAAGAGGAAACCCATTCAGAAGAAGTGTCTACATTTTTAATCAGTGGCTTGACCAGGTTTTGAAGTCTAGGCTTAGTATGTGAAGCAATGCTGCATTCTAAACGTCCCCATTACAGCTGATAGGACCTATGAATCATCAAAACATAGAATGGTTTGGACTGAAAGGGACCTTGAAGATCATCTAGTTCCAAACCTCCCTGCCATGGGCAGGGACACTTTCCAGTAGATCAGGTTGCTCAAGACCTTGTTCAGCTTGCCCAGGGAGGGGGCACACACAACTTGGCCAGGCAACCCCTTCCAGTGTCTCACCACCCACACTGGAAAGAATTTCTTCCTAATCTCCAGTCCCAATCTACCCTCCTCAACCTTCAATCCACTCCCTCTCATCCTGTCACTCTAAGCCCTTTTAAAAAGTCCCTTCCCAGCTCTCCTGTAACCCCCCCTTCAGCTACTGGAAGGCTGCTTTAAGGTCTCCCCAGAGCCTTCTCTTCTCCAGGCTGAGCAGTCCTCACTCTCGGCCTGTCCCCACAGAAGAGGTTCTCCAGACCTCTGATCGTCTTTGTGGCTCTCCTCTAGACCTGCTCCAGCACCTCCATGTCCCTCTTATGGTAGAAGTGCCAAAGCTGGGCACAGTGCTGCAGGTGGGGTCAGCAGAGGGGCAGAATCCTCTCCCTGTCCTACTGCTCACATTTCTTTTGATGTAGCCCAGGACATATTTGGCCTTGTGGGCTGCCAGTGACCATTGCTGGCTCATGGTGAGTTTTTCATCAACCACCACCCCCAAGTCCTTCTCTTCAAGGCTGTTCTTGAGCCACTCCTCACTCAGCCTGTATTTATCCTTGGGAATGCCTTGAGTCAGGCGCAGGATCTTGCACTTGGCCTTGTTGAGCTTGATGAAATTGGTTTGGGCTCAGCTCTCCAGCCTGTACAAGTTCCTTCAGATGGATCCCATCCCTCCAGCGTGTTAGCCACGCCACACAGCTTGGGCTCATCTGTAAACTTGCTGTGAGTGCCTCAATCCAACTGTCCATGTTGCTGACCAAGTAAGCATCACTCCTAAGTCATCCCATCAATACAGTTACAAAATTTAAACATTTTCTGTAAGCTTCTCTAGCTAATCTACAGCCTCATATTTTGAAGACAGGCCTTAGCTTATCAGATTTCTGATTTAATTGTAATATGTTACTTTAATCTATTTTTCAGTACTACCTGATAACACATGCAGGCAGGATTTACAATCTCAACTTTTATCATTGAAGCATTCAGAAATACTCAGAGAGGGCAGAATTCTACCTCTACTGCTATTTGCAGCTATAGAAAAAAAAAAAAATCAAACCCAAGAGCTATAAAATTACCTGCTGACACTCCAATTTCCTTGCAAATTTCTGAGTCAGAAAAATGTAATACTCTAACAAATAAAAAATGATCTCTGTGCAGAGAGTGCAGCAGCAGGCAGGAATCATAGAATCACAGAACCACAGAACATTAGAGGTTTGAAGGGACCTGTAGAGATCGTCAAATCCAACCCCCCTGCCAAAACAGGGTGGTTCTCCTTTACCACAAAGGTGTAATCACACAGCAGTGTGCAGGCTGAGAGTGTCCTGGCACCAGCTGTGGAAGATGTGAAGATTCTATTTCCCTGAAGAGCAAACTCTGAGTTTGGTAGCTATTTTGTTTTGGATTGCTGTAGAGACCTAAATGAAATCTAGGCTCTATATACCCCAGCAAAACAAAAAGTAGAGGTGGTCCAGATCTACTGGTGAAAACTTCCTGAGCCAATACTTGCATTTCAGGATGTTAGGAGACTATCTTACTGTACTTCAGTCCCTTTCCAAACAACATAAAATGAACTAGAAGAGATTCGTGTTCCTATGTGCTACACTATCTCGTATGTGTCAGCTTATTCAGGGAAGGAAACCAACTGCTCTCCAACCTAGGTAGGTCTTGAGACATAAAAAAACAGAAAGGGGAATGAGAGGGGAGAGTAAAAAACAAACAAACAAAAAAAAACCACCACAAAAAAAAAACCCCACAAAAAAAAAAAACCACCAAACATAAAAGGCAAGATTCCAGGGAGCTGTAAAAATTCTTCACCTGAGACACAACTTTCAACAGAAGAGAGCAAGTGAAGATACAGCACCTAGCCTGCAGCTTGTTACAAACTGAGAAACAGGCACTTCTCTCATCCTACCAGCAATGCCTTGAGAACAATAATGGCTTCCCTTTCTAAATCGTTTCTACAGCCTCAAAGTACTCAGCAGACCCCAAAATAAAGCATAGATGGGGTCCCACCAGGCCACTAATCTTTCTGGAAGCAGCACTTTCTCCCACAGAGGTAGGCATGATATTTTCTCTTCTCCAGGCTGAACAGCCCCAATTCTTGCAGCCTGTCTTCATAGAAGAGGTGCTCCAGCCCTCTGATCATCTTGGTGGCCCTCCTCTGGACCCTGTATCAGGTTTCTGTCTCTCTTTTGTTAAGGGCTTCAGAGCAGGACACAGTACTCCAGGTGAGGTCTCACCAGAGCAGAGTAAAGTGGCAGAATCACCTCTCTTGACCTGCTGGCCATGCTTCATTTGATGCAGCCCAGGCTGCCACTGGTCTTCTGGGCTGCAAGTGCCCATTGCTGGCTTAGGTCCAGCTTCTTATCCACCAGAAGTCCCAAGTCCTTTTCTGCTGGTCTCTTTCAACTTCATCATCCCCCAGCCTGTATTGATCGGGTGGACTGCCCCAATTAGGTGCAGAACATTACACTTGGGCTTATTGAACCTCACAAGACTCTCCTCAGCACACTTCTTCAGCCTATCCAGGTCCCTCTGAATGCCATCTCATCCTTCAGTTGTATCAACCAGCACACTCAGCTTGGTATCGTCTTCACACTTGCTGAGGGTGCCTCAGTTTCACTATCTGTATCACTGATGAAGACACTGAACAGCAGTGGTCCCAATACAGACCCTTTGAGGAATGCTCATTCTCTTCCAGCTGGACATTGAAACATTGTCCACTACCCTTTGGATGTGATCATCCAATCAATTCCTTATGGAGCCATCAAATCCATCTCTCTCCAGCTTAGAAAGAAGGATGTTGTGGGGGACTGTGCCAAAGTCTTCCTAAATGTTCAGCTAGATATCTATTGGGCTTTTCTTGTCCATGGTTGCCATTATACCATCATAGAAAGCTACCAGGTCAGTCAGCCAGAACTTGCCCTAGGTGGAGCCATGCTGGCTGTCTCAAATCACCTCCCTGTCATCCATGTGTCCTGGTACAGCTTCCAAGAGGAGTTGTTCCATGGTTTCCCCAGGCACAGAAGTGAGGTTGACAGGATGGTGATTTCCAGGGTCCTCTTTCCTACCCCAAGGTCCTTGCCAGGCTTTCAGGATTTTTCAAATATCACAAAACTTTGTGACTACATAGGCCAAATGCTTCAGAAATCTGGATGGCTGGCAACATCACATTACCTTGACTGAACTGAATACCCCAGGGCTCAGCTCTGGAATGGGGGAGGGGGACTGTGCTGGGTTTTCTGTAGGATCCAGACCACTCCTATGCCTCTACCCCCATTAAAGAGAACTTTGCCTGGATGTTGTGCTTACCACACATGTGAAATATGAATCTGGATCTAAATAACTTCACATACACTGAAAACCAATAAACCAGTGCTGGGATCTCTAGCTGTTACTTTCTTCACAAGGCTGCTCTATAACCACTTCCACTTATTCAGAACCACCTTTTAGAGGGGAGAGGAGAGTAAGTGCTGCAGCAAGTCATTGTGTGGATTCTGTTTCAGTCTCAGCAGAATAACCTTGCAACAGCCTGCAGTAACCAAAAGCAACTAGACCTGGGGGTAGCTTTGATTGCACTGAGGTTGTAGTGCAGTTACACCAAAATAAGTCTTTTGCTAATGTTTTCTCCACTTCTGCAAACCCAACATAATCAAGTAAGAAAACACAATGGATTAATTTATCCTTTTAAGGAATGAAACCCTGCCACTCACATGTCTGTGTTTAAGGATTCTTTTAGGGCAGAGGCTGGCTGCTCCAATTCACTTCATTCTGATCCTGCCACACTGTCACGTAAGGTGCTTTTAGCTGGCAGAAGTTGCTGGTGTTGGCTCTGCAGAGAGCTGTGCTCTCACTGAGGAAGGTCTCTGACACTTTGCATTGGAACAGGGCTCTGGCACAAGTACCAGTGGCTGGCACATGGAGAGAGCCCCAGCTGGGCTTGCCAGATTTGAACAATGTTCAGGCAGTTTTCACCAAATCAAGAGCTGTGCTCTAAACACTTTAAAAATGGCCTGGCTGAGCACAGCTGCAGAGTTTGGATTCATCCCACCAGCAGCATAGAAACATAGAATGGTCTGGCTCGGAAGGGACCTCCAAAGGTCATTTAGTCCAATTCCCCTGCAGTCAGCAGTGACATCCTCCACTAGATCAGTTCCTCACAACCTTGTCCAGTCTAACCTTGAATAGCTCCAGGGATAGGGCCCCAACCACTTCCCTGGGCAACCTGTTGCAGTGTTCCAGCACCCTCATGGTGCAAAACTTATTCCTAACATCCAATCTAAATCTGCATTTCTCTCATTTCAAACCATTGTCCCTCATCCTGTCCCTGCAGGCCTTTGCAAACAGTTCCTCTGCAGCCTTCTTGTAGTCCCCTTCAGGCATGGAAGACCACTATTAAGCCTCACTGGAGCTTCCCTTCCCCAGGCTGAACAACCCCAGCTCCCTCAGCCTCTCCTCACAGCAGAGGTGCTCCAGCACCTTGATCATCTTTATGGGCCTCCTGTGGACCTACTCCATCAAGTCCATGTCCTTCCTGTATTGAGGGCTCCAGATGAGATCTCACCAGAGTAAAGTGGCAGAATTACCTCTCTCGATCTGCTGGCCACACTGCTTTTTATGCAGCCCAGGAGCATTGCAGAAAGGAGAGGGGCTGCAGGGAAATCAGATTGCATCTAACCCAGAGGTGAGTAGATGTGAAGATATTTTAGTTTTATGTTCAGAAATATTTGAAATATGTTCAGAAATATTTGAAATATGTTCAGAAATATTAAAGGTGGCAGCTAATTTAGGAACTGGAAGAAGGCAAATTGCAGTTCTGGTTACAAAATAAATCATCGCAGTACTACTCAAGGCTGAGCAGTCATTACACACTGCAAATGGATAGTATGAAGAGAACCAGCTAAATGCAGGTTGGAATACATAAAACATAAACATGAGTGATCCTCCCAAAATCTATATACAGCTAAAATAGAACTGAAGACATGTTCAAGGTCAGGTTGGATAAAGCCTTGAGCTACCTGTTCTAGTTGGACGTGTCCCTGTCTGTGGTGGGGGGTTGGAACTGGATAAGCTTTGAGGTCCCTTCCAACCTAAACCATCCTATGATTCTATGGTTCTAATTAATTCAATGAAAAGCCTTAAATATGGAAAAACTAAACAAATCAACAATAGTGAGAAAGAAAAAAGAAAAAAAAAAAAGAAAAATGAATGCATTCTAAAAGTGAAGTTAGAGCAAATATGCTCCAGATACCTTGGGACAGACAGAGCATCAGCAATAACCATGAATATGCATGCCAGAACTGATGGAGGAGTTGCAGAAGGCAACCTGTTAGTGTCAGAAACCACAGGACCTATTGTTTCTATTGCAAACCTGGACCGCAGTGATGCTCTGGGGGCGTCCTGCATGTCTGTGCACCTGTGGACCAGCTGTGCGCAGACATCGAGGCTGACTGCAGTGAGACAGTTCTAAGCAAAAGCTATTGCTGCCAGATGGGGTTTTTGGAGAGGTTCTATGAACTGAACTGGAGGCTCCAGAACAGTTCCCAGGAAGCAGCTGTCCACCCTGTTAAAACATCATGGGTGAGGCTGCCAAAAGGACAGGCTTGCAGTCTTGGCAGCAGAGCGAGGGCTGGCTGTGGTCCTGCCCAGACAGTTGGGTTGTGAGCGCACAGCCTCAGCTTTTCTACAGCCTTCTGAAGAGCACTCCAGGGATACTGTCCTGGCATTTTTACAGAAGAGTGGGGAGAAAAAAAAAAAAAAAAAAAAAAAAAAAAAAAANGGGGGGAAAAAAAAAAAAAAAAAAAAAAAAAAGACAAATCAAAATATATGACACACCTTTAAAAAAAAAGAAAAATAAGGAAACAAAAAATGAAAGAATCATAGAATTGTCAGGGCTGGAAGGGACCTCAAAGATCATGTAGTTCCAATCTCTCTACCACGGGCAGGGACAACTCACAGTAGATCAGGTTGCTCAGAGCCCCATCCCGCCTGGCCCTAAAGACCTCCAGAGATGGAGCTTCCACAACCTCCCTGGGCAACCTGTCACAGTGTGTCACCAGCCTCACGGTGAAGAACTCCTTCCTAACATCTTATTTTTAGTTTTGGAAACTAAAAATAAGAAACTTCCAATTACTCTATTGCTCTTGCCTCCCACACAGNAATCAAAATATATGACACACCTTTAAAAAAAAAAGAAAAATAAGGAAACAAAAAATGAAAGAATCATAGAATTGTCAGGGCTGGAAGGGACCTCAAAGATCATGTAGTTCCAATCTCTCTACCACGGGCAGGGACAACTCACAGTAGATCAGGTTGCTCAGAGCCCCATCCCGCCTGGCCCTAAAGACCTCCAGAGATGGAGCTTCCACAACCTCCCTGGGCAACCTGTCACAGTGTGTCACCAGCCTCACGGTGAAGAACTCCTTCCTAACATCTTATTTTTAGTTTTGGAAACTAAAAATAAGAAACTTCCAATTACTCTATTGCTCTTGCCTCCCACACAGACCCCAAACTTCACCTCACTTTATAAAAGGCACAGTTCACAAGTCCAGATGCAGATGGTGTGAGAGCCTTCCAGACACTAGCAACAATTTTATTCACATTTGCAAAGCAGAAACAAAAGGCTTTATCCATTTCCAAAACCTTCTTTCAACAGATGGACTCAGAGACTATACCTATATCAATATTTACTCCCAGCAATTTCCTTGGGCCCACTGCCAGTCTTGCCCACATCCATAATTAATAAACTTCTGCAGAAATCAAGAGGCTGGCACACAAAGTGCCTTTGGGAGCAGTTCCTGGATTGTTCTAATTCCTAAACTGTGCCTGATAAACATTTGGGAGACCCCCAGCTGGCAAAGGCATGGGATCATGCTGACAGCTTCCCAGTATAAATGATTGTGTTCCTGCACCTGGGAGCCAGCCCAGGCACCACAGAGTTTACTAGGAGAGATGCAGCCCTAACGTCTGTGGCAACAACAAATAGCAGATCATAACTCATCCTTATTTCTCCAGTATGGGAGTCCACTGAGGACAACCCAAACCACCAGGAACTACTCTGTTACACTAGTTCAGACCCACCTCCCTCTGCTGAAATTATTGCATCTACTGCTACAGTCAAGTCATTATTCATCCACCAGAGTCTTGCATGTGTTTAGACAAAAAGCTTTTTGCACCACCTTCTAAGTGTGATGCTGGCCAACCTAAGCCATCTAGGATAGGAGAGCTCTGTATAGCATACTTATTCTTCCTGGAAAAACAAAGGAAAAACTCATCCCCGCAGCCAGCCATATGTTTAGTGATTTTGGAAGGATCATTTTTGCAAGTCCAAGTGGAAGAGCCTGTACAAGAGCAGCACCATTCTTAGAAAGGGTAAAATATACAACTGCTGAAATCCAGGTCCTAGCAATGTCCAAGGATGAATTTGAAAGCTGTCCAGAATTTAGGTAACCACTGCTGGATCCTTGTGAAAAATCAGACTTCAACATTCTTTTGTTCAGATTAGGTATTTAGTCACATCTGAAAAGGGACATGTTGAGTAATGTTCAACTCTAACCTTTGTTAATGATTTTTATTTCATATGTGCTACTGCAGTGCTGCTCAGGTAGCACTTGAGTACAGTTTAATATTCCTCCGGAATTTCATCTTTGGATGAGTAAATTGCTTTACAAACAATAACTTGAACCTGACAGCAATATTAAAGCCTTACAGGGATGCTGACAATTCCCAACAGAAGTGTAAACAACCAGCAAATGTTTTCAGTATGTATTTCTGGGCAGTTTCATTAGTTTCATTTCTGCTCCTTTCAACTCAAACTGAAGTAAAGCCTCTAACTCTTTTGCCTTCAAATTTGTGAACTAAACTTGAACTCAGCTTACATTTTTTATAATCCTGTGTAGTTTTTCCAGAAGTCTTGCTGCTCTGATCTTTAAATCCAAACCATCTGTCCACAAGTTTCTCTAATGCAGAAGTGAACTTCCCCTTTACACACCAGATTTATGTGGTTCACAATCAACATGAAATGAGAAAACTCTGATTCTTGTTTTGTTTCAGTAACTGCATGTCAAGAGGCTTATGAACTATTGGAAATGGATTAAAACATGAACCCATTCCTTCTAATTGCATTTTATCTGGAAACTGACTTCAACAATCATATTTCTTAATAAGAAGCAGAAGGAAAGATGAAAACATTGCTCTAAAAAAATAGGCAATAGTAAATGCCCTGCTCTCTAAGTAAGCTGCAGAAAGAATCATCGCATCAGAGGATGATTTGGATTGGAAGGGACCTCCAAAGTTCATCCAGACCAACCTCCTATGCAGTCAGCAGGGATGTCCTTAACTGGACCAGCTTGCTCACAGCCTTGTCCAGCCTGGCCTTGAATAGCTCCAGGGATGGACATCAACCACCTTCTTGGGCAAGCTGTTGCAGTATTCCAGCACCCTCATGGTGCAGAACTTGATCCTAACATCCAATCTAAATATGCTCATCTCTCATTTCGAACCATTGTCCCTTATCCTGTCCCTGCAGGCCTTTGCAAACAGTCCCTCTGCAGTCTTCCTGTAGCCACTTTCAGGTCCTGGCAGGCTGTTATTACGTCTGCCTGGAGCCTTCTCTTCTCCATGCTGAACAACCCCAGCTCCCTCAGCCTGTCCTTACAGGAGAGGTGTTCCAGACCCTGATCATTTTTTGGGCCCTCCTCTGGACCTGCTCTATGAGGTCCAAGGCCTCCCTGTGGTGAATCCTCCTATTCCTCCACGTGACAAACATTTCCACCTTCTTCTCCAGAAGTTTTGCTTGCTGAAACTTTTATCATGAACTGGACTTAAACTCAGCATTTTCAAAACAGAGACACATGTTGGAATGTACATAAAAGGCATCCTGAGAACAGCAGCCAAGTGAAAGCCAATTCTTTTAACACGTAAGTGACATTGAGACAGAACATAGTTGACCCAGTAAGGCTAATCATATGTGTGTGTCTACATACAGATAGAAGGAGAATGTGATAATATAGTTTTTTAATTAAAAAAAAAAAAAAAAAGAAGAAAAGCAATAAAGATCTAAAGATCTTGCCTGGCTTGCTTCCATACCACCAGAGCACTGCCAATGCAAGTGCCAGCATGAGGCTCCTGCTGTGTGCAGTGGGCCAGTGACTGGAAACAGTCCAAGCAATTTCATCAGCAATTGGCCACTCAATATTTTAACAGTTAAAAAAGAAATTATTGTCTGGTTTGAACTTGATCCAGAAGAGTGGTTTAAGCCAGCAAATCAGATAGTTGGATACTGGACTTGCAGAACTCTTTTTTCTTTCCATCCCCTCTAACTCAGCTCTTTTCAGTGCAGAGAGCTTCCCAGACTTTGCCTACTAATCAAATCTACTAATTTTATGCTGAAGATGATTGTTTATTTAACACCCCTCATAAGCTTCATCTTCATTAGCCTCCAGACATTGCTCTGCTGGCTCCAGGGACTATGAATTATTTCTGCTTCTTGAAGGCTACAGTATGATTAGGCAATGCCCTTTTACCTGAGGGCTTCACAGTTTGTTTAGCTGGATGGTGGCCAGAATTATAGGGCGTATTTTTAGTTACACAAGGGAACTGCTTCACTTCTTTTGAAGTGCCCAGCCTGTATCCTTGCCCACTGAATTTTCCAGGTATATTATGACACATATGATTTCTACCTCTGCACACAGGACACGCCTGTGGTCTACAAATCCTATCTCACATGGGATTCCCCTTTTTTCATGGCCCTTTTCAGCCTTTATGGACGTACAGATCCTTTGATGGAGAAGCAGCAGAGGCACCAGTGAGAATCATTAACAAAATCCACCAGCAGCGACAAAAGGGTGAGCAGTCTTTTGAAGGCTAATGGTCTTACAAAAATATTACTGCTTCAACAAGGCCAGACTGAAAAGCATACATTGAGGTGGCTGTGTCTTGTCCAAGGCTGCTCCCCACACTCTCCTTGTGCATGGAGCATCTACTTGAAACACTAAGAGCACGCCGGCCTTGAAATGGGGAGAACAGCAGAGAAAGATCTCTGGCCTGATGAAGGTAATGCTGTAATTCATAGAACGGTTTAGGTTGGAAGTGGCCTCAAAGACCATCTGATTTCAAACCCCCACCATAGGCAGGGACACCTCCCACTAGAACAGGTTGCTCAAGGCCTCATCCAACCTGGCCTTGAACACCTCCAGGGAGGGAATGTCCACAACCTCCCTGGGCAACCTGTGCCAGTGCCTCTCCACTCTCACTGGAAAGAAGTTCCTCCTAACATCCAGTTTAAATCTCCCCTCTGCCAGTTCAAACCCATTACCCCTCGTCCTGTCATTACCTTGTAAATTGTCTCTCCCCAGCCCTCCTGTGGGCTCCCTTCAGATACCGAAAGGCTACCATAAAGTCTCCTCAAAGCCTTCTCTTCTCCAGGCTGAAGAGCCCCAACTCTTATAGCCTGTCCTCATAGCAGAGCTGCTCCAGCCCTCTGAGCATCTTCCTGTGAGTACTACCTTCTACCAAGGCAATTTGCATTGATATTTCCAGGCTCCACAATGCAAGCCTTGTGCTGTGCTGCACACCCTGCATAATCTAACTGGTCCCACCATGCTCTTAACCTTCCATCCCTCTCTGGGGTTGTCACAAAGAATTCACATAGCTATATGATGAGCAAAGCTCAGAGCTGAGATTTCCTTTGTACAGTTTATGCCACTCTTCCCTGTTAGGCCCAGAGAAGAAAAGCTCCCTACTCAAAAAAGTGAATTTTAATACTCCATCTGTATTAGATTACTGCTGTGCCTTATACTTGCAGCAGAAAGATGCACACTAATGGAACCTGTAAAGCAGCCGCTGGATTTTGATGTGGTTTCTAGAGCAGCTGACATCAGGGAATGGTGCAGCTGTGCCAGCTGGGGTGCTGTGACATATATGTCAGATACTTTGCTTTAGGGATGTGGTAGCCGAGGACACACACCAGTTCACAGACATCACTTGGGATACCAAATAGTAACATTTTTTATTTACAAGGCTTCTTTCTGCTACTTTGCACAGAGTGTTTTAGATCAGCTATCCCACTCTGCTCAGTGGGTTTGTGTTGCTGTCAGCAGAGGCTGGGGAATGGCCAAGTCTGTGCCAAGCTTTTGTAGAAAAGGTTGCATAACATTTGTTTCCACTTTCTAAATACATCTGTTCTGAACTCTGCACATGCTTTTATAAATATCAAGTTTCATAACAGGCTTATACAGTAGATAATTGTCCTGGTATGGGGTAACACATACCCTAGAATTGGTCCAACCTCTGGGCTCTCTCTTCCCCCTACCGTCCAAGGTCCGGCAGGAGTTGAGGGGAGGGGGGCATCCCACGTGGATCCCCCCCCCCGGAGCCAGGGATGCCCTGGGCAGCACATTGGCCAGCTGTGCCTGTCAATCAGTCTCATGCTCCCGAGGGTATTTAAGGGGGGACACAACGACCGTTAGTTGCTCTTCTTCCTCACTCTCCTCGTTCAC
>VWZI01001786.1:0-28959 GCA_013396835.1 Psilopogon haemacephalus | reverse complement strand
GTCTATTTCTGCCGACCGAAACCTAAAAGAACCGGCGAGAAGGGCACTAGGACCCCTCGTCCCACGGGATACTGCGTTTAATTAGCCCAGTCCCGTGACAATAATACCTACCTGGATTAGGGATGGATACCAGTACTTGTCAGGAGTGTGACTTGGGCAACATCTACCCTTTCAACAGCATTGGTTTTTTTTGTACTCCTCATTCTTTCCCCACTGCATATTCACACTGCTGTACACAACTTACATCCCTGACTTAATGGAGTAGGTCTAGAGGAAAGCCACAAAAATTATTAGGGGAGTGAAATACCTCTCCTATGGGGACAGGCTGAGGGAGCTGGGGTGGTTCAGCCCGGAGAAGGCTCCATATCCGAAAGTGTTTCTCAGTGTGATATAGAATTGTTTCTGTTGGAAAAGACCTCTAAGATCATGAAGCCCAACCACTGATCTAACACCACCATGGCCCTTAAACCATGTCCTGAAATGCCACGTCCACATGATTTTTAAACATCTTCAGAAATGGTAACTCCACCACCTCCCTGGGCAGACTGTTCCAATCCCTGAACACTCTTGCAGCAAACAAATTGTTCCTACTAGCCAGTCTAAACCTCCTCAGCACAATTTGAGGCCATTTCCTAGTCCTACCACTGTTATTCAGGAGAAGAGACCAACCCCCACCTCGTAGCTGTAGAGAGCAATGAGGTCTCTCCCCTCCACCTCCCCTTCTCCAGACTAACCAACCCCAGCCCCCTCAGTTGCTCCTCACCAGACCTGGCCCTTCACCACTCTGTTGCCTTTCTCTGGACCTGCTCCAACACCTCAATGTCCTTCTTGTAGTGAGTGGCCCAAAACTGAACCCAGTATTCAAGGTGCAGCCTCACCAATGCCAAGTACAGGGGCAAAAACACTTCCCCTACTCCTGCTGCCCTTGCTGTTTCTGATCCAGGCCAGGATGCTGTTGGCTTTCTTGGGCACCTGAGCACACTGCTGGCTCATTTTTATCCAGCTGTCAACCATCACCCCAAGGTCCCTTTTCGCTGGACAGCTTTCCAGCCACTCTTGCCTTGGAAAAATAGTAGAGTTTGTTATCAACAGTGGAGGAGTTGCTAGAATAGTGGCACAACTATGTTAGAAAAGATACTATCTTGAGACACCAAAACAAGAAGATGAAACTGAGTGGCTACACCCATCAAAATGATTCTTGCCACAAATGCTGAGGTGCAGCCTCCAAAGTTGCTCACAAGCAATGCCATCTCTTGTGCTCTCAAAGCACCCTGGCTTTGCTGGAACAGAATCAAGGGCCAGCCATGGGATGCAGGTGATTTGTACTTCTGAGTCAGCCAGCATAGCTGACTTGAGTTGGCTCACAGTGTAACAATGAGCATCACAGTATAAAGGAGGAAGTTTGCTGAAGATTGGGGGAGCCTCTTGTTTGAATTCCTTTTCACTGTGATCCTCTTCTCTTGCCTGTTCTTGACTGTTTTCCTGGGTGTTGTGACAGCTGCACCTTTGCTGGGCTGAGTTTAACTCTGTGCACCTTGTATTGACAGTGGAATCAGTTTGGCTATGTCATTACATTTGTTTTCATTTCAGTCCATGGGTCTTCTTGTCCTGATCTCCCTTTTCTGTTGGGGAAGGTTCACTAGATAAGAGAGAGTAGCTGTTGTAGTTTAGCCCCAGATATGGACTAAACATAGATGCACAATGATACCCATGGACTCTTGGGGGGTCTTCTAGAAGTCTCCAGACCCTCTGAGAACATAGAGTGCTGACAAGACAAACTGGAACAGCATTTATGTGAATTCCCATCCCACAGCTTGAGAGCTTTAAGGTAATCTACTACAAGGGCTGTGATCAGTAGCAATCTCTTGAATCAAAGTCAATTCAACCCAGGGTTGGCTACCTGCCAACTTTACACTCAGGATGGCATCATAACAACCACCAGTAACACTTCTTGCACAGTGTTCAGCTCCCAGCTCCTCCTACTTCACCTGTATGTCTGCATTGAACAGGAACCTCTTCTTTGCACACTGAGCAACTGCTTATTTATACTTCCTTCTATTCAGTACAATTGCCCTGAGCTCTCTAGAGTTCACACCACCAAAACATGCACTGATGAAAAAGTATTTCCTTCCTCCAGGCTGCTCTTGTGATATTTTTTCCTCTACAGCATCTGCTTCAGTCTGTCAAATACCTTTAATGCAGAGTGGCAGTTTTAGCAATGGCTGTAGGGATCTGAGTGGAAAGAAGTGGGGGTTTGAAGCCTGCGACCAGGGCAGGGTGCAACACAAATGGCAGGGCCCACAAGGAGGGCAGAAGTTGCAGAACAGAAAAAAGTGGGAGGGAGAAAAAGGTAGGAGATGAAATGGAGGAAAAGACGACAAAAGGTCTGATGGTATACTTAACAACAACAACAAAAAAGCCCACCAAACAGAAAAGGGAAAGCTGAAGAGTCTGAGAGGATTTAGCCAGAGCAGATTGGAGAAGGGAGACATCTGGAAGGCAAAAAGAAAAGCAGCTCTCATCCATCAGGGCCCCAACCTCAAAGAAACCTGAAAGGAGATGCTCCTTTCCCCCAGACACAACCACTCTGGCACTGGCCTGATAAGCTGTACCATCTGCTGTCTGCAGAGGAGATGCATCTCCTGGTTGTCCTTCTCCATGCCAGGCTCACACAAAAGAAAATTTGGCCTTGAAAAAGGAAACAGTAAAATCTCTTAGGTAGCTGAACAGACCCACTGAAAAAAACAGCAGCAGTCTTATCTGGTAATTTGTTATCAAAAGTGGTTCTCCTACATTACTTCATCTGGAGCGGAGAAGAGATTTAGGAGGACCTTTTGCCCTTTCTTTAATGACACTGGTACAATGTAATTACTCTCATTTTTTTGCAGTTCATGGAGATGAAAAAGCAAGCTCATGTCACAAGGGTAAAGGAACAGAGCTTCACATCTTGTGGTAGAATCCTACATGCAGACAACTGTTTTGTATTGGTCCTTTGGGCCTCACTTTGTCACAGCAGTATCATTGGCATCCCTGCTTCTCACAGCATAACTCAGGTTGGAAGGGATGTCTGCAGCTCAGAGCTAACTTCATCAAGGCAGGTTGCTCAAAGCAGCATCACTGGATATCTCTGAGGACTGAGATCGCATAGACTTTTTGGGTTTTTGGTCTAGAAATTTGTTTCCTTGAAATTTGTTTCCTTATACCTAACAGGAGCTTCCCTTTTCCAATCTGTACCTGTTGCCTCTCATCCATTCACTGTTTACCTTTGAGAGGAGGACAGCTCTGCAGTCTCTTCACCTTCCTACTGGGAAAATAAGAGCACCATACGCTGCCCCTTTAGACTTCTTTAGTTCAACTGAACAAGGGGGCATCTGCCCCTGTTCTCTTGGGTTGTCCTATACTCCCATGCCACGGCCATACCGCCTTCCACTAGAGTCACTCCAATTTTTCAGCATTTCAGTCATACCAGGCCATGCAACATCAGATGCAGTACTCCAGATGCAGACTCACAATTACCTCACATAGAAAAAGTCCCCTGCCATAGTGTCCTGGCTACGCCAGCTCATTGGAGGTCACCACTGCAGGAATGTGCTGTTGACTCAACTTGCTGTCCCCTAAAGCCCAAGTCCTTTTGCTACAAAGGCTGTACCCCAGCCTGCTGGAATGTGTCCTATGTGAAAAACTTATCTATCAGTCATGGACTTTGCTGACAGCTGATAGCTCTAACAATTATTCATCCCGACAGTTAATAATTCCAAGAGCTAAACCACACTTGACAGGCCACATGCAATCTAAACCAAAAGTGCCACGTCACTCGATGAACCTAAGGCAATAGCACTGTTACTCATGCTTGTCACTCATGCTTTCCTTTTGTTGTCATGTTTTTGTCACCCTTTCTCTGTCCCCAGATATAGCTGGTATGTCACCAAAGGTGGCTTCTCTCATTGAACATTTGACATTAGCCTGCAAGTTTTCACAATGGCAATGAACGGCAGAATTGGATATGTGTGAGGCAGGCAAACAGCTGACACTGGAAGGCAAAGTGCCTGATCTACCATAGATGGGTTATCAGATTTCTTTAAATTGATTTTTGCAACACACATTTTAAATAAAGTAATTTTTAATACCTTGGCATCCTGGGGTGAATTAGAAGGGGTGTGGTTAATAGGTCCAGAGAGGTTCTCCTTCCTCTGTACTCTGTGCCCTGGTGAGGCTCAATCTGGAATACTGTCTCCAGTTCTGGGCCCCTCAGTTCAAGAAGCACCTCAGGAAATTGCTTGAAAGAGTCCAGCACAGAACCACAAAGATGCTGAAAGCAGTGGAACATCTCCCTGCTGAGGACAGGCTGAAGGAACTGGGGCTCTGTAGCTTGGAGCAGAGCAGCCAGAGGGGTGACCTCATTCACCTTTAGCAAGATGTGCAGGGCAGTACCAGGACAGAGACAGGTGTTATAAATACCCTTTCTGTAAAGACGTACCAATGTATGAAAGCTGGAGCAGGGGAAGTCCCACATGAACATAAAGAAAAACTTTTTCACTGTGAGGGTGACAGAACCCTGGAGCAGGCTGCCCAGAGAGGTTGTGTAGTTTCCTTCTCTGGAGACTTTCCAAAGCTGCCTGGACATGTTCCTGTATGACCTGCCCTACATGATGCTGCTCTGGCAGGAGGGCTGGGCTGGATGATCCTTGGAGGTGCCTTCCAATCCCTGACATTCTGTGATTGTATGAACTTGAAGGAAACAAATTTTGAGACTTGCAAGAGACTCTGAAAAATGCATTAGCCTAAGATAAAAATGCTCAGTCATGGCCTAGGATTGTAAAAGAGATGTGGGAGAACTATTTCAAACTTGATGTTGTCTCTCCTACGCATATTTTCAGCTTAATCTCCTTACTGGAACATGTTACACTCATTTAATTTTCAAGTACGCTTATTTTAACATACTTCTGTTTAAATTTAAACACCACACAGAGAGTCAGGTGATGATTTGGCATCAAAACATGGTTGTATTTTATTTTTAGTCCCATGACAGATTCTGAAACAAGGATTCTGGAAAGCTATTCCTTATCATCTATAATGTTTCTCCTTTAGCAATTCTATACAAAATATTTTTAAATATTCCCTCTCTTGGGAAACTTTTCATGAAATATTTTTGGATATTGATTCACAGAATGGTGTAGGTTGGATGGGATCTTAAAGATCATCTTGGAGGTGTCAGTTTGTGAGAAACTTATAGGGGTTGAACTATACAACCTTTGGAGATCCCCTTCCAAACGAAACTGTTCTATGTTTCTGTGAGCCAGCAATGGTTGCTGGCAGCCCAGAAGGCAGCTGTGTGCTGGCTGCACCCAAAGCAGGGAGAGCAGCCGCATAGAGAGGGGGATTCTGCCCCTCTGCTCTGCTGAGACCACACCTGAAGCACTGCTTCCATTTCTCACGTCCCCAGCATAAGAGGGACATGGAGCTGCTGGAATCCTAAATCAACTGTCTTTGAAACAGTCAGGACATATCAATATCCTCCAAGGACATATCTATATCTTCTGTTTGCTTGAGAGAGTGGTGGTGTGGGGAGATTTAAAGGACATTTTCATAATCAAAAGGAGCTCAGTGTCAAACTCCAGCTACCTTGAAGAGGCTTGTGCACATAAAATCTGAATTTGGGAAAACCCAAATTGAAAAATCTAAGGAGATCTAACCAAGGTCAATCAGGTGTTCAGATACTAGAATCACAGGATGTTAAAGTTTGGAAGGGACCTCAAAAGATCATTGAGTCTAACCTTCCAGGATCATCTAGAGTAGGTCACACAGGAATACACCAAGGTGGGTTTTGCATGTCATCAGAGAAGGAGACTCCACAATCTCCCTCATTTGCTTCAAAAAATGTACTCCAGGGCCCTTATGAGGGTACCAGACCAAGCACTGGGATGTCAAGTCCAAAGTTACAGCCATCCAAGTGCCAAATGAGAACCTTTCATAAAGCACCTGTGTAACCTTGGGATTCAAACAGACACACAAAGTTGTGTTTATGGATTGTTCTACAAAGGCAAAAGTGTACAGGTTCAGCCCCAGGTTAATTATCAGACTCCTATTGTAGATAAATTTATCTCACTGGCTAAGCTACAAAGAAAAATAATTGAGTAGGCAGAATAGCAGGTGGGGGTCAATGGATGTAAATATTGACATGACAATGGACTATACCTGACCTTGACTGTTCACACACACTAAGCCAGAGAATTGGGGGGGTGGGGGGGCAGGGAAGAGAAGGAAAAGAAGCCCCACAAATACTGTTTTCATTTCTTAAAATGGACATATTTATTTGTTAAGATAATGAAATCCAAATAATAAATAACAGAACAGTTACCTTGGAAAAACTCCATCAAAATTAAACAAAACTTATGAGCTTGTCCCTTCTGATCATGCTTAAGAGTCTGCAGCTATGGGGAAAAAAAAAAAAAAAAAGAAGACATGGGCTACTACAAAATTGTTTAGTTGGTTTTGTTCTTTCAGTCCACTTGCATGAATATTATAAATGACTTCCCTTATAAAACATCAGGTGAGATGCACAGGGTATATTCTGTAAAATGCAACTAGAAAATGACAAGAAGATACTGTTAATAAATAATACATTCAATAACAAAGCAATTTTTGCCATTGAGAGACACCTAGACATTTTGGGGTACAGCCACCATGAAACCACCTGTAAAAGAGACATTCTTAAATGGAGCACTGCACATTACTTGCAACTGAACAACTACTGACATAATAGCAAATTCATCATGGACGGGCAAAGAAAGACAGACCCTTAGTCCTTGTAACAGCGTTAGCTGACAGCAAACATTTGCTGCGTTGGAGAAAAGTAGATCAAGGCCCTAAGCACAAGACTCTAAAACAACAACACACTTGGTGATGTTTAACATACTCCATACAAGTACCTTTGCCCCTGAGCGTGCCAAATTATGGTGATTCAAGGAGATGTTTACCCAAGTGCTCACATCATTTGGACACAACATCCAGCCAGTAAATCTTAAATACATCATAAAGATACAATAAATATTACATGCCAGTCACTGCAGGTAAGACAAATCCATAGAATTACGCAACCTCAGAGGAATAATAGTTTGCTTATCTACTTCAAAACCACCTCAAGACATTGAACTACCACATTACCATCACATTTTTTCAATAAACTGGGCAAGATAAGAAGGAATGTAAATCAAAGGACTAGAATTACTCAAGGGCAAAATTCACCAGCTAACACTGATGTCCCACATTACATTGCTCCTTTGGAAACGTTGTCTGAGTGCAAACGTGGCAATTACACCCAACCACTAAAGAGACAGGAGACACTTTGCATCTTGTCCTGCCTGGGCTATTGTCAATAGCCCAGCATTACTAGAAGCTACAAACTGCCCCCAAGTTGGCTTGGTTTAATTAAGCACTGGGATCCTTCCAAACACACTTTTATGGTATGGTATGACATGGTGTGGCATGCTTTATCAGACTGAAGCTTCACTTGCTTGAATAATCCACCAGGAGGAAGGCTTGTCCTCTCTCATGGTCAGCCTTGCAGACAAGGTCAGCTACAAAGCAGGTCTGAGATGTGCAGATGGTATAAGAAGGAAGGTGAAAGTAGTGACCTTACAGCTACAGGTGGAGGCAAGCAGAAGGCAACCATCACCCATCCAGCAATGCTTCCTGGGCTGTTTGCTTTCAAATAACCAATTTTGATCCCAGAGCAGAACATCAGAGAATGTCACTGGGTATAATCCCAGTGATAATCCATTAATTCCCTGGGCCCCTGTAGCCGGGCAGGTATTTCAAGATTACTGCAACCCAAGGAGAGGGCATTAAATGTCAGTGCCTCCTGACATCACTCTCATTAATATCTCAGGTAAATGCTAAATCAATAATTTGGAAAAAAAACCACCTTGCCTGGCACATTTCTGTCTCAGGCAAATTCAAAAGTCCTTCCTTAAGTTGGATGCATGCCTGTACCTACAAGAACTGGAAAGGAGCTCAAGGCATTTTAGCTTGCAGTTAAAAGGAAGCACCAAAGCAAACCACAGCCACTTATTTCCTGGCACAGGAACAGACTATGGAAGTCCACCAGCAGGAAACACATGGTATGGCATCATCAGTGAGCCTGGCTGATCTCCCAGCCAGTGAGTCCATGACTGGGAAGAAGTCTGATCTGCTGGAAATGTAAATAGATATTTTTTCTTACAATGCTGGAACAAAGCACTTTAAACTTTGAGAACAATTTGTTTATGACCATCCTAACAGGAAAATTTAGGTCACTGAAATCTGTGTCTGGTTGTGAAAGGGGAAATACAGAAAAGAGAATGTGGTTCACTGCAAAAACTGCTAAAAATATCTTGTTTCCATCTCACTTCTCTTCAGTATTTCTAAGCTACAGAGCTCCTACTAATAATCCAGCTCATGGACACAACATTCAAAAAGAAGCACATGCAGTCTTTTACATTCATTGTCACTCACATGCTACATTTCACAGTTCATGATACAACCCTATAAAAATACCACAGTGAGGCACCTTTCATTTCCTTCATATTTGTTTTGCTTTTCTCTTGGGCTTTCAGAACCAGCCATGATGGAACCAGTACTGACACAGGTTAAAGAAGGATGCCTGGTATGCCTAAGAAACAGAAAGGTTTAGAGTCCTTAAAGGACTGCCACCGTGAAGGCAGGATTCTTCTCTCACCTGGAGCTACCAGAGCTAGAGAAGATGAAAACAACCCTACAAGATTTCAGATACTTAGATACTCATAATTCTCCTTAAATGCACCTTAAACCGAAGTAATACAGGTTTACAAATAAAAAATAGGAGACAACTCTATCCTGAGCTTGGGGTATAAATTAGAATTTATAGCAATGTTTGCACATTCAAGCTTCTTGCTCTTGAACTGCGAAGTGGCTAAATCACGGCATGAAATCTGCATTGTCGTTACAACAAAGGAAAAACAGCCTTGTTGCTATTTGATTGTTACAGCTGTTACACCTGAAGTTTCTGCTGCTTTCAAGAGGGCCAAGACACTTGCTTAGACACTTGTTTGAGCGTCCCCACACTTCCTCCCAGAGAGGGAGCAGGCAGCATGGGACCATGCTTCTCACTTCATCCTGAGGCTTGTATCACTTCTGCTGCCCTGCTGGCTCTCCTCTTGCCTGGCTGGACTGTGAGCAGCCAGCAGCCCCAAGATTACTCCAAACCCCTGTGCCAACCTGGTCTGCTGCTTTGCATAAGGTACAGCCCTGGTAGCACCCCTGAGCATCTTCCAAAGCCCCAAGTTTCAGGAGCCAGCGGTTGCCTCTACCCTGGGAAATGGAGTCAGCACAAATAAGACAAAACCCAGGCACTGTTTTTTAATGCCTTAATTTCATAGCCAAACAACCATCCCTCAAGAAGAGGATAAAATCTCCTTCATTTAAATTTGAGGCTACTAGTAAATTCTCCAGTGGAACAGAAACTTTACTAAGTGTACTTACTAAGTACCTTACACATTGCAATAATTTGTGTATTGGATGAGAATCTGAAAGTTATTCACTAAGAAGCAAACAAAACAAGAAAAAATACCCTGCAAAGGTCAATGGAAAGAACACATGTAGCTAAACAGAGGACAACTAAGAGGATGCTGATTCCAGTTGTTCATAGTTTTGTTTGAGTTTGTAACTTCCGTGTGACATAATTATTTTTTAAAAATAGTAATTACAGGCCATTATTAAGAAGATGTATTAAAGAATCCTTGTTTTTCACTGGGGTTGAAAGCAATTTTGGAAATGGATTGGTATTTTATAATGCACAATTGACTGTCAGTACACAAAGATACTGCAAAGATTCCAGATTTGCCTGCGTTAAATTAAGGCTATAACCCAAAGACACTTTCAGCCAAACTAGGGTTTATGACAGTCAGAAGGACTTTTAATCAATAGGCAGAAAATAATTTGTTGATACTTCATCATTGATCATCAGATGCAGTTTTCTGAAAATAATATACATAGGAACAAAGTGTAAGGCCAACACTCTGAGACTAGAATTGAGCCTTAGGTGTAAGTTGTCAATTAAAAATGTGAGAAGAAAGAAAGATATCTTCCCTGTGAAAACAATCAGAAAAGAAAAATTGCAGTGGAATAATGGAGGGGAAGATCATACCATTACATCAGTCAAGTTGATTACCATTACATCATTATTTGTCAATGAGTGGAAATTCTCACAGGCATCAGATCCACCAAGGACGATGAATAAGTTGAAGATAACAAATTCCCAGATATAGCCAGCTAATGGTGAGGCTTCACACTACCAAAAAAAATACCCTGTTTTCATCTTCACTTGGCTCACACAACAGACTTGACAGGTTGAGCAGTGCATGGACTCCTCCTGTGCAACCTGATGAAACAGGGACATGACACAGATCATGATTTGATTCCAGATTGTGGCATCTTGGCACAACAGATGTTTGAAATGCTGGAAGATATCTGGCTTACAAAATCAACCAAGAAGTAGCATCAACTACTCATTATCTACACTTGTGGGGAAAATCAGTAGCTTATAGAATAGGAACCTTTATCTAGGTGGCACAATTTGGCATCGCTTTAAAATACCTTAATTTTAAACCTTCACAGGATTAATCCCCTCAGGTTTGAGAACAGACAGCTAGTTAAAACCTAGGCAATTCTAATGATTTGACAGCAGGCAGAATAGTAAAAGAGAGCAGAGAATTTGGCTATAAACTGAAGGGCAGGGTAGAGAGATGAAAACCTTTTCTTATTAAAATGCATGGCTTTTCACTTCCCTACAATCAATGCATGTTCTGAAGGTAATGCCCTTACAGAACTCAGTAACAAGGAGGGTAAATTTCAACACATGAGCATAAATCCAGTCAGATAAAAAGAATTATATCAAACATAGAACTTATCAGGTTGGAAGGAATCTCAAGGATCAGCTGGTCCAACCTGTCTAAGGGAAAAGAAGAGTCTAGACAAGACAGCCCAGTGCTCTGTCCAGATGAATCTTAGAAGTGTCCAGTATTGGGCAATCCACCTCTTCCCAAAGAGGTTTGTTCATTTGCTTTTTTCAGAGACTGTTAGGTTTGGAATGGACCTCCAATAATCATCCAGTCCAACACCCCTACCAGAGCAAGATCACTTAGAGCAGGTCACACAGAAACACATCAAGCAGGGTTTGGAATGTTTCCAGAGGAGACTCCACAACCTCCCTGGGCAGCCTGCTCCTGTGTTCCACCACCTTCATGGTGCAGAACTTGTTTGTAATATCCAATCTAAATCTGCTCTTCTCTCATTTCAAACCATTGTCCCCTCATCCTGTCCCTGCAGTCCTCTGCAAAGAGTCCCTCTGCAGCCTTTTTGTAGTCCCCTTCAGGTACTGACAGGCTGCTGTTAAGCCACCCTGGATCCTTCTCTTCTCCAGGCTGAACAACCCCAGCTCCCTCAGCCTGACCCTGAAGCAGAGGTGTTCCAGCCCCCTGATAATTTTCATGGCCCTTCTCTGGACCTGCTCCATCAGGTCCATGTACTTCCTGTGTTCTCCTTTCTGATCTTAGCTTAGTTCTTTAGACTCAAAGCCTAAATGGCAGTACATAAACAATAACAGATTTAAGATTTGAATCTGTCTTGAATTTTTCTTTTTTTTTTTTTTTTTTCCTACATTTGGAGTGCAACATTTAATTTTTTGCCTAAGGACACCTCACAGAGTAGTCTAAAATTGGAAGCTTTGCAGAAGCATGGACTTCAATGTGAAGCTAGAAAAGCAGAATAACTTTAAGACCAGAGGAAATACCTTATCTCTAACACAGTTTGTTTAGTTCCTATTGTATTTCAGGAGAGAAAAAATAATTGAGTCTTTTCCCACATGCTAAATTTGGGCAATTTTTTCACTAAATGATTTTAAAGTAATTCCTCAAGTTACTAACCAGTGAGTAACCTATAAACTTCAGGCTATCAGCTGTTTTGTTTATATTTATGTGCCTATATCTTATTTAGGTACTCTACAGAGACCTCAAAAAAGGGAAATAAGAGTATTGATGGACATCTCACTGTATCTTTAGTGCAAGCTGAAGAGCATGAAAAAAAAAAGAAAAAAATTCCTGTGTACGGAATAACTCTTGGAAAGGCTTATGGGGTAGGACTTTTGAGAGCACTGAATGTTGACCTAATCTAATATTAGCTCAACGGGGATTTCGTTATTGATATAAATAGAAAGACAGTGTTTTGGGGAATTCCTTGCTCTATTCAGCATCAGGCATTCACCTTCCAGTGACCTTCTTATGTATACAAGTCTCATACTCAGGACTATTTTCTAACAGGCCAAACCATGCAGTGTGACAAAATGACAAAAGACATCTCCAGTCATTCCAGTATTCATTTCAGTTTTCACAGAATCACAGAAAATTAGGAGGTTGGAAGGGATCTTGAAAGATCATCCAGTCTGGCTCTGTCCTCCTGACACTGCCCTTCAGATCTTGATAAACATGAATGAGGTCACTCCTCAGGCTCTTCTGCTCCACGCTAAAGAGCCTCAACTCCCTTAGCCTGTCCTCAGCAGGGGGATGTTCCACTGCTTTCAGCACCTCTGTGCTCTTCTTTGTATTCAAAGAATGCAAAACTTTCTGTGCTCTTCTGTGCATTTAAAGCCCAGTCTTTGAAAACTGGTCACTGTATGCTCTTCAGGAGCAAAGACCATGCATGAAGAGCCCTCACAGAACTAAGCAACACCACTCAGCATACAGGAAGAACCAAGCAGGTAGAGCTGTGGCTAAAATAACTTAATTTTATTGTCAGTGCAGGCCACTCTCTATTATCTACCAAAACTCTACAGCTGAAAAGGCAGCTATCAACTCACATCTGCAGGAGCTCTGCCAGGCTGCTCCAAAACAGCATTCTCCTGAAAACCAGACATCTTTTGACAGCTTTGCTCNAAAAAAAAAAAAAAAAAAAAAAGGGTGTTTCTTTTCAGTGCACACAGGAAATATAAATATGTGTGTGGGTGTATATATAACAGTTTTCAAGCATTATAAAATTTGACATATGCAGAGAAGAAGTAGAAGTTGTGATTTTCACATTTGTGCAGCACACTAAGATCCTGGTTGAAGACATCTGAACAGAGACTCAAATCTCAGGGACTTGGGCCTCAGTGCTCTACCTCACACTGTTCTAATCAAAATCTCTTTCCCTTTGTGCACTTGTTTTCAGTGAAAGTATTTCCTTTACTACCAATGCAATCACATAATAACACAGCTTCTCACAGAATATGTGTATTCCACAACTTCTTGGTAAGAACAGTTCCAAATCTGTTATGCATCTCTAATGGCTCCCTTCTAATAAACGTGAAATTATGCAACTCATCTTTTCTATGAGCCCCATTTGAGCAAAACGATTCATTGAAAATTAAATTAGAAATCAAGAGGAACTATTTAAAACACACTTTAGTGTTTTATTGAATACCACTTACTCACATACTCAGAGGACAGTTACTTGAGTTACTTTTCTTATACTCACAGTAGTTAAATTTAGTCCAAAAGAAAAGGTTTAACTTGGAAGGTGAAGACATAAAAAATACCAATAATTCCAGGTGGTCTGAGTGCTAAATGTTCACTTGCTTAGTGGGACCAAAACAGGATTTACTATCCAGCTCAACAGGAAGCTAAGCAGCTCACAGCAGCAGGGAGTACTGTTTAAGATGCAGCTTTAACAGGCCCTTCTGAGCCTTACCAGGGATGGAGAGGCAAGAAGCAGGCTGCTCTCCAAAGGAATGAGCTATCACCATTTCCAGTAAGCCCAGCACTTCTGACTGTGAAGCAGAGAGCTAACCCGGCAAATTATCTAGAGACTGGTCTGCAAAATCAATCAGTGGATTGTGTCCACAGCAGATCTAAATGGAGCCACTTCAGTGACTACCACTTCCCAGCAGCAAATAGCCTTACCTGTTACATCCTACTGCCCTCAACATGCCTGATGACTACACAGGGGTGAGGACCACTTCAGTCCCTCAGCACAAGCAGCACAAGAAGGCTGGCTGAACTCAACATGCAGTAGAAGTCCTCACACTGGTCTGGCACCATCCACATAGACAACTGGAAGCAGGTAACTGAGCTGCCTCCTGTGCTCTGTGCAATGTCTGAGTGTTGTTTAAGCACTTGACAAAGCCACAGCAGCGTGTTCACAAGCAAACTATACACCACTAGGGAAAATACTCAACACCATGCTCTGCTCTCCACAGCTCAGCCTTACAGACACAAACAGGATGTTCCACAGCCACGCAAAGAACTCAGAATGCAGGCCGTGCTCAGAAAAAGGATGAAACAGCATCTCCAGGTGCCTAGCTCTCCTGTTATAAGACAGAACCTATACAACCTGTTCTTTACCGTGAGGGTGGTCAGACACTGGAACAGGTTGCCCAATAAGGTCATGGATGCCTCCTCTCTGGAGGTCCTCAAGGCCAGGCTGGGTGAAGCCTTGAGCAACATCAGCTAGTGGAAGGCAGGGGTGACGGAACTAGATGATCTTTAGTGTCCCTTTCAACCTAAATCATTCTATGAATGAATAAATGAACCATTCTCAATTAACAACTTCTTACAGCTGACAGAAGATGCTGACTACACTGAGGCTTAATCTGCTGCAATAAAAACTGAAGAAAATTAATAACCAGGGAGAAATAGGTAGCTGTTTAAGTTCTCATTGTTGCCAAATAAATAGTAAACCTACTGTTGGGTATTACAGAATCAAAGAATATATCCAGCTGGAAGAGACATCGAAGATCATCCAATCCAACCCTTAATTCAGCATTGATGGATCAACACTAAGCCATGTCCCTAAGTACCAGGTTCATAGGCTGCTTAAACACCTCCAGCGACGATGACTCCATCACTGCCCTGGGCAGAACATTTCAGTATCTGAGAACCCTCTCTGTGAAAAAATATTTCCTAAAATCCAGCCTGAACCTCCTGTGGTGCAGCTTGAAACGTTTTCCTTTGGTTCTGTCGATTGCCATCAAGTAGAATAGGCTGCCCTCTCCTCACTCTAACCTCCCTTCAGGGATCTGTAGAGAGCGATAAGGTCTCCCCTCAGTCTCTTCTCCAGACTGAACAACTCCTCTAGGCCCTTCACCAGCCTTGTTGCCCTTATCAGCCTTGTTACCCTTCTCTGGACGCACTCCAGTCCCTGAACACAACACTTGAGTTGTGGCCTCACCAGCGCTGTGATTAGCGGGATGATGACCTCCCTGTCCCTGCTGGCCACCGTGTTTCTGATCTAAGCTATGATGCCATTGGCTTTTTTGGCCACCTGTTGAGCATCAACCCATACTCCCAGGTACCTCTCTGAGTAGGGAGATGTTCCACTGCCTTCAGCATCTCTGTGCCTCTGTGCTGGATTCTCTCAAGCAGTTCCCTGAGGTCCTTTCTTGAACTGAGGAGCCCAGAACTTGACACAACACTCCAGATGTGGCCAGCTCCAGATGTGAGGTGCAAGTTCAGCAGGGAATGCTATGACACCATGCTAACAAAAAGGTGAAGGTAGTCAAATCGACAAAATGTCCAATATTTCTATATTCTACAATAGACATGCTGTTACAAAGGCCTGGACATCTAACACTTGTAGCTGTTTCACTCCAAATTTGACATCTTAATTTTAGCAGAAATACAAAAAAAATGCAAGGTTCTTGAATACGAGTCCTTAATATCACACCAAGGTTTGTAACAAAATTGTTTTTATTTTCATAAGCACATTCCCCTCTCCCCTTCTCTATAATTTTAGTTTTCTGGCATCTGTTTGTTTTATAAGGAGCTCCAAAGGCTTCATAATCAACAGGAAGAAGAAGTTTTACATAGCTTTGGTGCAAATTAATTCCCTGGGCAACCTGTTGCAATGTTCCAGCACCTTCGTGGTGCAGAACTTGTTCCTAACACCCAATCTAAATCTGCTCTTCTCTAACTTCAAACCATTGTCCCTCAACCTATCACTGCAGGCCTTTGCAAACTGTCCTTCTGCAGCCTTCTTGCTGGCCTCCTTCAGATACTGGAGGGCCACTACTAGGTCACCATGGAGCCTTTTCTTCTCCAGGCTGAACAAATTCAGCTCCCTTAGCCTGTCCTCATAGCAGAGATGTTCCAGTCCCTGATCATTTTTGTGGCCCTCCTGTGGACCCTCCTCATCAGGCTCATGTTCTTCCTGTGTTAAGGGCTTGTGCCTGTATTTAAAGAGAATCATGGTCAGATTCTATGATGTGACCTCCCTCCTGAAGTAGAATACAACCTCAGCCCCCATCCTGCAATGCCATATTTCACACCAATGATCCCATATATGGACCATCCTTCCTCCGAGAGATTTAGACAAGGCACACCGAGCAGCAGAAGCATGGATGAAGCCTATTTATTCCAACATTTCTGTCAGGCAGCAGATACTTCTACCTTCCTAGCTACGTTTTTGCTCTTGCCACAGAACAGCTGCACTGTTTGCAAGCACAGAAGTGCAGTGTTGTACTCCTCTGTGTCTGTTGGTTCAGCAAAAAAGCTGATTGCTGGCCAGCGTTTGCGTGGACTGATGAGTCAGACAGCTCAACCACATTTTGATCTCTCAGAAGGGGCATTCAATTTTGTTTCTACTCCCTCCTCAGACGACTTTTCTGGAACTACAGAAAATTATTTCTCTTTGGATCTTTAACTTCCACATCAGACATGGTTGTCTTTGTAAGACGCAATTATCTTCACTGTACACATATGCGAACAGAGGCAGAACAATCAGTTTCTCCATCATCAGGCACAAATCACACACAGTCCTGGTCTCTCCTACTCCCAGAATTTTTTGGAAGCTATTTTCCTTGCAAACATCAGGACTAGAGACAGCAGAAGAGACTCACAAAGGCCACAGGCTACAGGTTCAGTCTGCCTCAATCTTACAGAGCTGGGTATCCAGTATCTCCAGACACCCAGGGCACTGCTGAACACAAACAAGTCACACATTATGAAACACTGCACAGAGTTTTCCTACAAAGACCCATGGTTTTTTTTCTTGTTCTTGTAATCTGATTATTTTCCCAAGACATAGTAAAAAGATCACCAAACTGTCTGAGAGGTTCGAAACTAAATTCCTCAGTATTGGTAAAAACACGCACACAAAAAATGACAGATTCTCCTTGTTCCTCCCCCACCCCCAAGGAAATCCTGGCATCCCTCTGAAGCGCCATCATAGCACACCATATTTTGACTGTTTTTTCTCACAGATAAAGCAACCATCAAAACACTAAAATGTGAACAATTAAAACCACACAGGTGCTGCTTCTTCTCTAAGAAAGGCAGCTCAGGAAAATTTTGCCATAACAAGCAGCAAAGAAAATATTTCACTTTCAAATCCTCTCTCCCTCAGTACTCACATCACAGATAGACATAAGGAAAGGGAATGGATTATAAAGCAATGTTGACTGTACTTTTAACAAAACATGGGCAGAGATAACTTGGGTTACAGAAGCACATTCAGATTTTATCGGAATGATCTCCAGGAGGCTGTTTAACCCAAATCTCCATGATAAGGGTTAAACACTACCCTGCAATCCCCTGGAACAGTGCCCACTTTATGCCTCAATCATCCATATTTAGAAAGAAGATTTTGTTACGAAGCATATGTTTCAAAAGCAAAACATGGTGGTTGGTGTTTTTCAACCAGTATCCTACGCAGATAGTTGAATTATTTCAAGAAGAGCCACAGGTTTTGTTTAATTATATCTATATAAGTTGCAGCTGGTAATCTACAAAGAGAGACACTGTCAACATTAGGATAGGACACATCCCCCCAAAACACTAACCCTTGGGAGCTAAAATGGATAGCACAGGAAATTGCGGAAACCTGATGACAGTTTTCTTGTTTCAACACTCTGACTATAATTTCAGGTTAAGGAAGAGAAAGAAGACTGAGCGGAATTTCTGAAAGATAACTGTGATAAACATCTTGCAGCTGAAATTGCACTGTGGACTGAGCTGGCATTTTCTCCTCTTGTCCTACAGTGCTAAACCAAAGCAAACAAACAAAAAGATTTCTCATTTACATGGCGATAGGACCATCTGCTCCCCAAGTAATAACCCAAAATAAAACAGCCCTCCAGGCACTGCGCTGGCCAGCACTGCACGTGTGCAATGCACAAGCTGACAATTCACCCACTGCTAGGCTGCCTTATGTAAGGGGCCCTGCTGTCTTCTCCTTTTCTTTTTTCTTGCTGGCTATGCAGCTTTTCAGTGCTCCCAAAGGCTGTTTTATTTTCCAGACTATCTTTAACCAGACAGTCTTGCAAGAAAAGCACAAGTCTTTAAGGCTAACGTTACAATCCAAGCAGAAGAGCTCGTCACGCAAAGGATCTTCAAAGCTCCTACTCATTTTGAGCGATGCTTACATTCATTTCTGCACTTTTTCTGCTATAAGCAAATGAAGAACTTTGTTCTGCATTCCAATGAACACCTCAAATCCCCTGGACAGTCAATGAACATCTGGAGTCCAAATTAATACAGAATTAATCCCTAAGGCTGGACTGCAAAACACGTCAGGAACCCTCTCTGCTACAAAAGTCACTCCGGAAATCTTGCAGGAGGTCAACTGAATCCAGGCTGCTCTTCACTGCTGGTTTTTCTAACACATATTTTATTTTCAAACCATTTTCCCTTAACCAGCTCTTGCCCACAGTACAGCATTAATACAGCTATAAGTGTAATTACCTAACCTATCTTGAGAAAAACCTACAACAGGTGGGTCCATCCATGCTCAGCAGCATGGCATTCCTAGGACATTCTTCTCATGAGATTCTTAGCACCCTTCATTTTCCTAAGAGTCTTCAGAGTTGTTGATGGTACTCAGCTCCCAGGGCTTTTACACCTTTCCTTCCATTAGGAGAAAAAAAAAAAAAAAAAGGTAAAAGGTGGGGAAAAAGAAGAAAATAAAGGGGGGAAAAAGGAAAGAAACAAAGAAAGTGAACAACACACAAAAGCTCTCAACACACACACACCCCCAAACAGAGGGAAGAAAAAGGAAAGGTATGAGGTGCCAGTCTGGAATGAAATGGATTTTCGAACAGACAGTCATATTTGGCACTGTCAGCAAAAGCTTGTGGGTGGCCCTGTGTCTCTCCGAGCCTTAATGCCCTTTATACATTGGTCATTTAGAAATGTCCTCTGGAAAGTTCAGCTGTGCTGCTTCCAACGTTATGTTCACAATGCTGCCGAACGGACTCAAAGGAGAGATTCACTTCCCCCTCCCCAGTTCCACAAAGCACTATACATTAAGGACGTATTCCATTTGGCCTTCAGGTAGCAGTTTTATGGTCCATGCAGATCCACAATTATTTTCCCTTTAAAAAGAATCGAAAGAAAACAGAACTCTCTCTTGGAGAGTCTGGAAATTAAAAACTATTGGATCTCCCAAACTGACTCCTACGATCCTCAGGCAGAAGACCGGATTAAAGGGTCCTCACATGGTTCTAGCTGCATTCTCAGTACACCACTTTTATGAAGAAACCAGAGCTGTAGAAATTCCTCTGGCATAGCGTGGAATCCAGAATCAGGCAAGACATTGTCATAGTAATGATGGCTAATAAACTTTCCATGCAGGTCCACCGAGAACGGCCAGAAGCCATAAATTGTTACTTCTTCACACAGACCCAGGGCGGCACTGACCAGGAAAAGTCCTGTGGAAAGCCGTTTGGCATGAATACCTTTGCTCTTCCAGAACTTGCCAATGTCACGTAGGAAATTTGGGTTGGCAAAAAGGACAGCCTGCTTGGCACCAAAGTCCTCCAGGGTGTAATAGACACGTAGGGAGGGTCCCGTCCCTGTCTTCATCGAGAAGGCTGGCATGTAGATGTAGCTGTGGTTATACACCTTCACACTCTCCACAAACGCTTTTCGAGACCACAGCAGATTCTGGAACCTGTAAAACAACCATGAACAACATTGGTCACACACGGGTTCTTCCAGGCATCTCAAAACCCAGCCAGAGGTTTCTCTCCATACATGTATTTACAATCACCTGCACACCTTTCTCAAAGACAGAGAAAGTGCAGACACTGTGGTGCCCAGATATAGGACAAGGAACAATGGGTACAAGCTAGAGCACAGGAGCTTCCACCTCAACACAAACAGATACTTTTCACTGAGGATGGCAGAGCCCTGGAGCAGGCTTCCAAGAGAGGTTGTGGAATCTCCTTCTCTGAAGACATTCCAAACCTACCTGGATGTATTTCTGTGTGATCTGTCCTGACTGCTCTAGCAGGGGGGTTGGACTTGATGATCTGGAGGTCCTTTCCAACGCCTAACATTCTGTGATTCTAACTGTCTGATACTGCCTGCCTCTCTTGTGAAAATGTAAATCTGAACAGATAGCTGAAAACTATCTGGTATCTCAATGATTCCAAAGCCCAACATGTTTCTGATTTCCTATTTTCAAAAATCCCTGGATGAACACTGACAGTTTTCCTTGAAATTGATTATTTTTAGTGACATTTTTACTCTGTCCAAAAGACAACTTGGATTCACAGGAACAAGGATCTTTAAAATCTATAATAAAGTCTGTGTTGTCCTTTCTTGAAGGCACACAACAACAGCAAAAATAAAAGTTGGAGTTACATGCTGAATGAGCAATACCAAGAGACATTTAAATAGAAGCTTTAGATTTACAAAACATGCGAGACTTGGATTTGTTATACCTGCATAGGCACAGAGGTTAAGCTACCAGAGTAGATAACTCTTATTCTGAAACTGAGAGAAATCTCAAGGAACATACTTTGTTATAGACAAGTGAAACAGAAAGCACAGAACCACAGAATGTTAAGGGCTGGAAGCAATCTCCAAAGATCATCCAGTCCAATGCCCCTGTCAGAGCAAGATCACCCACAGTAGGTCACACAGAAACACATCCAGGTGGGTTTGGAACGTCTCCAGAGGAGACTCCACAACCTCTCTGGGAAACCTGCTCCAGGACTCTGGCACCCTCACAATGAGAAAGTTTCTCCATATGTTCCTGTGGAACCCATTCTGCTCCAGCTTGCACACATTGCTTCTTGTCCTGTCATTGGACATCCCTGAGCAGAGCCTGGCTCTCTCCTCCTGGCACTGCCCTTCACATCTTGATAAACAGGAATGAGGTCACCTCACAGACTCCTCTGCTCCAAGCTACAGAGCCCGAGCTCCTTCAGCCTATCCTCAGCTGGGAGATGTTCCACTCCCTCCAGCATCTTGGTGGACCCTGTCAAGCAGTTCCTTGAGGTTCTTCTTGAACTGAGGGGCCCAGAAGTGGACACAGTATTCCAGCTTGATGCTGAGGGGAAGGGAGAGACAGGTCCTCTGTCACTCCTGGAAGACAGTTTCATCACATCCTTTCCCATTTAGGGTTAGCCAACTTCAGTTCAGCTGGCAAATAGATGCAGCTCACACATACAGGCTGGGAACTGATCTGTGGAGAGGGACCTGGGAGTGCTGGTGGATAACACAGAAATGTGTCCTTGTGCCCAAGAAGACCAATGGGATCCTGGGGTGTATTAGGAAGAGTGTGTCCAGCAGATCAAGGGAGGTTCCCCTCCCCATCTACTTTGCCCTGGTGAGACTCCATCTTGAGTACTGCCTTCAGTTTGGGGCTTCCCCATTGAAGAGGAACAGGGATCTGCTGGAGAGGGTCCAGCAGAGGGCTATGAGGATGATGAGGGGACTGGAGCACTGCCTGATGAGGAGAGGCTGAGGGACCTGGGGCTGCTTAGTCTGGAGAAGACTGAGACGGAATTTAATCGATGTTTATAACTGAGGGCTGGGTGTTAGGAGGTAGGGGCCAGGCTCTTCTCGCTTGCTCCCTAGGATAGGACAAGAAGCAATGGATGTAAGCTGCAGCACAGGAGGTTTTGCCTCAACACAAGGAGGAACATCTTCCCTGTAAGGATCACAGAACACTGGAATGGGCTCCCCAGAGAAGTTGTAGAGTCTCCTTCTCTGGAGAATTTCAAGGCCTGTCTGGATGTGTTCCTGTGTGACCTGAGCTAGATTGTACAGTCCTGCTCTGGCAAGAAGGTTGGACTCAATAATTTCCTTGGCTCCCTTCCAACCCCTGACATCCTGTGATCCTTCTAAAACTGCATTTTGCATCAAATTTGCCACTCACAGAAAAGCACTTCATGGCTCTAAGAGATAAACATATTAAAATTGTTCAGATACAGTCACAGAGGGACAAGAACTTCTCTGAACATTCATTTGCTCTCATTGCCACGCTGCATCTTCATTTCCTCTAGATGAATCTCCTGAGAAGGGAACGGCACTGCCATGGGAAGGACTCCACACAGAAAGGACAGCACTCATCATGCAAACTGTCCTTCAGGAAACCTGTACCTCAATCAAATGATCTGGATCTCAGTGTTGGTAGGCATCATGCCTGGCTCTGCAGATGGACATTATACAGGTGGCCAGAAGCCCATGCAGAAATACAAAACATGACTATTATGGCTGCTCTGATGGCCTAATATGGCTAAAAAGCTGCTGCCCATCTTGTGCTCCTTGTGACAGGAGATAAAAGTTGCTGTTCCCTGTTAGTAAAAATAAGAGCCCTGTCCTGCTTTCTGATATTTTCCAGGCTGGTTAGAGCCTGAGAAATCTGGGGGCAAATGCCTTGTGTCAACAAGTTTCTAGAAATGGTACTGGAAGCTCACATTTGATTTTGACTCCCAAACTGGATTGGGAGTACTACAGGAAACCCCATTCCAGTGATGGCATTGAGGGTACTATAATGGCTTTGTTCCAGCAGAGAGAGAAGAGACTATTCCATGTCTGACAGAGAACACGAGGGCTATCCCTCTGCAGCTCTGTAGTGCATGTGTGAGCACGACAATACTTTTTTTTTCCTGCTTATGCTGGCAAGGACACCACCAACCTGGTGCAATCCTCACATTCAGATGAGCACAAACAACTTTCACAGAATCACATAATGTTAGGGGTTGGAAGAGTCATCCAGCCCCATGTTAGGGATCAAAAGATCATCCAGCCTAATCAGTTTCAACCAGTGGTTAAAAGATCAACCATCCAATTCTACCAGAGCAGGATCACCTTGAAGTCACATAGGCATGCATCCAGGCAGTTCTGGAATGTCTCCAGAGAAGGAGACTCCACAGCCTTTCTGGGCAGCCTGTTCCAGTGTTCTGTCACCTATTCTTTCTTTCCTCATTCTTGATCTTGGCCAGCCTTTTTAAAATGAGGAGCTGCTAGTTCCTAATTAGTGCTTACCTCCGACATGCTTTGAACATTCGGTGCTCTTAGGGGCACAGCCCAGATGCTGTGTGGCACCTCCCCACTCATCTGGCTTCAAAAAAAAAGCACTGAAAGATTCAGTCCCTTGTGCGAATAAGCATCTCAAGCAACATTATCTCCCCAGCTCAGCTCTGAGCAGAATGGTTTTCAGGGTTGTCTTCTGACCTTCTGCAGTCAAGCTCATAGAAATGCATGACAGGTTGTCAGCATTTCGATGAAACTGGATCTGGAATCTCCCAAGCCCTGAGCAGCACCTGAAGAGTACATGAGTTGCTCAGTAATTTGCCGTAACAAGTCCCAGCAGTTTGACAGCAGCCCAGAAGAGGTGCTGATGGCTGTGAAGGCTGGTGAAAGCTGACCACTACATCTTCAGCCTGGGCACTTCTGCTGATCTCATTACTGGATGGCGAGCAAATAAAATCCTCAGCAACACATTTTTGCTGTCTGGTTGATGTGACAGATTGACCTGAAAAAGCACAACTTTGAACAGGCACATGTAGGCACAGACAGCAGAGAAGTAACTTCCCTGATACCAGCTGTAGACTTCCCTCAAATGGTCTGCTTTACTTTTCCAGAAAGATGCATCCAAGAGGAAGCTGTAGCTTCCACAGTACATTGTCATGACAGTACAAGCAAAGCCACAAGAGCATTAAGTGGTTTGGGTTTTGTTTTTAATGTTGTTATTGATGTTATTTAGTAGATATTCAGAGACAGGATTGCTATCTGGTACTGAAGATGAGTTTCAGTAACCACAACGAATTCACTGCAATGACATTGAGCTAAGCCACTTGCAGATAATGGAGGCAGTATTTTCTTGCATCTTGGCTTCTTTTCTTTCTCCCCAGAGAGTCACTATCTCATGCTGGGATGATATCTAAGTCACTTACTGTACTGGCATCTGCAAAGTCACAAGTTGAGTGCTCTGCATTAATTGCAAGATGTTTTACCAGTGAATTACAAAAATTAAACCGAGTAGAGTGGAGGAGCTCAGATGACATTTTAAAATTTAGACAAATAGAGCTCAAGGAAACAGAGCTGAAGGCATATAAAGACTTAGCAATTTGATGTCAGCAATAGCCAAAAATTATTTAGCAGCTTGCTGCAGCTGTTGGAATATGCTTGCAGCTGGGGTCGCAACAAGCCAGCTCACAACCACATATCTGAACCTCTTCTGCTGTGACAGAAGAGTTTTACTTCATTCCTTTCTCGGAGTAGTTTAATTCTTTCAAATAGGAGTGCCTCCTAAATGCCCTGTGTTCTTATTCATGCCATGAACTTCTTGATTATCTGCCCCTTCAGGGCTTGTGCAGCCAATCTGAGACACAGGCTCAGCAGCACACTAGTTTCCATGTGCTCATTCCCCATGCATTAGGTGTGAGGTAGACTATTCTACTTGTCCACACAAGGAGTCAGAAACCAGCACTTAAAGTACTATAAACTGAACCTCATTTCTTGTTTTACCACAGCTTTCCTCATTGCACAAGCCACTATTTACTTAGCTTAAGGACAGACACCTAAGATTCAACTATAATTCCAATCAAGTCAATGGCAAAACCAATTCTGATCTCACTGGAAGCATGCTCAGAATATCAGGCAAAAAAATTCACCAATAATCTTCAGAGCATTTAGAAAAGGAATAATTAAACATGATCAGTCACAAAAGGCTGATCATTAAACCACTAAAATGACAGATGCTGAACATTCATCACCAATGCAGGAAGGTTTTATTCCTGGGACAGTTCCCCAGGGCTCTGACTCATCTAATTTCAAAAAGCTTCAGCATGAGGGACTCTCCCTGGTTCTCACTGCAGGTCCTTTCACATGTGCCATGGTCACCCAGCTGACAGCTCATGGTGTGGATGCAATGATGCTATTCCCATCTTTTCCTTTCCCTCTTCCCTCCTCCCTTACTGCCTGGCTGCCTTCATGCATCCAAATACTGTGAATCTCTCTCACTAGAGATGCTCATTCCTCTTGGAGTAGGACTGACTCTCAAACTCACTTCATATCGTACCATTGGCACAGTCTGCAGTGTGCTGATACCCCACACTACCTCATCTCACGTAGGGGGAAGAGCTTCAAAGAGCCTGAGCTTCCTCTCATCTCTGGTCCCAAAGATTAAAGACAAATTAGCCTCATTCTCCTTTTTAGACACCTCTTCAGTGGATTTTTCCAAGTCAGGGACTCCATCTACTCCTCTGGCTATTTCCATCATCAGCTTCAAAGATCCAAAAGCAAGGCAGCACGCTCATTCCACAGTGACGGTAGACTCAGCCTTTCTCCATTAGCCAGTTTCTTAATGACACATTAGCCTTAGCACATGACCTTCAAACTAAATTTGAAGCACTCAGGAGATTGCAGAAGTAGGCTCTAATCCCCATGAAAAGGTAGATTCCTTTTATGACTGAACTCAGTTTTAATTAGGAGGTTTTTTAAGCTTCCACCCCTTACTGCTCTTACACTAGCACCCTGGGAATACTATATATAGTGCCAAGGGAAAGCTGACTCTCTGTTTTTCAATGGAACACAGAACTATCCTCTCCACCAAAGCAATGAAACATTAAAATCAGTGCTCACTGGTATTTTGGGACTGTGTATGATCCTTATTCTGCCAACTCAAATTAGAACGTGCTTTTAATAGCTTCTCTTTCCAAAATCGGCAGAGCTAACCATCAATCCTTTCTGTTATCTGACAGCTTGAAGTTTAGCTTTCAAAAGATGAGCTCTTCATCTTATTTTGACTCTTTGAAGATTGTGGCTGCTCTTTGAAGATTGTGGCTGCTAAAGTCACACACAAGCAGAGATATGACAGAAGGATGGGCAAAACAGCATGGCTGAAAACTACTTGCAAAGTCAAAATGAAATTGCTGCCTAGAATTTCTAAACCTTCTGAATGCTTCACAGCTCCTACAGCTGGAAGTCTGGGGTAGTAGAACATAGGAACAGGTTGCCCAGGGAAGTAGTTGAGGCCTCATCCCTGGAGATATTTAAGGTCAGGCTGGACAAGACTGTGAGCAAGCTGATCTAGTGGAGGATGTCCCTGCTTACTGCACAGGGGGTTGGACTGAACAAATTTTGGAGGTCACTTCCGACCCAAACCGTTCAAAGATTCTAGGATGAGAAAATAAAGGATCAAGGAAATGATCTCGGAAAAAGCCCAAACCCAACCAACCAAAAACGCAAACTAAAACAAAAACCCACACAATCACAACATGGAACTAAGTCTAGTATCTTAAGCAATTAATTTCACTGAACTGCACGCCAGAATGAGCCCCTGAGAAACAACATGACCAGACCTCACTTTTTTTTCAGATTTCGGCAGGAGAACAACTACAACAAAGCTCAGATATAGGCTTCGGGAGACTTACTTTTGATTAATATGGATTCCCTGTGTCCTTGGAAGAGCAGTCAAACAGGAAGAGAACAGTGCAGTATCTGCTGCACATGTAGGTCTTCCACCCAACTACTGTGCAGATTCAGGTCTCTGTAGATCACTGTAGCAAACACACAGCTACTAATGTTATATTTTTCTGCCTGCTCATGTTGGCCTTGCATGCTCAGTAACCCAGATACAAACCACACCAAATTATTACAGCCATGACTGAGAAAGCTTTTGCTAAGCCTTTTGGGTTTTCTCTTTAACATCCTTCACATGTTAATAATTTGCAAATGTCAGTGAAGATGACATTCAACCAGATCCTCTCCTTCAGTCTCTTAGAGCACACAGTTCTTTTTCCAAAGACAACTGGAAAGAGAGGAAACAGTAATGTTTGAATTGAATGTGTTTTCATATTAAAGATGCTCTGTGCTACAAAAAGAGAAACTAATTTTTAAAAGTAGACGCTTTACCAGGCACTATGGCAAAAACTGTAACTAAAACTGGCTCTTTTTTAAGTTTATGAGCACCTTTTAAAAAATTATAGTCCATGTATTGTTGGTGAGCTCTGAGATCACGCTGCATGGAGTGCAGCTGATGTGCAGATCCTTGTAAAACAGCACTGTCAACAGAAAGCTTGATAACAAAATCAGATTTCCAGAGCCCATAGGAATATGTGCTGAATCTACAATATTTTAAATGAGGCAAAATTCATCTACATAACTCTAAAATATGCAAAAGAAGATCTCCGTATTTCCTTTATTAGCTGCTCCCTCTGGGCAGCCTCACCTGTTTTGCATCCCCAGGCCAAGGAGCATCGCAATTGAAGAACGAACTGATGGTCAACTGAATATAAACAGAGGATATGACCAATTGCTCTGCAACAATTAGACTAGCAGCAGACAAACAAGAGACTATAATGATAAAAAAAGGGACAAACAGTGGTTCAGCAGACAAACCCTTACAGTCCTTGGCACAAGAGCTCACTGCCAGTACTAAAATCTCTGGAAGTAAGCCAGGAGAATCCACACTAGCTCAACAACTGTAGCTGTAGACCATGAAGTCGCTACCTTTAGCAAGCTTTCAAAACACACCTAATGAAGAGAAATACTTTACTTTCACCTAATAGCAATCCACAGCAGTATTTCTCAGCAACTCTGGTACTGTTCAAATATGCCTGGAAGCATCAGTAGGTGCTCCTTGAAGCTTCCAACAGAGTTTGAGATGAGCTGACTGGCTGCACACTTTGAGAAAGTTCACCCTGCACTCTGCAACTCACACATGAATGCCTAGGGAAGAATAAAAACATGAGCAGTATATTTTAAACTGCACATCCAAGTATTTTCAGCTCAGAAAATCTCATAATTCTGGTGTAGTTTGTCAGCGTGCCCATGTGGCAAAGAAAGCCAACAGCATCCTGACTTGTATCAGAAATGCTGTGTCCAGCAGGAGTAGGGAGGCGATTGTGCCCTCCCACTCTACTCTGTTGAGGCCTCTCAAGTACTGTGTTCAGTTTGGGACACCTTATTACAAGAGTGATGCTGAAGTGCTGGAGTGAATGCAGAGGAGGGCAACAAAGCTGGTGAAAGGCCTTCAAAATAAATCTTATGAGGAGCAACTGAAGGAGCTGGGGCTGTTTAGTTTGAAAAAGAGGCATCTGAGGGGAGACCTCATCACTGGCTACAGCTGCCTGAAAGGACATTGTGGAGAGGTTTGTGGTGGTCTCTTCTCACAGGTAAACAGTAATAGAACAAGAGAGAATGGCCTCGAGCTGTGACTGGGTAGGTTTAGATGGTGCTCAATGACTTCTTTGCCTCAGTCTTCAGCAGCAAGTGCTCCAGCCACAATGTCCAAATTCCAGAGGGCAAAAAGTAAGGACTGGGGGAGTGAAGACCTGACCACTGTAGTTGAAGATCATGTTCGTGAACACCTAAGGAACCTGAACATGCACAAGTGCTGAGCACTTTCAGCACCTGCACTAGGTCCGGTAGCCTGAGCAGCTGCGGCCAGCTCACAGGTAACACGAGGGGAATAGCGGCGGGGGCGGCTCCTGAACGCGCCTGCGCAGGGGACAGTGACGTAGCTGGGGGCGTTCCCGTGCTGCCGCGCGGAATTTAAGCTGGCGGCAGGCAGCAGAGCAGCCATTTTGAAGCGGCAGCGGCAGCCTGAGCACTTTCAGCACATACACTAGGTCCGGTAGCCTGAGCAGGCTTCCTGCTTGAATCCCGCCAGCAGAGCCTGCTGAGAATTTTTTTTTTTTAAAAAAAAACACCCAACCAAACCAACAAGAAACAAACA
>VWZI01001782.1:149897-222342 GCA_013396835.1 Psilopogon haemacephalus | reverse complement strand
TCTTCCAACCTAGACCATTCTATGATTCTATGATTCTAAGTGCCTTCTAGAACAAAAAAAAGCAAACTATCTCAGTACAAAAGGCTGGCAAACCACTGCGGTAATGCTCAAGAAGTGAAAAAGGCCAACATCAATGTTCTTTCTTCCTGTTTTATGATTTCTAAACCCAAACCAACCAGAAGCTATTAAAGACTCCCACTGTTTTGGTCAAAGACAGAACAGGGTTCTATGTTTTCCCTCTGTCTAACTCCTGACATCAAATGGAATTGCCTGGAAAGCGAAACAGAAAACAACACACTCTCTATCCTGCTTTAGACATCCACAGGCTCAGTAGCTGTCTATTGAGGAAATAATAATGACAATTTACTCATGCATGGTACTACATCCTGTGAAGTATGAAAGACACATAGTTATTTTCAGTCCTGTACTTCCAGGGACAGAGTGAAAAGACATTACCCATTATTAAGGAAAATTAGTTCTATGCACTTATTTTTTACTTCGATTGCTAGGTTTGTGGTAGCTTTCCCACTCTGAAAGATGCTGGGTATACATTACCAGAAGCATTTCCTCCTGTCAAAACAGCTTATTTCCTAAATAGGAAAAAAGAAAGAAACGAGGAGGGGAAAAAAGAAAAAAAGATGGTAAGAAAACCACAGCAGAAAGCCACAAGTAGCTTTCTCAGGATCTCAACAGGTCAATGGCAGAGCTCAGAGTTGGGAGGCATTTCTGCTGACTTCCAGCACCCTGTCTAGTAGTCCACCTCACTCCATGATCAGCAGGAGATGACGTTGTCTGATGGGAGAGGACAGGAAGAGAACTGCAGTGGCAGATGGATCACTCTCTTCATCTGGAAAACACCACCAATCCTTCATAGGTCCTTTGATAGATTTCTGTAAGTGAGGCCTAACACCTCTTTAAGCTCAGGGCCACTGATACATTTGACTGAGCAATAGCTTAAAAAAATAAAGCTGTCAAAAGAAGGTGATATTGTAGCAGAAGGAGAGGGTGAAGGGTCTATCAGCTTAAGACTATGGCTAGCCCTTCATTGCCTGGTCATGCCAATCTCCATCCATTCAGCCAAAGGGGATCTCCTAAGGCTACACATTTCCGGGCTCAAAAGGCACAAAACAGTCCCTTATCAAGTGGACTTTACAGATTTCCTAGTTCTTTTCCCTTCCCAGTCAGGCCAAACAGGAAAGGCCAACCAACTACAGTCCACTAGTAACACTGGCAAGGAAGGCTGGAACATGTTTTTCCACATGGCCCCAGCTTTAGGTCAGAGGTTTTTGGAAAATACGCCTGAGTGCTGCCTCTTTGCCAAACATCCCAGCCATCAGCTGGCTACAGGGTCAAGGCGTTTGATGTCTGGGGTGTTTGGCCACCCAGAGCTTCCTTCCCCAGACTGGATGCTTCTTCTACAAGGACACTTGAGCTAACTAGCTTGAGTGTTTAACCTGGAAATACATTCAAGGGTAATCCTCAGCCATTATTCTATTTTTCCATCAACCACCAAGCTATGCTCAGATTTAGTGACCTTCGCTAGACACGCAGTCACTCATTTTCTCTTGTAATAAAGACCCCACCTTCAACATTCTCCAAAAACTGAAGAGCCTTACTGTTGCCTGTGCTTTGTATTTGGTTTTAAACATACTTAGGTAATTTAGTTGTGACACTACTGAAATACACCCCATAAACCCCAAACTAAAACAGAGGAATTAAACCAGAGTAGAGGCATACCTCCCATGTGGGCACAGTTGTCTCAGAGTACTTTTCACTTCCTCTGGAAACATACACTAGAATCTGCTGTGTCCAGCCCTCATTCAAATCAGTTCTGCAACCTACCTTAACAGCTTTACCAGTCACTAAATCTACCCCTTCTAACAATGACTGCTCTCTTCAGACTCCCTGCAGATCATTGCCCTTCTGGCTGCTTCTCTTCATTCCTTTGCTTTTTTAAAGAATTCATATCAGCATTTAATTCATCACCCCTGGGTGTACAAATCTGAGCCTTCCAACTGAAACAAGCAATTTACACCTTGTGACCAAGGCCCTCTCCAAACCCAAGCAAGCCTAGGCTCATTTCATTCCACTCACCATTGAGAAAGTTGCTGGGCATGTTCTTGACTAATTTAATATTTAAGCACTGGGAAGACATAAGTGCCACAATAATTTTTTTTTTTTTTTTTTTTTTTTTTTTTTTTTTTTTTTTTGTTGGGGAGGGAAATAAATCAAAAGCATAGTTACTTCCTGCCCCCAACCAGTCCACAAACCAATGCTGATGTAAGCAGCTGAACCCTCTTGGGGGATGTTGTCATAAGTCATACATCAAGAAACAAGAAAAACTAACCCCCATGCACATCCCACTAGCCTTTTTACATTTAGCCTACTGTCAAAAAACACTAGCCCAAAAAACCAGGCAATGGCCATCCCAAAGCAGTGAGGGGATGGCATGGGTGGCATCCAGACATCTCAGTGGGTGGCATCCAGCAGGCATGGATAGCATGCTTTTAGCTACTATTCTGGGGTGGGGCAGGAGCAGGGAGTGGGTAGCACTGGTTTCCCAAAGCATCACCCTGAAATGTCCACCAGTCTCTTTGAGTTCACCAAAAGGGTATTAAACAGAATTAAACTTTTTTTTTCACTTCCAAGTATGCTGCACAATGTGGTTATTTTGGAACACACAAAGCCTAATTCTAAGTGGGACGGGAAAAAGGAGAAGAATTGGTTCCACTGCTTTTGTTTTCCTCTTTAATAAGTCCTTGAGTTTTCTGATTATTTTTTTATTCAGGCTGATGGATTGAGTGCAACACATACTGCCACCTTCAGCTGTCTCCCCTGAGAGTGTTCCACCTTTCGTCTAGCTCTATCACAAGATGCTAATAAAGACACTGTGTGGGGAGGACCTAAAGCTACCAGTGGACAGCTTAATATTAACAAAGAGCAAAAGAAAAGAGAAGTATTTCCATTTATACCATCCCAGTGGAACAATACAGCCGAGCAGTGCAGGAAGTCAGGCTGCAAAATGAGTTTTATTTCAAAATGGTTAAAATGCAAGATTTGACATTCATGACCTTTACAAAATTCCAGAATATTAGTAGTAAAGTAGAAAAGTTAACAAGCTCTTAAATACACGTTTTAGATATAGATATATAGGTATAGATGAAAAAATACATTCTAGTCCATCAGTACTCTTTCAGTACTGTAACACAAAACGAAGAAGGGCTGGAACTGTGTGGTTTAGGGCTTTTCACTTTTCCTTCTGAGGGCGTACAGTGGTTGGCATCTCTCTCCTTTAGCCATTACAAACATCGTCAGTGTCACTTCCAGTTAGTCACATCTCCTTGCCATTATAGACTAGGAAGGTATAATTTACTAGGCACCAACTGCTGAAACTAAAATGCATCTTCTAGGGCACCTGATATTCTAAAGCAGTACTACAGAAGGCGGCATTCTTAAAAAGAATGCATAGTATGTTTTCTGCCGTGACCCTATATTTAAGAGTAAATTAGGAAAAAAAATTAGCAACTTCTTCGCAAGATGCAAATCACACATTTAGCCTGAAGTTATATAATTTTTAATTGAAGACTCACACCAGGAGACTCTTTTCAGCATTTTTACATTCTGATACCTTGCCAAGTACATCTGTGATTCTAAAGAAAAAGAAACAAACAAAAACAACACACAACCAAAAAACTGAATCACCTTGTCTTTGAGAAACTGGCATATGGCCAGTGAGTGATCTGTACAGAGCTTTGTGTCCACACCAACTATTTTCAAATACTTGGGCAGTATTTTCAGACCTCAAACTATTTCTGCTTTGTCAGCACAGGAGCCTGCCTGCCTGAGAAATTCAAGCCTGTACTAACAATCCTTTCTATACCACACTTGCTAAGAAAGACCAAACTTGAGAGGTCACAGAGTCCTTTATATTTAGAAAAAAGAACAAACAAAATTAACACAATTTCCTCTTGCTTGCTACCTGGGTAAAATTTCAGTTATATTCCTAAAGCCTCTGGTATAGGTGATCCTGCACTGGCAGGAGTGTTGGAGTAGATCTTTCAAGGTCCTTTCCAGCCCCCGACATTCTGTGAAAGCTTGTGGTCAACATGTTTATTATGTGAAAGGGATGCACAATAGAAAAGGCACTTTGCAATATATTCAGCTCACAGGTCGATCTGTAGAAAAGGGCAGCGTTCACCTGTGTGTTCTCTGATTATTTTTCAGTCAGTACTCCAGAACACACCACATGCCTCACAAAAACTAGTCTAAACATGTTTAGCACTCTTAAATAACATACTGCGGCCTTCACAGACCAAGTTATGGAAAACAAAATGGAAAAGAAATTCCTCAGCAGGACCTGTAAAGTGAGCCCATGGTGCTGTTGCCATCACAGCTGGTCCCCACCTGCCTTGCTCTGCACTCAAGGTACAAATAAAATGCATATGAAGCAAAGGTTATTTCAATGTAAAAGGATTTGTGAGGTCTCCTACAGGAAGACTCAGCAGATCAATAACCGGTTCTGAGACTGCTGTCACAGGCAGGACTCAGGATTTTTGATCATAGGTCAGTCTTACATGACACTAGCCCTGCTTGTGACAAACAGGGTACACTTGTCACAAAGGGAGAAAAGGATTTTTGCACAGCAGTTGACAGAGCTCACTGAAAGAGCTTTAAACTAGATCTGAAGTGGGGAAGGGACAAAACCAGGCTCACTAGAGGTTACGCTGGGGGTGTACTAGTGAGATACTTCAATCTGCCATCACAGTGAAGTTCCATGTTGAAGTTCCATGTGGCAGCGAAGACACAATGGCTATTGATGTGTTAGAAATCATGGAAGCATCTGGAAATCATCAGGTTGGACTTAAGACTTCTATGCCAAAAAGGTGGCAGGATCAATAGCCCAACTGAAGTACATCTGCACCAATGCATGCAGCACAGGGAACAAACAGGAGTAGCTGGAAGCCACTGTGCAGCAGGAAAAGTATGACATAATTACTATCACAGAAAAATAGTGGGATGACTTACACTGCCAGAGTGCTGCCATGGATGGCTACAAACCCTTCAGAAGGCATAGGCAAGGAAGGAGAGTTGGTGAGGTAGTTGGTTGTGTTTTGACTGTCTGGAGCTTAATGACAGTGACAATAGGGTTTCAGTGCTTATGGGTAAGAATCAGGGGCAAAAGCCAATGTGTCAGCTATGGAGGGAGTCAGTTACAGACCATCCAACCAGGATGGAGACAATCAAAAAAGTCTGTAAGCAACTGGGAGGAGTCACACAATAACTAGCCCTTAGTCTTGTGATGGCACTTGACTTACCAGCTGTCTACTGGAAATACAATACAAGAGAGAGGAAACAGTCCAGAAGGTTCCTGGAGCGTGTGGAAGACAACTTCCTGACACAGCTGGGGACTGAGCCAACTAGGGAAGGCGACTTGTTGGACCTGTTGTTGGTGAATAGAAAAGGACTTGCGGGTGATGCAACAGTGTAAGGCTGTCTTGGGTGCAGCGATCACAAAATACAAGGTTTTGATTCTCACAGAAGTAATACAAATGGTCATCAGAACTGCTACCTTAGACTTTCAGAAGGCAGACTTTGGCCTGTTTAGGACACTGGTTGACAGAGTCCCTTGGCATGCAGTCATGAAGGCCAAAGGAGTCCAGAAAGGCTGCATGTATTTCAGGAATAGAATCTTAAAGGCACGGGAGCAAACTGTCCCCAGATGTTGAACAATGAATCAGTGCCTAAGAAGACTGACCTGTCTGAACAGAGAGCTTTGTCTGGAACTCTGAAGAAAATGAGAATTTACAGCCTTCAGAAGGAACAAGAAACTCAGGACTACAAAGATGTCATGAGATTATGCAGGGAGAAACTTAAAAGGGCCAGTGCCCAACTGGACCTTAATCTGGCTACTGCTGTAAAAGAAAACTAAAAAATATTTGTAGAAATGCATTAGCAAGAAAGGAGGGCTTAGGAGAATCTCCATCCTTCATTGGACACAGGGTGGGAGGAAACAATGACAACCCACAAGGAAAATGCTGAGATACTTAACATCTCATTTGCCTCAGTCTTTAATACTAAGACCAGATGTTCCTCAAGTACCCAGTTCCTTGAGTTGGAAGACACGCATGGCAAGCGGAATGAAGCCTCCATAATCAATGGAGAAATTATAAGCAAAGTGCTGCACCACTTAGATGCACAAAAGTGTATCAGGCTGGATGAGATTCATCCGAGAGCATTTGAAGGAACTGGTGGAAGTGCTCACCAAGCCCACCTCCATCGATTTACTGGCACTTCTGGCTAACTGTGGAGTCTTCAGTTGACTAGAAACCAGCAAATGTTATGCCTATCTACAAGAAGGGCTAGAAGAAGGATCTGAAGAACTACAAGCCTGTCAGTCTGACCTCTGTGCAGGGTCAGATCATCTTGAGTACCACCACACAGTACTCCATCCCTGGAGGTATTCAAAAGATGTGACAATGTGGTGCTTCAGGACATGGTTTAGTGGTGGCTTGTAGTGCTGTGTTAATGGTTGGACTCAATCTTATAGGTAATTTCCAACCCAAATGATTCTATGATTTTAAACCCCAACACACTGTAGATATGATATACACTACTAGACTTTAAAAAAAACCCTGTTTTTAAAAACAATTGCTCTTGGGGGAAGAAAAAGAAAGAAAAAACAATACCGCTCCTTTCTCATGAAACTACACATAAGCATTATTCAACTGGCAATCCAAACTAGCTGTCCCTGCAGACCACAAGTCACTACTCTGGAGCCCAACTGCCTTTAGATGTAATATAAAAAATATTAGTTGGAAAGGCCAAGATTTTGGCTGTAAATCACTCAGCAAACTGGAACAAATAGGACAACTCAGTATTGCCCTGAACTTCAAAAAGAGGAATAAGGACCAAAACTCAACTACAGAGGATGACTAACACATTTTGCAATCACTTATAGCCAGGCAGCTAATCCCAACATCACTATCTGTGAAACCCCTCTTAACAATGAGCCATTTCCCAGTCAGCTAAGGGTAAGGAAGATGGGGTGGATGCCTTAACCCCAAACAACCTCCTGGTATGGGCAGTAAGGCCATCCCTGTGGCCTTGCAAGTGTCCTGGCAGCCACGTTCACATAGAGGAGACAGGCAGCAGGGACACTGTGTGAGCCTGGATGTGGTTCCATCTCCCTAAGAGCAGATGCAGGCAACAAGCCATCCCTAATGATGACTACAACAGGCTGACAATCTCCTGGTCCATCAGCTCATAGAATCTGCAGATTATCTAGCTCAATCCCCTGCCAGAGCAGGTTCACCTAGAGCAGGTTACACAGGATGGCATCCAGGCAGGTTTTGAATGACTCGAGAGATGGAGATTCCACCTTTCTGGGCAGCCTGTTCTAGTGCACTACCACTCTCAAAGTAAAGAAGCTCCTTCTCGTGTTTAGATGGATTTCCCTATGTTCAAGTCTGTGCCTGCGACCTGTTGTCCTGTCACTGGGCACCACTGAAAAAAGAATGACCCCACCCTCCTGACACCCACCCTTTAAATGTTCATAAGCATTGATAAAATGTCCCCCCCATCTTCTCAAGGCTAAAAAGCCCTAAGTCCCTCAGCTGTCATTCATAGGACTGATGACAACTCTGCTTAATCCCACTCAGAATTTAAACTTTAGAATTTGTAATCTTACAAACACAATTTTACATAAATGCTAAAGCTGTAGCCAAATCTAATCTCTTGCCAATCCTTTCCACCACTTCTAACCTTAACAAAAGGAGCGGAGAGGGGGACTGGAAATTCTTATTATTTTTAAAACCCACTAAGCCTTCCATTTGTTTTAAGGTGTTTGCTCAGTCACATTTTCCCAGGACATATCCAAGCTTACCTACAAAGGGAAGCTTGAGCAACATTGCTCAAAAGCTACCTACCACTTACACAAATCACCACTTGAATCTGGAAAACAGTCATGCTACTAAACACAATCAGGTACTCTGACCAAACACTACAGCCATGACCTAAATACATTATGTGGTATCATGGTGCAGAACAGCAGTTCCTTGAATTAAGTAATCTTCCAATTAAGCGTCATGCACTGAAACCAAAATTAAATTAGCTTTGTTTTTGCCCTACTACTTCTATTCCATTCTCCCCACACCAGGAAAACAAATCAAAATCCTTTTCACCAGTTTGAATGTGGTATCACCATCAGGACTGCCTTTCCAAGGTGCTGGGTAAGGGTCTACACATACCAGCTGTGCCTGTCTCAAATTACAGCACTCTGAGGAAAGTTAAAGTAATTGTTTTCTAAATAGCAACACAACTAAATTTCTGAAAGTTCCAATGCTTTTTAAAGCTTGTCCTTAAATTTACAGCCACTTGTCTATTACTGAAAGAGCACTGCAGTTTATTAAAATCATGTGTCTGCACTGAAAACATCAATACAGCATGCTGGAATTGATTGCTCAATTATACAATGCACAGATACTACAACTACTGTCAAAGCAGAATTCATAACAAGTCCATGGCCTTCTCTCTCAAAACATGAGCAAGAGCAATGCTTAACACTTAAAGCAACTTCAGTGGACCAGTGGAGCACCAGATGAAGTACATACAAGGCAACAGTTATCACAATGTCTGTCAATTATGGGCATGGGTGCACATTTACTCTAGACATGGTACAGTCCCATGACAGCTCCACTATCACTGAAGGTTTAAAACAGAGACATACATGTACACACACAAATGAAATTTTCCATCAGCACTCACCTCTGCCTGACTCTGATGATGGCAGAATGGCAGGCTACTACAACTGGCTCTTCCCAAGGGAAAGCTGGTGATATTCTGACTCTCCCAAAAGCACCACAGGGTACTTGGTACAGCTACAAATGGCCTGACAGAGAGCAGTTGGGTCCCCATGTGCACATAGGTCTGTCCCACGGGTCTTACTATACCTAGATCAGGACCTGGGATGATGTTTTAGTTAAAAAAGTGGGGGAAAAAAATGGTTCTTGTACTACTCTTATTCCTCGTCTAGGTACAGCACATATTAAACGGGGATGCTTGGGGAAAAAATAAGCAAACAAAACCTGGCTCAAAGTCTCCCATGAACTTCCATCTGAAACATCAAGAAAACCCTAAAAACTTAATTTGATATTACACCAGGCTTGAGTTCAAAACACAAGAACTCAAAGCTGGAAGCATGAGAGACCCTCAGTACTGCAGAAATAAAGGAAAGAGCTCTTAGCTTCCACCAGTGGAAAGCTACAGGGACTTCCCTTTCTGATTTTTGCTGTAAAACCTAAGTGCAACCACAATAGAAGCAAAGTTAAGAGGATCACAGGTAAAACCATCCAAGAGCCGAAAAAATAAAACTGAGGAGTTCTAACATCCAAGCTTCCACAGGAAGCACAGAACAAGAGTTTCTCAAAACACAACTGAGTGGTTGGGGTAGGGGTGGGGGAAAAAGGCAAACTGAATTTCTAGCAAATACAAGAACTCCATTTTAGCAAAACTAGCAAGTGTTTGATTTTATTTTAATTGATTTTGATGACTCAGCCTTTTAAAAAATTATTATTATTATTTTACTAATGCTCCTGTAGCTTGCAAGCCATCTTCTGTACACATTTAGTCTCCTTATTAGTTTGGGAATTTCAGGAGACAGTATTCCAAAGCAAAAGGAAAAGGACTAAGTAAAGAAAACCAACATTTCTCCACTGTGTGAGTAAGCCTGTAGCTAAGAGAGATTTAATGTACCTAATTATACTGGTTATCACTTACATCTATAGTTAGCATTGAAATCAGTGGGTGAAATTCAGCAAGAAGCAGCAATTGAGTAAAAGCAGTGTAGTTGACAGCTACAGGAAAAATTTCAAGAACCATCCTTAGCTTCAGTAAAAGCAACTTAAAATTATCAGGAAGACCTACTAATGTAAATTCAAAGTAAATGACTGTAGCTTTCCAGTCTTCATTTGCATGTTCATTGCAGGCAGTAGTTCCGTCTGTTTTATTATTATGATTCCCATGAATGTGTCACACACTTAGTGATAAGTACACACTTATTAATTACAAGTTTAAGCTCTGTCTCCAGATAGAAATCATTCAAAGCACAGGCAAGTCTGTGCCGATATGTTCCAAGCAAACAAACTGTAAGATACATATACACTTAAATCACCTGACTTCAAGGAAATTCACTTTAAAAGGAGGCCTTTAGGCTATGTTTCTCCAGGCTGCCCTATGGAAGAGACCCAAGAGACAGCAGATCAGAAAAACAGCAGAGAGGACAGATGAGCCCCATTGAAATGAGGATGGAGGCCTGCCTTAGGGAACCAAGCAGTGCTTTGGGACACACGAGGTAACCACAGCATAGGAACAAGAGAGATTTTCTACTGGTGAATGGGTCAGTGGAAAGGCTGCTGAAGATACGGCATGTAGGTGAAAGTACAGCCTTATCTTTTCATCTCTTCCTCCACATCAGATCTTCAGTGCTCCCAGTGATGAAGACTCCATCCATCTCAGAAAACAGTATCTCAAGTGAGAATACCTAATAAATTTGAACATTGTTAAGGTTTCATTTCCCTCTGCTAGAATCACCTCATGAATGAAAAGCAAAGCCTGCCTCTCTTCAGTCAAGATTACCTGATACTGCATGTGACACTCAAATGACTATGGCCTAGAGAAGAGAGAGAAGCAATCAAAGGTCAACTCAGGGCAGCAGCAAACCAACAGAACTTCCTAACATTTCTGCTCACTTTAAGCATCCAAATGCAAACCATGACACAAAGAGGCAGTACCCACTCCAGAAAGCTAGAAGGAATTGCCCAAGAAAAAACGTTGGGTAGGGCAGAGGAGAACGGTACTGCTTCCAGCAACATTAGCCCTCACAAAGGATCCCTGTCTGTCCAATGCTAGGAAGCCAAGATGAAACAGCAGGCCATTGTAGCAGACAAGTCCAGCAAGGAAGAGTGCGCTCAAGAGATTATTAAGGGAGTTACAGCACTTAACAATCCCAGCTACCACCACAACCTCCCTATGTGCTCTTTATGCAGGAGTCTTCCCTTCAGAGCACCCAATTTCATTCCTAATGGAAAAGTTGTCTCAACAGTGTTAGTTATTAATTGCTAATATATGATTAAGAGAACTTGGTTGCTCAAAGCTAGATTTAAAGAGGGTTTATCCATTTAATGATGCTCTTAATTAGAGTTAGCAGTGCTTCTTTCCACCACAGAGAGATGTCACTTCCAGGACTAGACTCTACTTGTCCTTTCCACCATTTCAGCCATGACTAAAACATCAACACTTAACCACAAGGACCTCAAATTTGGTGTGCTGTAACAAAACAACAACAGAAAGGCCTGATGTTCAAAGACAGGATATTATTGTTTGTCTGATGGAATGTCCAATGGTGCTTCACAAATTTACAAACAGACCATAGTAAAGGCCTCTGCAACAAAAAGGTAAAATAATTAAAAAAAAAAAAAAAAAAGGAAATAAGTATCAAGTTCTTTTCATAGACTATAAGCTGTCAGCCAAACTACTTCTGAAACTAGCAGCTGTGCCAGAGGACCTCTGCACATATGAATTATTTGTTGAGAAACTTCTTTATGCTTCTAGACGTTAGCATTGCTACCATTTTCAATTTATGCATTCTGTAACAGTCTGACCCAAACAGCATCTATATTTCTACCCTTATGACAACTTCCCTAAATCTGTATTTGCACATATTTCTTTCTACTCTTTTCAAGCCACATCCTGCTAAGGCTGCTACTACAGAAATTAAGCAATGGTTTTCTTGTACATCTTCCACTTTCTCAGAGGAAACAGCCTTAGCATCCAGAACATAATTTCTTTGTTCTGAAAGATTAAAAACATGCCAACTACCTCTTTTTCCCCTAATTCTCTTTCTTACTAGAGAACACAAAAGCACCCAAAAGGTCCTCCCATAGACAATGAGTTTGAGGTTGGAAGACATGGGAACACTACCAAGAGAGAGCTGATTCCCAGACCCCTAACTCTTAATTTTCCAGACATGAAAACTACCATAAGAAACATCACAAGGGAATTACCATCTTAAGCAAGCTGAGGCACATAGAAGGAGATGTACGAACATGCATACACATCTGGAGTGTTCGTCACCATGAAGTACTGAGATGGGAGAAGATGACCTCAAGAAGAGAGGCCTGGAAGGAGATGACATTTCCACTCCAGCCACAGACTTCCTGTGCAATTCTGAACACGTAACTCTATTTCCCCTAGTCTTTGGGGGTTTTGTGAAACAGCAGCCGACTTTACGGTTGTGTTATCAGGTGTAATTCATTAATGCTTATTTTCAAAAGCACTTTGGTGTTCCTGGGTAAAAAGCCACTAGAGATAGGTCACATGTTAAGGGACAGCTAAATACTACCAGAACCGGTGCCTTAGACAAGTATTTGCAGTTCCTCCATACTGAATAGCCATTTGAGACTAGGAAACAGCAGCTGATACTTCCAGTAAAAGTGCCAGGCACATCCAGTGCCTCACCAGATCTGAAGGAGTGTGGATGACACCACAAAAGCAAATCACCAAGATCATGGGAGCTGAGGGAAAACTGAGGAAACAGAACCAGACTTCCCCTTCCTCCAGCAGCCAGCTAAGCCCATGGTGCCGGCATCCTATGGCTCAGCTTGTGCAGTCTAAATATGGGTGACGCCTTGTGGGATATCCCAGGGCAGGCAGTCCTTTTGGAGCAGATTCTGGATGGCAGGCAGGCTGCTCCAGCATGCCTTTCCTTGACAAAGAAAAGCAGAGAGGACAAGGGTGGTGGCAGGGAGAAGAGTGAGATGTCATTCCCATACCACTTCCCACAAAGTATGATGCCACCACCAGCTGTGGTCCCACAGCTCTAGGGTAGTGTTCCAGCTGTGTGCATCCAGCATTTGAAGGCAGCTGGGCTGCAGTGGCTCCTGAAGTGGGACTAATCCCTTTGCCTTTGAGAGACACCTTGATGCGGCTGGAACTGTTGAGGTTTAAGAGTTATCAGGTGGGTAGGTGGAACCTGACCCCAATGGATCCCCCAGTCTTGTTATTTCTTTCCCTTTCCTGCCCATCCTCTATTTAAGGGGACAGAAAGTTCTGGTCGATCTCCCTCTTTGTCTTCCTGCCTGCTGGGGCTGTAGCACAGTTAGGCCTGCATCCACATGTTGTGGGGGAACTCTTTGCCATCTGTGACTGGGTTTTGTATATATCTGTGTATGTCCCTTCCCTCAACCTCTCTATACATCCCTCTTCCCTTAATACCTTTTAAATTACTTTCTTAACTTCCAATTCCGTGCAAGTCTACTTCTCCTGCCTAACTTTTCACTGAGGGAAGAGGGGGGTAATCTAAATTCTGTACTGTGGGGTTTGTGCCCTGAAACCTTGAACAGTAAATCTGCACCCAAACAACATGAGGCATGAAAGAGAAAATAATATTTCTCTGCTTGGGAAAAAGAATTGAAAATTAAAATGAAAACCCAGTTTCTGCAGACCCCGGTGTTTCAGGCCTTTGTTTTTTCTTTTATAACTGGCTGGTTTACTCTCTTTCTTACCATATGTTTTGGATGGTTATTAACATGGGACTGAGATGGGTTAAGGCAGTGGCTCCTGGAAGTGGGAGGAATCCCTTTGACTTTGAGGAGGTGCCTCGTGTGTTGGTTTGAGCTAATTGGAGAATTTGAGTGAGAAATTAGACTATTGGCTGAGAGAGAGAGTTAAACATACAGTGTCACTTCACCAAGTTTCACTGAGATAAGAAAAAAAAAAATTGTTTTAAGAAATGTTCCCAAAACAAACGAGATTAGCAGAGGACCAGTCTGGCTTGGGTCTTGTTGGCTCCAGCAGCTTTTTCCTTTGTCTCTATGCCTTTGAACTAATTCAGAGTAAAATCACTAAAATGACTAACTTCTTCTCCTATCATTAATCTCCCTGATCTTCAGCTTATCTGCAGCATCATCAAGTGGTGAGATAAAGCCGGGGGAAAGGGGGAAAGGTGGTAGGGGGGTTGGTTACCCTCTTCTGGGGATTTTGGTCTCTGGGAGGGGTGTGGTGTGTTTATTACCTTTTTTACTGTATATTTCTGTAAATATCTGTTATATCTTGTAAATATTTGCATTGCTGTAAATATAAAGCTTCATTTATTAACTTCCAGTGTGTTTTTCTGAGTTTTAGCTGGGGTTTNGAAAAAAAAAAAAAAAAAAAAGAAAAGCCTATTCAGAAAGGCTACTGTGCACTGTCACTTCACATGAGGTGTGATTCCTCCACATTTTTAACATTTTTCACTCTTACTCCCATACATTAAAAAAAAATATATTAAAATAATCTATTTCTAAAAAGGCAGTGTGATTTGTTCAAGGAGTATATGAATTTTAACTTTCATCTTCTGAGTATTAAAGGTTTTCCATATTAAATTTGGAAAGGCAGAAAAGGGTTACAGGAAGGATTATATTTAATTCTTCCACTGCTCCTCAGTACAGCAAAAGGGTTAAGCAGGTTAAGGCTGTCTCTAGAAGAAGTAGCTACTTTAATAAAGAAAGATCTGTTGAACAAATATTAACAGCATCACTTGGATGTCTTCGAGAAACTGTAAATCCAAGATTTGCTGATGTAGAGGAAATACAGAACTATGTCTAGAAGCCTGAAAGCAAAATTTAATGAAATAAATTTCTGAATTCCCTCTCTGTAGAGACATTTTGTCCTTGAGGACAAAACTCCACTGCTTCAGCACTGTCACTTCTGCACCTTGCCTGTCTCAGAGCTGAAGCTGCTGGTGTACTTTCAAACCTAAGGTGTTCTTGTTTCCAAAATTAGAAGTCACTAGATCCTCTGAAGGCTCCATGTTTCAGGAGTGGTGAGAAAAGACTGTGTTTAATGCAGGCCAACTCCTCCCACACTTCTCAACTGATGGCTCACTCTATGCCAAACAATTTAAAAATTCTGCAAATCCAAGAAAGAAGGTTCCAGAAACAAGAAGCAGCACAAGGCTGAGCAACACCTCTCATAAGCTCACTGCAACCCATCCAGTATTTACTGCAAATTTAAAGCCTCTTCTTAAATTACATTTTTTTTCTGGGCAAGGTGAAACCCCCAAGGAACTCCTTTGAAGTCTACGACCCATTCCACTTTGTGATGGAGACCCACCAAGCACTTTGGTGTAGCTAACCACTGCCATGTCCCCTCAGTTTGCAAACATACTTGTCCTTTCCTTGCTCAGCTTCAAGAACTGCAGCTATTTAATGTAACTGCATCAGACATGCAACATTGAGGACTTGTCACAGTCATCCCCACTTCCTCTTAGGAGCAGCAGACGTTCAGGACACCATTCATTAGATTCTAAACTCACCCTCTGCCTAATGCTTTTTTGTGCATCTCTAATTCATTGGAATATTACTAAGATAAATGTGGAGATAAACATGCTGTTAGCAGTGTTAGCAGGGCAGTTTACAAGATTACATATAATGAGCATCAGTCAGGGGGAAGTGCATCAGGAATTTAACAAAACAGTAAAAAAAAAGAAAGAAAGAAAAAAAAAAGAGCAACAGCCCAATTATCTTCTCCCTATGCCAAGTTTCAAATAAAGCCCTTTCCAAGGCCGACATTATAGCACAGTAGGGAGTAGCACAGTGGGCTAAAATTGTGTTATTCTTTTCTTTGTTGGGAAAGGAGGACTAACAACTTGGACTGGAAGGAATTTAACTATTTGATTAGTCATTCAACAGAATGATGAAAGTCACCAAAGCACCATCCAGCGCAAACGCATGCTGACCTCATGTCACATGCACAAGTGAACTCCAAGTGCAAATTCCTCTCTGTGCTCCATCTCCCATCTCTTTCCAAAGCTGTTTTTCATACCAATGGCCTGCTTTACCACATTTCCCCTAAAGTATTGGGTTTCCTGCATTTTAAAAGAAGATGCTTACAGAGAGACATTATGGAAAATGCAGAAGTTAAGCATGGAGTATTTTTAAATCACTATTTTATACCACCCAGGCTATGCATTTGATAGCACTAAGTTTAAATGCCAACAGTTAAAGCAGAGGAAAGAGGAAACCCATGGTAAAAATAAAATTGAAAATAAAATGAAAAGTAAATAAAGCAAAAATAAAAACAAAAAAAAGCAGAAAGGTTTTTTGGATAAGTAGAGCAGTTCACTAGGCAAAAGTCAAGGATCAGGGAGGATCCCAAATCTCAAAAAACTTTTAGGAAAACAAGCATAAGGCGAGCAAGAGGCTGCCCTCGTTCTGCAAGTAGAAATTACAGACTCCCACATCTGCAGGTACAGCTGCAGCAAGCTAGAAACTAAATTAAGCTCTCCAGACAGAGGCACAGATGGAAGAAACTTCATAGCTGGTGTCTATAGCATAAGTAAATACATCCCTGCACACAGATGTTCTGCAGGTTATTTTCAAGGTACAAGCCATCCATAAAAAGAAATGAATGAAGCTGGGTTTGCCAAGTGGATTTTCTGCATCACCAGAAGTGTATGTGATGTCACCCATTCCCAAGGGGAAACAGTCTAAAACATCCAGGGTCGGTGTCATTCAAGCAGCAGAGAAGGAAGCCTGCAGCCCACACAATTTCCCCACCAGCCAGGTCCTAAGGCTCAAGCCTGGTGTGAAGCAGAGGAAGCCAAAGCCCTTCCCTAAGGAAACCCGTCTCTAGAGGGATGAGAGGCACTCAAAGGCATCCCCAGTGCTTCAGCAGGCTTACAGTCATGTGCAAGGGGGGAGTGCAGGGAGAACAAACACAATGAGAACAGGAAATCTCCAATTAGGACTGTAAGGTAACCAGAGAGCTACTGATGCAAAGGAAGTGAGAAGAGATAAGTCTGTATCCCCTCCACCAGCTACCAACATGGTCTGGATACTGGGGGAAGCTCACATTGAATGCTAATTAAAGTTGAAACAGCAGTCTGTTGGGAGTGAATGGATTTACACAGGTTCAGTGTGAGCTAAGTGACAATCCATTTCTTATTCATACTGCAGTACCACTTGGTGGCCTAAAATCATGACCGAAGTTGCACTATGTCAGATCCATTCAACCACCCACATAAAGCAAACTGCTTAGCTCAAACAGCTTATGAGCTGATGCTCTCATTCAAAAAAGCATGTGCATTAAAGCAATCCTGGATAGCAAATACTCCAAGAGTTTAATCCTGTCCCAATTAGGACAGGCATGCCAGTTCTGAAAAGGCCTGGCCCAAACAAATGGTGCAGCAAATTCACCTTACACCATGTCCAATGTTCAGGCCCTCCAAATTTCCAGGTAAGCTGGAAGGGAAAACTCTGGGGTGATGCTGGGGTGGCGGTGGAAACAGAAGTACAAAAAAAACCCCATATTCTCTCTAAAAAAAAACAAAAACCAACTACACTGAAACCAAAACACCCCTTTTCTTAGACAGGATTTTTAATGGAAACAACTCAACTTGCATTTAGCTTAAGTTTGCTCCTCCTGTTTCAGGGCCCAGGAGGTTTTTCATACTCAAATTTTGGCCGTGTTTATCAGCCATGCTATGTCTTGCTATAAATGTGATCAGAGGATATTAAGGGTTGGAAGGGACCTCTGGAGGTTATTAAGCCAAACACACCCCAGTACCAGAACACAACAATATAATGTAGTGCAAGTTGCACTGGGATGCATTCAGACAAGTCCTGAAAGTCTTCAGAGAAGGAGACTCCACAACCTCTCTGGCAGCCTGTTCCAGTGTTCCATGATCCTTACAGTAAGTAAGTTCTTCCTCATGTTGAGGTAGAACTTCTTGTGCTGTGGTCTACATCCACTGCTCCTTGTCCTATCACAGGGCACAAGTGAGAAGAGGCTGTCCCTTCCTTGATTTCTAGCCCTCACATAGTTATATACATTTGTTACATCCCCTCTAAGTCTTCTTCTCTCCAGACTGCAAAGCCACGGGTCTCTCAGACTTTCCTCATAATGCAGTGCTACAGAGCCTTAATCATCCTTGTAGCCCTCTGTTGGGACTCTCAAGTACATCCCTGTCCCTCTTGATCTGGGGAGCCCAGAACTCAATGCAATATTCCAAATGAGGTCTCACCAGGGCAGAGTAGATGGGGAGGAGAACTTCCCTCGAACTGTTAGACACACTCTTCTTAACACACCCCAGGATCCCCTTGGCCTTCTTGGCCGCAAGGGCACAATGCTGTCCCATGGATAACTTGCTGTCCCACCAGGACTCCTAGGTCCTTCTCCATGGAGCAGATCACCTCCTAACCTGTACTGGTGCAGTTTATTATTCCTTCCCAGGTGCAGGATCCCTGCCACCCACCCCTGGGGTATGCCACTAGACACAGCTCTCCAGCTGGACTTGGCACCACTGATCACCACTCTTTGCACTCTATTGTGTAACCAGTTCCTAACTCATCTCCCTGTCTGTTCTTGTATCCCACACTTCCTGAGCTTGTTCACAAGGATGAGAGACAATGCCAAAAGCCTTGCTAAGGTCAAGTTAGACTACATCCAGTGGTCTCCCTGCATCTACCCATTCAGTCACAGCATCATAGAACGATATCAGATTACTTAAGAATAATCTCCCCTTGGTAAATTCACACTGACTACTTCTCATAATCTCTTCCATGTGCCTAGAGATGGCCTCTAGAATGAGTCACTCCATTGTGTTTCCAGGGATGAAGGTGAGGCTGACTGGTCTGTAGTTTGCTAAAACTTCTTTCTTGTCCTTTTTGAAGACTGGCTTGCCATTGGCCTTCCTCCACACTTCTAACCTGTAGAGTCTATGATATTATTTACACTCTTGGTTTTAAGAAAATACTGTGAGGCACTGTTAGAGGCAGTTTCTCTAGGCAGACCTCTGTTCTATGAACACAGAAATACTTCCACATCTAACGAGTCATCAAAATCTCCCTAATGGAAATTTCTCCTCCAGTTTAAAATGTTTGCTATAGTCCGCTATTAAACAAAAAAAAAGAGTTGAGAGGAACTAATTCCTCCCATCACCCTCCTGATTTCCAAGGTTCAAACAAAACCAGACAGCACAAAATTTCAAAGCAACCTCAAGGAAACAAACAAACAAAAAAACCCACAGATGCAAGCATTCAGCCAAAACAGGGAAGAAAAAAAAAAATCTATTTAGAGTCTGTGATCTTAAGTTTATAAGGGAAAACGTTTTACAACTTGAATTACATCTTACACAGGAACCCTAATTTATAGTATTTTCTTTGTATATATGCCTAAATCAAATCAATAATTAAGCTTTGGGCTTACAGGATTTACTTTGTTATAGTATTCTACTTGGCAGGGTGTTTCACAGCAGCGACTTTACATAGCAGTTCATCCATAACCATGATTTACTTCACTTTCATTAGCTTAAAGGCTAAAATCAGAAGACATTTAATTCTTCTAATTTAATATTTATAAATTAAGGAAGTAGGATCAAGAATACTGGGTTGCTAAAAGCGACTTCCATGCCAAAGAGTTCAACATGAGAAACTTACTGCTGACAAAGCTATCACTTGCAGCACAGCTTCACAATTAACTGTGCTGTGTTGACTTGAAGTTGTGATGAACGCTATCAGGGAGAGAAAAATATCTACCTTTTCCCAGGGTATTTGCTGAGGTACCCAGGAACTATGAAGTAATCTGGAACGGCTGAGGCAGACTCTTGGTCTTGTGACTTTTACTTCTCTTACCACATCTATGGACTTCAGAGATGGATGAATGGTCAGATCTTGTGACATGATAAGGAGAAAGAAATCACATCCCCAAGAAGAATGAATCGATTTGATCACAGGCTGTTAATAAAAACCAGGTGCTCATCAGCACAGTGGAGCTTCTCCAACACTTGTGCCTTTCTTGGAGAACACCAATTAACACCTCACCTCTGCTGTGCTCATGCACTGACAATGCCTTGTGCTAGCACTCAACCAGAAAAGAAGAACAAGGAAAAAAAAAAAGGTAAATAAATAAAATAAAATGTTATCTCAGCTGCAGACAATTTTATTACTACCCTGCTCCCCACATTTTAACTAAAAATACTATCATTTAAAGAAATCCATTTATTCTGTCCTCAGCTACAAAAACAAACTCTGTTTTTTTGAGGACAACATAAGAGTAACCTAAGCCTTTTCAAAACATGCCTCTATGAAAGCAGGCTCTTTTGCATTAGCCAAATGAATGTAGGACTATTTTTCCTAGCTTGACTTCACCCTTTCAGCTAAGGCTGGGGAAATAGAAAGTTCCGTGCTGTTTACAGGAAGAGCATACCCATCTTCTCAATGTATAGGGAAACCAAGAAGCCCAGTTTGCCAGGAGTCAATTCTCTAAATGCACAGGATTACTTCCAAAAAGTCATGGGTGTTTTGATCACTTTAAGTAATTATCAAAACAAAAAAAAAAAAAACACCCAAAAAACCCCCCTACCCAACAACACTGATCCCCAAAGAGGAAAGCAAGAATAGTGATGTTCTTTCAGTTTACTGCCTCACTCATAAAAAAAAAAAAAAAAAGGAATGTTTAGGAGAAGGTTGTTTTCTTCGTAGCTTCAGCCAAGCTGCGCAAAATCAGTTGTAATCCTTCTTTGGTGGTAAAGAAGGCAAAACAGAGAAATGCGCAGGAGGGAAAAGGCAAAAAAATTCAGAAAAAACATCTAAGAATATAGTAGAAAGCAGGGTGTGGAAGCAATGGGGACAGGATGCTCACAGAAGCCAACCAACACCTTCTGACTCCCTCTCTGTCAAAATCTACTTCGGGCAGACCATATCAGCCTAAGTTACAGCTTATACTCACGTTGTGCCCCACTACCAGTGAGCCAGCAGTTAACACCTCACTTAGAGGAGACCTCAGCAGACTTCTGGATAATGCTAAAAAACAACCTAATAAGTGTGCTGCTGCCCCGAGGAGCAGACACCTGATAGCTCACACACACCTCTAGCCCCTAGGTTCCAGCACAGCAGCAGCAGTCATTTCAGAGAGCTAAACCGGCAGAAAACTCCCGTCACTTCTCTGTAGCATCAAGGATGGGATGAAAAAAAGAAAATGAACATCCATTGCTCGGAGGCAAAACCTGGGAGATTGTGAGCCTGTTGTCAGAAAGTGGGCAGGGCTTTCTGCAAAGAGGACGGCATTCCTACCGATCACAGTGTCTCTTCTAAGGATAAGACAAAAAATTCTGTTGGTTTTCACTTATCAGCTGGAAGACCATAGGCCTACTGCTACATACTACAGGGTCCTTCTAATTGATGACAGTTAACTCCAAACATTAGAAACTGAGCAAGAGAGCTTCAGGTTTGGCATATGGAAAATCTCCAATAGCGAGGGCTAGTGGGACACATAAACAGGCTGCCTGAAGATGCGGCACCATGAGAACACAGGCTACACAAAATACCCATCAGGAATAGACTGACAGACCTAAGTGCACCAGTCTGGGGACACAGGATTGAGTAATCTCCTGAGACACTTTTATATCAATAGATTTGTTTATATGAACATATCATGTGCGTATCTATGTACATATATATACATATATATATATTAAAAAATTTATATAAACAAAATGCACACATAAATTACTGATTTTCAGGCAAGGGAAGGTGTCACACTTAATCTCCTTAATAGACTTTGCAGCTGACCAACCTTGCCTGTAATGAAAAGGAAGTCAAAACGCCCTTCAGACGAACTACATCGTAAAAAATACCAGAAACACAAGACAGTGCTATGCATCCCCTACCTAAGGACTGTGGTCAACACCTTTGGTCTCTTACGTAAGGCTCGAGTCCTCTGTTCAGGGAGAAAAGAACAGACTTCCCACTCAAGCCATAGGAAATCTTCCTAAGGTTAATCCACTGGCTGTTAAGTAACTTAGGGCAGACACAGAAGGGAGAGAGGCGATCACATGCATTAGATTAGTACAGTGCATACTCAGGAACGCAACGCGACAGCTCACTGCCTCGGCAAAGGCACCGAGGAGGACGCATGTGCAAAACTCTGCTCATACTTCATTATGCCTAACGGGCTCTATGGGACACTTGAGAGCAAGGTGGAGGCAAAGGGATCAATGAATCCTGGTTTATATCCCTGGGAAAACATGCCCATTTCACACTCCCTTCTCCCCCTCCCTTTCCCTTCAGCTCGAAGCTTCCTTACCAGCAGGGCCAGGGTGGCGTCAGAGATCTGAGCTACAAACTTTTCCTGAGGAAATGCCACTGTGATAGTATCGTCAGATCCTTTGAGAATACAGGATAGATAAGACCAAACTCTGGGAGATAATTACCCATTTGTGTTACAAACATTTTCTTTTACAATAGCCAGACTTCTACTCTTAAACTGCTAGGCTTTTTTTTTTTTGTCCCTCAGGAAGGTTAACCTGCTATTATAAAAAAAATACTTATTGAAAGTATGTACTGGAAGTACAGTAAGACGCAGAAGAATACAGACTATGCCTGCCCCAGCCTGTGCCCAGTGTTGTGAATCACCTTCCACTCTGCAATAAGTTCCTCTGTTCATTCTACTTGCCTCTCTGCAGTAAGTCTTTCTCTTCCTTCCATTTGCCTCTTCTCCATTAACCATCAGTCTCCATCAATGTGTGCCTCATCTCCAAAGCCACCTTCTCTCTGAAAGGTGGCAGGGCAGCTCTCAGCAGCTATCAGTGCAGCAGAAGGGCTGTAAGCTTGAGTGGGGCTCAGATGTGGCCATGGCTGATCCAGGTTGTAACACTGGTCAGCCTGGCGGAGTATCCCTGTCTCTTCCACAGCTTTCCCTCACCTCAAAGCATGTTTTTTTCAGACAGCCCCGACATCAGTTGACTCCCACCACAATGCTGGCAGAAGCACTGTAATTTTGCTCAGCTGTAACAATTTTAAATTATGCTTAAGTATGCTTGCTAACCACACTTAGAAGACCTACCGAAGCACAGCCAAAAATGACTGAAGCCTTTCAGTCGGCCAAAGTGCACTCTGGATAAGTAAGTAAATAAATAAGCATGCTGTCACAGACAACAAGAGCCTATCTGAAATGTTTCAAACTCAAGTAAGAGCAGAAGGAGCTTCGGTAAGATTTGTAAGTCATTGCACGGGAGTACCATGTTTACTGGAATGAAAATTTAAGCCTTCATCTACTTCTTAGGGCTAGAACGGGAACCCCTCAAAGGAAAAGGGAGGGAAGGAAAAAATAAAAAAAAGAAGGAAAAAATTATTAGTAACAAGGTCTGGCATTTGCTCAAGTAAGGAAAGGAAGTCTGGTATTTTCAAGATCAAGCAGTGACTATGAGCACAATGAGATATGTTGATACCACAGCACCATCAGCAACCTTGCTGGAGGAAATGCCAAAACATCACAGGACACCAGAGACTTGGGACTAGCAGGTGCCTACATAGGGGCAAACGTGTGTCTGCTCTTTGAGCTACTCAACACTGTGAGCTTCTGACACCCTTCATGGAATCCCAAAACCTCTGCCACCTTTATCACCCTAAGGGCCTGGACCAAAAGGTCATCTCCATGGCAGGTGGGGTAAAATCTCGAAGGCAAGTCATGTGCCCCAGCAAAAGCACAGCAGGAAGGGTGGGAAACAGAGGGCAAGTTGCTGCCCTCATCTCGAGCACCTCGAATACCTCACTGCCTCTGCATGCAGCAGTGGAAATAGTATCACACTGGCAATGGCATTTTGTTAGCACCAGCACTGCGGAAAATTAAATGGTAACACCCAGTGTTACTTCAAAGGCAAAACAAAAAAGGAAAAAGAAGTGGTCAGTGATTTTCAGAAAGCAGACACCAACACAGGCTCGAAAAACACAGGTTTCTTTAAAGCCTTCCAAAAAAGTGAGAGCACATGTTTAGTCATACTTTTCACATTTGAAAGTTAGAGCTCCAGGCTCCACATTTCCTGGAAATTAATTCAGAGATCTACATGAGAAACCTAAAAGACTTCTTGTCCAAACCATACAGGCACACCAAAAAAAACCCAAAAAACAAAAAACCCAAATACCCTTCCTTCAGTCTGCCCCCTCCACATCCCTTCAAAACCAGGTATTATACCTGGCACAAATGTGCTCCTGTAACAGCTTGACGGCAGTGGTGGAAAGAGCACGTTTAATGCAGGTCACCCATAATGAAAGCCAAGGCCTCCCTAAGGCTGGCTTCCAGCTGGAGAAGGCGAAAACACAGCTTGCTCCTACCCCTCAGGGTTTAACCCTGAATACAGCTGCCTCCCCAGGCCTTCCCTGGATGCAGGCAGCTTGCTAACAACTGATGAATGCAGCAGTGCTGCGTGACAGAGGCAATAGATGGACCACCAACAGCCACTCCAGTGTCAGGCACCAAACAGTGACACTGTCAGTAACAATTACAGGGCAGCAAGGAGTAGTAATGTGTAACAGTGCACCTGTAACAATGGGCAGCAGCAGACACTAAGGATAAGAGATTTTTCTCTTCTGATACCACTTTTGTAAAACACCCGGGCTCAGAAGCCTGCTTTCTTCCCCATGAAGAACTGAAAGCTTTTAAAGCATGAGCTGTGATAAGTTCTGACTAAACTTCAGTGCAGAAAGCCATGAAGGAAGCCTGTTGTTTTTCAAAACCTGTAGCAGGCCTAACCCACTGTGAATATCCACAAAGCTCTGTGAGCTCAAGACCTCCCTGACGAAGATGGATGTGCCGAGCAAAATAACCATGATATTCCACAAGGGATTGTGGCATTAAGTTCCAACTTGTACCTGAAATAGTGCTACCTTTCAAATGCCTTGAAAACTTGTAGGCCAGGGGTAGGAGGAGAAGCTGGATCTCATATTTGAATATAAGACCGTAACTAGGAGCTTTACATAATATCTGGGTAAAGGAAGGCTAAATGCTGATGCCTACGTAATTTATCTTCCTTAAAACAAAGGAAAGACATGTCCTAAACGCCTCGAAAAACTCTTACATGTCCTAAACGCCTCGAAAACACTTCTTACACTGCTGTAAGCTTTGCTGATTGCCAGGTGGAGACCAGTTATGCCAAGAATTTGCACTGCCTTCACTCATGCACTGTTCCTGACCTGAGTAAATCTTTTAGTTACTCTTTTAGTCAGGTAACTCTGCGCCACCCTCCATTTCTCTCCTGAGGCCTTCACAAAATAAAACATATAAAGACCTCCACTAAACAACTGTTAAGTTGAATTTTACCTCCTTTTCCTTCTATCAGATATAGGGAACATAGGTCAAAAATGTGTAGTGGTCTAGCTCCTTCTCTGTAAAGATTAATGATGGAGAGCTCAGGGAATTAATACCTGCTGCACTTCTGAAATTGCCATGCAGCTTTAAACCCCTTAACGCAGTTCTGGTAAGTTTAAAATGTTAAAAGGAGTTCAGATTTGACATCTCATTCATGCTTTTGGCAATTGAGACTTAAAACTGGGCTTGAAAAACAGAAGTGGGAAAAGCTAAAAGTGCAGGGGCAGCAATTGAGACTCGGCTCCCCAGAGAGTGCTTCCCCCTCTTCCCTACAGCCAGTACAAGGTGGTCAGAAAAACGGCCAATAAAATGAGAAGCCAGCTGAGAGGATTTGTAATATGAAACTGCCAGGCACAACACTGAAAATTTTTCTGTCTGCTGAGAGGGGAAAAAAAAAGCAAACCCAAAACACAAAAACCGCTCAACCTTACTGGGGAGGTCATTAAAGACAGATGGCTGGTGCAGGGGGCTGGTAGGAGCACGCTCCTCTGAAACCCAAGCACCAGCATCAAAACCCAGGTTATCTGCTGCTGTATATAGATCCCTATGAGCAGAAAGCAGGGCTCTGACCAGGACCAGCATACAGCACATTGCCAGGACAGAAAAACCAGCTCCCACTGACCTCTGCCAACATGGACACAGGGAGACAAAGGAGGAGGACAACAGTGTAGGTACAAATGATTTTTGCATTTAGGTTTCCTGGATGGGTATCAGTTATGTGTCAAAAAAAAAAGAAAGAAGAGCCCTAACTGAACCATCAGGTATGCTCATTAAAATCCTAAAGATGTCTGGAGAACTGCCCTTTCTATAGTATTAAGTCATTGGCAACTTCATCTTAATTCAGATGAAGGTTTCCCCAACCTCCTTCCCTGCTGCCCCACACCAAATTAAACTGCAAAACAGAGTGGGATAATGCTCCACACGCACACAAAAAATTAGGCCCACAGCAGGGTGAGGGTAGGGGTTGTACAGATAGGCAAATCCTTTGCTTTGCACATGTCTTGGCATTATTCTCTCGCTGCTGTCACATGAGCCAAGCCAGAGCCTGCACACCGAACAAAGGGCCTTTGCTGGGTCATCCACAAGGGCCCTTTAAGCATTTCTGCACAGCTTGCAAGTATCCTTCCAACTACCCTTTACACTGTGACACTAGAATGGAAAAAAAACTGTTATTCAACAGCTTTACTCTACCATGTCACAAATGGTGACATGGCTGGGGCACACCCCCTCACCCATTAGAAGAGAAAATTCCTGAATTTATGCATGTTGTCTGTTTCCATGTATTACTCGACAGATCAAGCTCTTCAGTAATGGTGTTCAGCTAACTTGCTAATTTAAGGGATGAAATCTCTCCTGCATGGTTCCTTGATGAGCACAGCCAGTTATTTTAGATCCCCATTTCAGAAAAAGCAGTACAAAACAACTTACCCTCCTTAGCCCAATGCTAATACTAGAAGCAAGGCTTTAAAAAACAAATACAGCTTCAGCCCAGAGTTCATAACTGAAAGATGCATAGAAGACTTTTGCACAAGGATCAATACAAGGCCTGAATCCTTCTATCTCAAAACACAATGCACTGACAGTGAGCATGTGCATGTCTGCCCATGTGCCCACACATCCGTGTGTGCGAGCAAGCCCTGCAGCACAACAGGAGGGTCTGCAGAGCAAAACTGGCCCTGAGGAGCATGACCCAGCAAAATGCTCAAGCAGCCCTCGCCTCACTTGAGCCAATTCACCTGATTTCAGAACTACAAAATGAGTCAAAATGTGCAGAATCAGGCTCTAAAGAAGAAAATTAGCTCCCCTGCTTAAACCACAGCAATCTTCGCCTGCCAGTTCTTTTTAATCGCTAGACTGACAGCCATGTGGTAAACTCGACATCGCCAAGTACTTGTCATTTCATCGGTGCTGCCAATTCCCATCTTGCTGAGACAATGACACATCAAAAATAGCTTTCATCTGTTTATATACTGCATGCTCGGCAAACTATGTCACCAACTGCTTGTGTGAAAAAAAAAAAAAAGTAAGATTACGTACTCTCTGAAAAATATTAAAAACATATTCCTTATTTTGGGAAATTGTCAATGCGTTCCCTATTTCATTTCAAATTACTGCATTCTGAAAATATTTATTACGGCAAATCATAATTCTTTATCAACAAAGAGAAATGGAAATGTAACCCAAGCTTTCTCCTTTTTTTCTTTTTTTCCAGCAAAACACTGCTTTCTGAAGCTGCTGAAAATATTTAGAAGACAGAAACAGATAGCCAGAAGCATTTTTCCTTATAAAAATGGGAGCTTTTAGCAGGTCCAAATAGATGCCAAAACCAACATACGTAAAATTTCAGAGTCTTTCTTCACATTTTCATTGGTTTCCCTGGAAGACACACACTGCCTGAGTCATATCCTTTTGTTCCTGTCTTCCTGGTATATTCACATTTGCTAAGTGATATCTTGGTGGACACCATAATTAGAAAAAGTCCTACTCCTTGCAGATCCCATGAACATCTGAGTTTGGGTGCATTAAGAATATATCATGAAACATTTGTGCAGTTTTGGCTTTGTTCTTCCCTCCGACTATATTTAGCAGAAAGGATAAGACCGCATTAAAATTCCAAACCCCATACATGAAAAATTTGAAAGCAGAGTTACAAGCAAATCCATAAACTTAGAATAACGAGCTAGATTAGTAAATTATAGCAGGTAAATTATATGCAGGTAAACCCTACAGCTGAGAAACAGTACCAAACAAACACTATGCAGCAAGCGACGCCTAAAATTTGTTTCCATTCTTCATAAAACTCACCCTATACTTTGATGAGAAGTGAAAAGTAACTGCAGAAATTCAGGAATAAGACCTTTCACAGCTAAAAATGACATCTTTAAAGCTGAAATGACTTACTTAAGCACCAAATTTGCTGCTAACAGAGACATTTTCATGTAAAGAACTCTACTAATGTATAGCACATATAAGCGCCTCAGCAAAAGCAGGATTCAGAGTGGTTCTGGAAGAGAGTCCCAGCTGAGACTGCAGGAGATGGCAAGTTTCAGGCCTGACCTGTGGAGCCCTCGTGACAGCCTAATAAATCAGAAAATCCGTATTTTTCCAACTTGTAGATTAAAACAAATACCAATTTGGTGATAGCATGCTTTTGAGCAGCCATGTTTCTCAAGGAAAAAGGACTGTTTACACTAGCCTGATACTGTAATAGATGGACACACACGTATCATCAATTATGCCTGGCAGATGGAAGCAGGCTTGCAAACGCTTGCAACACAACCCACAGATCATCAAGCTGCCGAGATGTAGGTGTAACTTTGCTGTCTTGAAATAAGGGGAAATGATAAGGCTGTGCCAGCTGCAGACGGCTCTTGGGTGCTCCTCCCTAGGCAGAGAAATCCACCCAGAAGAGCCACACCACTATGCTTCCACCACTGTTTATCAAGCAGCACGTTTAACCAGTACTTCTTCCATGCAGCCAGACTCCTTCCCACAGGATGCCACTGAAGCCAAAGGTGGAAATATGGTTTATACCAAAAGGGCTATTAAGCATGGCAACCTCAGCTGGAAACAAAATAAATCATCCACCCCCCACCATTAGTTGCCAAAGGTTGTTAAATACTACGGGAGGTCTCTCTCTTTCTCTTTGTATATATTTTTAATCCTTTTCTCCATCACTGCCAAGTATTAGAGACAGCAGCCTAAGCATTACAGACCTGTGGCCTGATCCCACATGGAAGCTCTTAGGCTAGTCCAAATATACTTAGGAGTTTTGTGTAGAAAAAGCTTAAGTTCTTGGAAATGGGCTCTTATATCAAGAGTGGCAGCTCGCTAGCATTTTCAAATGTAGGACCCAGCACTATGTGCATCTGAGAAGTCATAATGCTGAAGCAAGAGTTTCTTTGTTATTAGGATTTAATATCAAGTTGACTATGTAGAGCTTTACAGCTCAAGCGAAAAAGAGTTGGGGCTTTTTGGCCATAGTCCACTTTTCATGTCTTCTTTCTTATGGAAGAAGCAGCAGGTAAATTAACATGGCTCCTCACACTGCTCAGGACCAGCCAGTCCAGCAGCTTCCAGAAGAAGAGCTCAGCTCTGAGCTTAGAAAAGTTATTTTGAACCATTGCTTTGAAAGCAAAAGATCTCCCCTGAGAAGGTGTCAATGTGGAAGTGGCTATCGATAAATACAAATATTAGCTGTTAGTCTGTCCTTGTAGTCCACACAAAACAAGTGGAGATAGAGAAAAAATATGTATGCATAAAATTCATTAAAAAAAAATACTATCAGTGAAAGATTACTAAGAGACCAAATGCAATACAGTCCAGCAATTGCTGAATTCCTTTGGGTTTTGTTTTCTTTCTTTTTAAGCAGGCATATTCCGTAAGAGGAAAGATATTCACATATGGTTAAATTTTAATTTGGTTAGTTACATAAACTACACGCCACTATAAAAATTCTCACCAGTAGTTTCAGTTCCATAATCACAAGCTGTTATTCACTTTCCATGATTACACGTTCTCAGAAGTTTCTCCTTCCACTTCAAACATGGGTTAAGCAACTAACAGACACATTTAAGTCAGACTGTAAAGGAACTTAGTGAACTTTCTGAGTATAAAGTATACTAAAATTAATCCTGACTTTGTCATCATACTTCATCGACCTGTCATCAACTTCACCCTGTACCCAAAGGTAACATTGTTCAAAACCAAGATGGGCCATAAAAACACCTCACAAACAAGGACAAGGCAGATTATCTCTGTTCAATATTTCTTAGGTTATTCTACATGTACAAAACAACCTAAGTAAGTAAAAGTACTTTACTTAAAAGTAAAATACACTACTCCTTTTAAAGAAAAATGTAAAGCAAAGATTCTATAGAAAAAAAATCCTCATTAAAAACTATCTTAAAATGTCATGCTGCAACCATCCAAAATGCGGTCTTACTATAAAAACACAAAATATTCTCTTCGCATAAAAATAAAGATCTTCATGAGATGGGCCTCTACTCTAAATTTAAAAGTAATTAAAATGTATCACATGCAAGTGTTGGATGAGGCTGAATATATGACTCAGTTCTCATGTCACCTTCAATCATAGTGACAAATCTGCTCTTCAAGACAGTCTGAGAGCTACAAGTGAAGCAATTTATTACTGCTAGTTCTAATTAATCCAAACCCAACCACTTCTAGTTCTTTAGTACATAAAATAAACTAGATTCAGGTTTCTTGTATTTCTAATTCCAAGGGGAAATTCCTCAAATACACGATTTCAAATATGTAGTTAGTTTTTTTTTAATAATTTGTACCTTCAGACTCCTAATCAATGAAGCAATTTGAGAGCACCTCTGTATTTTCCTCAGTATCAGTGCTCTCACATATCCATCCAAAAGTACCATCCGTACAGCAGCCTTCTACATACACCAGCCTGAAGGCATGCTCCCAAGCAGCCAAGCTGAACAAACATCAGGAGGAGAAATATAAGAGAGATGGAGTAAGAAACTAAAATTGCCACTTTTTACCAGAGCTTATAGTATTTACTCAGTTAATGCCTGCCACAAGATGGTGTTTCCAAGGTCTGGTTACTGTGTGCATGCAGTTCCCAAGAACAGAGGCTAGGATGAAAATATTTATTTTCAAGCTACAAAGACACCCCAAATAATACACTTCACTGACAGCCTCACCTTCTGGCAAACAGTATGCCTTAAACTACTGTAAGTAATCTTCAAGGAGAGTGTTAATGTACAGTCATCCCCCAAAACAGTTACAGCTGTCAGGAGTTGGGGGGCAGGCACAAAGAGCTTACCAATGTTATGCACAGGCACCTCAGAAAGAGCAGCCTCCAGCTCCATCCTATATGTGGCACATTCACACATGACCTGTAACCCACTGCTGAATCCAGGACTGGGATTCTCATCTCACTAAATCTGGGAATTATCTGGGATTTGGCCAGTACAGTCCAGAGCACAGTTGGATAGTAAATACATACCTACCCTTCAGAGCAAGATTAGCCTAAAGAATTATTATTTCTAAAAGACCATTAGAAAGCAGAAGTATATGACAGCTATGCTGTGAAAAAACAGTACTTTTCAAGGAGTGCCAAAGCCAGACAGATTTACAATCACTGAAAAATTAAAACCCTTCACACACACTAAACCTGCAGCAAAAACCTCTTCCTTTTTGCAGGACCTATCCAATACTCAGACCCACATTTTGGTCCTGCAAGCTTTCGATCTCCTTACAAACTGGCACTGTGATAAAATACTATCACACTCCACTTGCCCATATTCTAGACTACGCAAAAGGAGGACACACACCAAAAAAAAAAAAGATGTTGCAAGAGTAACTGTGCATGCAGCACTTCATGACTTCTGAGCAAAAAATCTAATATGTTAACTTTGATTTTGTGTATTTTTGTGATGTGGAAGCTTATTTCTCATTTCCATCAACATGACACATAATTATGAACAGAGCCAAGACACGTGAGGTCTGGCTGGTCATACGGTGGTAGTTGAAGGCCTCCCTCGTCCTCGGTGTCTGAAATCCATCCCTGCCTTTGCAGTAAATTTCACCCACTGAAACTCAGCCATGTGAATGCTTTGCCTGCTCCGCATCTGAGCAGCATCTGAGCTCTATCTGCCTCTATCTACAGCTGTGTGACAATAAAACTGGAGCTCTGCGGGGCAGATACTCCTTCCCATCCTCCCAGCTGCCACCAAGAAAGCACTTCCAACAGCACACCACCATCTCTCACAGCTCATCTGCAAGCAATCAAGGAGGTGCCTGGCTGTCCCCTCATTTCAGATTGCTTGTGCATCGCAAGTGAATTAAAAAGGGCAGTCACAAATGCTAGCTCAGTTAGTTGCTTTGCCAACTAGTTGAATGCAGGAATTTAGTCAGGAGTCCAAAGATCTTTATCCTGCAACCCTGAATCATCCATCACAGCTGAGTACCAGCAGCTCAGGACAGCAGCAACTGCTCCTTGCAAGCTGAACATGGAAAGCACATTAATTTCCCTATCAAAACAGAGGATATTGACCACGATCCCTGTTCATGCAATTAATTGGAAGGTGTTTTGAATTTAAATACAGCTATGGCAAACAGTCCTTTGTATCATTCAAATCTTGCCAGATGAGCAAAGTCTGGTTTGCTGCAAGCAAAGGATGCAAATATCCTTAGGCAATCATAATAAGCAAGTAAAGAAGGGGTTGGTCAAGAAGGTCAATGCCACCTACACTCCTTCACACACTTGGACGAGACAAAAAAGGTTGGAGGGAGTCAGTTATGTTGGACTCACTTTTCCATTGTCTTTTCAGTCACCTTTCCTCACAGAAAAATAGCCTAATGCTAGCAGGTTTGGGCTGGGTTTGTTTGGCTTTGGTTTGTTGTTTGTGTTTTTTTTTTTAACCTGCAATATGACTATGACAGTTCTTCACCTACAAGATATCTCATCATTTGGTCCCCTGTTGAATTCTGTGAGCAAGCAAACCTTGACAGAGATCTGTTAACACCCACATGATTCATGACACCAGTCAGAAAGCAGAGTGAAACCATCATCAAAAAGACAGGAGAGAAGCTGAGGGGACAGGTCCCCTAAATAAAGGGCTTTATCTAGAAGATGCTCTATTAATGCAATATAAAATGCATACATCATACTGAAAAAACACTTCTATGGTGAGTAGTCTCACAGCAAACAAGAAAGGCAAAAAAAGAAAACTCCATAACTAGGGGGAAAATCAACTCAATGCAAGCCAGTACAAATGATGCTGCTCTACAGTTGTTTCCCATTTGCAACTAAAGGCTTTTGCTAGTACTGGTTTTTTCCACAAAAGCCAATGAAGTATCCAGTCAAACATGCTATGAGCATGGGATGCTGGTGCTTTGAAGCCTGAGCCTCTGTATCTTGCAGCTAGGCTCTGGGAGGGGCAACAGTCTACTGCCCTCTTCAGCTCTGCTTCTAACTGCAAACCCAAACAGTACTGACAGAAGCAGGCCACTATTTTTAATTACTCAGTTGGGATCATCTGCTCCCTGAAGAACACTCTAATTGCTCTTTGCTTGGCAATCCCATCACTCTCTCACAGTAACCGGGTCTTGAGTATCTCACAACAGCCCTGAGGTCCTTGAAACATGAGCACATCATTTCTGGAGTCTTTTGTTTAGTTTTTTTTTGTTTTTTCCCAGCACCAAGTCTAGACATATAAGTACTGAACAAGTCATCAGAGACACCTAAAAAACCCCAAAACGTCAAAAATGCACATGTTCCACCCAAAAGGCTGTGTTACTTTGATATAATCCACATTAATACAGCAAGGAAGGGCAGGGAAGGCACAAAAGCACCAGCACCCTGCACCCTATGCTTCCATCACACAGGATCTGGCTCTGCCAAACCATTCATCTGTTGCTGCCAGAGCCCCATGCTCAATTACTACACCACAGACAGTGCTTCTGCAGGAAGTACAAGCAAGGGTCTGAACAAGGAACTTCTGACAGCCCTATCTGGGATTTCGAGACACCAGCAGAAACAGAATCCAGTTCACCTATCTCACAGGAAAAAATAAGGAGCATGCTGTAACTGAGAAAGCATAGGAACATTTTAAATACTAATACTTTATCTTCAGCATGCTCCCTATGAAAATCAAAAGTAAAGGCACCTCAACAGGGAAAGGTATTTCAAAGGGGATCCCTCCTGGACAGTGCCAGGAGACTGCCCATCTCACAGGGTAATTGCACCAGGGAGGCAAGGCAAGCACCACCCAACAACACATCCCCACACTAACAAAGACTCAGTTCAGACTTTTACAGTCAGACAAGAAACTCGTCACTGTCTGCAGCCACAAATGGCTGTCCCTCCAAAGCCTGCAACACAAGGGTCCCAACTGCCAAGTTAACCCTCCATGAAAGGTAGCATTGCTAAAGCACTGAAAAAAAAATAAATGAAGTGCTGAAGAAGAAAATAAGTATTTGGCAAACACTGCTTCAGTGTATAGCACAATCAGTTTTATAAGCCCTGTGCAATTATCTTTTTGAGGGTGTTAGGGGGTTGTTTTTTCATTAAAACACTCACACTTCTGCAGTACAATCCATGAATATCATTATTCCCTTTCTCTCTGCCCCTAGCTTTTTTCCACTTCCTCTGGAGGTAGTAAATTAAATATATGAAGAAAGTTTCCACTGCAAGTTTCGGTTTCTGACTTCATTTAAAATTTCATCATGTTCCAGGTATTTCAAACATCCCCAGCCAATCCAGAGCTTCAAATGACACCCATCTATAACAGGAAAATTAAGTGCTTAAAATTAAGTACCTCCTGCACAGGTCAATGAAAAGCCCAAACACAAAATGTTTGGCACTTATTTTTCTCACTTTCTGCTTCTTGCTTTCAACAAGTTTTAAGGGTAGATGATGCTTTTTAGCATCCATTGCCCTAACATTAAGTATTCTCAAACCATCTCCTGCTATGCACTCACTGTGATGCAAGTGCTTTCCATTTTTTACATTAAGACTGGGAAGCCTATTAGCTACTCTTTAGTCCACTCATCTCTCTGTCATATTGTTCACATGTTCCAAACAACACAAAAGTCTCAACTTTGATCTCCCTCACTATCTCAAAGAGCTGTCAATTCTCCTGCAAAAAGGTGGCTGCACAAGAACCGTAAGCAGAATATTCCTTCTTGGAAAATCACTTTCAGCAGTACTTTCGGAGGACGAAGGCCTTCACTGTCATATCAAAATAAAAGTCTGCACCTCAGTCATGTCAGAATCCCAGGAATATACACAGTCCATATAGACAAGCACATATGTCCACCATATACAGGGTAAGAAGGGAAGTGTAAAGGCATCTTGTCCCACTGCTGCAAGCAGAAAGCAGTGCAGGTTTACACAACCCTAATTTTCACCAACCTACCACAAGAATATTAATGCATAAATACCAGAAGTACTAATGAGTACAAAAGCCATGTAATCATTTTCCCAGATTAAATCCATCTGTCCAACAGAATCCATCTGTCCAAGGAGCTTATTAAGGCTGCAATAAGTCTTTTATTAGTCGGGTTACTAGGATCCGAGCCTTACTTCTGTCACCTTTGAGTCCTTACAGGCATACCAGCCAGCCAGTGTGCATCTCCCTGTACAGGAAGGTTTTGCCGAGTTCACACTGCACCATGTTCCTTGCACCTCCCAGCTCCACACAGCAAAGCCATGGAAGCAGAGGGTCTCTTTTTCCTTCTCTTGCCCTATTTAATTGTGTTCAGGCGTTTGATGCTCAAAGGAAAAAAGTGATGCTCTGAATGACTCTTCTCGTCCATAAAAAACAGGAAGGACCCTGGAGCAAGCGCCCCAACCTTGGCAGAGTGCAAGCTTTCAGCTGTGACACAATCCCACCTCTGTGCCCCACTAGCTATGAAGGGAGTCACTCAAATCCAAACCCTGTCTAAAAGAAGGCAAGTAATGTCTTCATAAGCCTGCAAGGGCTCGGTCCCAGTGGCCGACTTTGCCTTGCCAAAAAGCAGCAAAGCAGAAGGCGAACACTGCCTCGTCAGTCTCCCCCGCCACTATTCAGAAGTTGGCAGGCAAGGGGAAAGCCAAGAGACTGCTAAAGCTCAGCTTTGTTCACTGCCTTGGCACGTCCTGGAGCAACCACCCAGTGAGGCCAGCCCCAGGAACATTTATAGGAGAAGGGTCTCCCAAAAATGGAAGGGAGGGGAGGAGCAGCTGAACAGAGACATATTCCCACAACAGATGCCAGAATGAAAAGGAAATATTTTTTTTTTAAATTCTCAAAGCATTTGAGTAAGGTTACACAAGGCAAGGAAAAAAGGGCATAGATCAGTTTAATCTGGCAGGGATATTGCAGCAAAGCACCTCCCACATTGTACTTTTTTTTTTAAATTTGTTTTGTTTGTTTAAATAGAAGACATCCATCATGCTGTAATTACAAGGTACAATTTCTGCTCCTTTGCACAGATACATTGGGGGTTTCTTTATTCTTTCCAAACCCTACAGGAACTTTTTACTGTGTTTTATAATATCTCTATAAAATAAAGAGCTATGTATTTACTAGATGACAAACCGCCAGCTGATGTACTGCAGCAGACAAGAGACAGTAACAGGAAGAATTATGCCAAAACACCCCAAAGCAGTGGCATATCCACATTTCCTACTCATGATCTCTGCTACAGGAGGCCAAAGCATGCTCCAGAAACTCACTGCTGCATCATCCAGGACACCAAGCAGAAGCCACCACTGTAACTTCTGTGCTTTAAAGACAAACTGCATCAACAACACCACACACTGTTGTAAAGAGGAAGATGCTTTAATTGATTTGACTTTAAGCACTTCACAAACAGGAGTGGGGAAGGTGAGCAACACAAATTCCTCACCCCCAGAGGTAGTGCCACTAAGGCATTACAAGGATGACTCAGGTGAACCATTAAGATAGCTGTGGACCATTAAGACACTATAGAAAGGGCCTATGGGAAGGATTTGCAGCACACAGCAAAGACCCAAACTCAGCTTATGTTCTCTGCAGTTCATCAAGTCTTTGTGTATATTTAAAACAAGATCTTTATGTTAAGAGAGCCCAAGTTATCCTTTCACCTCCAAATTGTTCATCCAGGATGCTGAGTTGCATTAATAAGGGTATCACAAGCAGGGAGAAAGATGCCATTCTCCCACTCCACTCAGCGCTGGTCAGGCCATACTTTGAGTACTGTGTACAGTTTTGGTGGTCCCTGTTACACAAGGATGCAGACAGGTTGGAAATGATCCAGAGAAGGGCAACAAGAATGATCAGAGGACTGGAAGACCTGTCATATGAAGGAAGGCTGAGAGGGAAGTGGTGGATTCCCTTACGTTAGACAGTTTAAAGGCCCAGGTTGACAAGGTGCTGGGGCCATCTCGTTTAAACTATATTCTTACCCTGAAAGATTGGACTGAATGATCCTTGAGGTCTGTTCCAACCTGGTATTCTATGATTCTATGAAACCACATGTGCTTGAATTTTATGCAAGTGAACATGTACTGGAGACAGAAAAGGGGGAAGAGCCTTTACCTGCCTCCTCATCAGGACTAGGGCAGGCAAGTTGGAAATGCCTTCTGTGAAACTCCACCATGAACCATGATGCATGTCTGAAGAACCAGTATGGTGTAATGCTGTACCAGATCCATTTCACCCATTTGACTGAGTTTATTTTAGCATAGTGAGATAAGCTAAGAGTTGTTCATTTTCACATATGCATGTAATCATGCTTTCTCACCTTCCCAATTAAGAGGAAGAAAAGCACATTTCCATTCCATCCCTTAAATTAACAGAACCATACCTACTTTTCCAAAATCTAGGTTGAATAAAATCAGTAAGACATAGCCAAAATTTAATACGCTGGATAACATCTAAAATCAAGAAGAACTCCACACAATTCTTACCAAATTTTACTCTTCCTTCTCACATTTCCTACCTCCCAAGAAGAAATAAACAGATAATAGGCAGTGAGATGTGATGCCGGAAATAACCATCCATGAGTACAACCTATTAAAAAATTATTTTGTTTCCATAATTTCCACAGCACTAATCTACACTGCTATCTCAGCAAGCAGTAAGAGAATTACTGCTTCATTCAAGATTTTTATGGGGTCCCTAACTGTAGAAGATTAAATATATGTAATAACACATCTACAAAACCTATAGTTTCATCTATAAATGGCTCCTCACCTTCTAAGCAGGGGAAAGTGCATTCTTCTAAATCATGATGCTCTTCTAGCTTTTTGTTGTACTCTTTAGGCCAAGTCAAACCCACCTTTGGAGAACATGCTACTTTCTGGATATGGTCCAGAAGTATGTTATACTTGTGTGTGATACACCTTCAAGTATCTCTCTGCAGTCACTCCCAAAACCAGCACACCTCCGTTCCCACAAATTTACATGTGCAGAGTCTTCACCAGAACAACAAATTCCCAACAACATTTATTTGGCATTCAACACAGAAGATTTGAAAAGAGGGGGAGAAAAGAATGAGGAAGAAGGAAAAATTCAGAATTTAAGTCAGATCTCTGAACAAGGACTTTTTATCCTAGACTTAGTAAGGGCTTGTCTACATGGGAAAGTCAGGGTGAAGGCAGCAAGTGTGAATTTTTCAGCACAGTCTCTTTCGGTCGACAAAATGAACCTGCACAACAGGCGCTCTTAGTGCACACTCAGCATCCACAGGGGGAGTTAGTGCAGAGCAGCTAGCGTGCTGTAAATTCATACCCTAGCTTACTGCGCACTAACTTCCCCATGTAGACAAGCACTAAGCTGCTGAAGCCTCCGTTTGCTTAAATGTATCCTTCTGGCTTTTAACTCTCAGTGGGCTAGTTCTGGGAAACCTGGGTCACCCTAACACTAAAGAAAAGGAAAAAAAATTAGCATACTAAAAAAATACATTCTTCTGGTAAAGCAAATTGCAACCACACACTAAAGTGCTTCAAGTAGCACATGGACTGATACAGTTTGTCTTCCTCAGGTCTAATCAGAGCCCCAAAACCCATGCAGACAAATGCTATTAGCACAAATGGCAGTAACATCTTACTGGCCAACAACTGTTTTCAGCTTCTCCCAGGTTCTGTCATATCAACACAGAAAAGCCAAGAGCAGTAGGAAAACGGATTGCACCCCACCAGTGCTGAAGTCAAACTCCCAGTACGGGCAGGCTGAGCTGCTGGTGCCTGAGAAAGGTCTGTACCATGGCCACAGGTCAGAACTAGCTGTTTCTCTATTAATTAACAAGAGCTTTAGCCCCATCAGCTCACTAAAGGTAAATGTGTCCCTTTTTTCCTTCTGAAAGGCTGCCTCTAGCTCCCTCAGGTAAAGCCTCTCCTTGCCCCTTTTCAATGGGAGCACATTCACCATCAGCAAGATACTGCTCCGACCAGGTGCTGAACACCTACACCACTGTTTCAAGAACTGTCTGTACTAAGCAGTGACTTTCCTGCCTCAGATTCATCCTACTTCAGCCCTGATGCCTGATGACCCATGCAAACTCTCTGCACACCACTCTGGGCCACAGTCCCACTGGAGGAAGGCAGGCACTCCCCAGCAGATTAACCAGGCCTGGTTCTCCAAGAAAATAAAGCAGCTTAGCAAGCTCCAGATTCATCCTCATCTGTCATTGTTTCCAACCACAGATTTGGCTAAAGTGATCAGACTTCAGACTCCTGAACTGTTCCCAGCATTTGTTTACCCAAAAGACCATTAGTAAGTTAATATTGCACTGGAAGGAACCAAGAACCTCTCCTGAATCACAGTTCTGACTTCACTTGATGCTTATTTTTTGAGTCTTGCTTCCACCTTGATAGTGGAAGGACAGGGTGAGACTGTAAGGAGCTACCATTTGAAGGTGTATGTGCATCAGGAGCTAGGTGACCTGTACTCTGACCAGAAAGTACTTGATGCTCTCTTTGGCCTTCCATACCATTTGTAATTTATTATTGCCAGAACAGAGACTATAAAAGCTATAGGGCAGATGTAGCCCTGAACAGTCTGCTTCACCTTGAGGACTGCTAGCAAGATCTTAGTTCTATGAGGGCATCAACTCCAAGTAGGATATCACCAGGCAAAGACAAGTTAAGGGCTAGTTACACTTCCATTTCTTAAATTTCAAAAAATTAAAACTTCCTTTCAAATAAACAGGGAAACTTATCTGTCAACTTCATGTTTACTTCCTCACTGCAAGTTCAGTGTTTTTTAAGGCATGAAATGTAAAGCAGAAAAATTAATTCCTCCAGATAAGCTTTTTTTTTTTTTTTTTAAATAAAGTCAGCAACTGATAAACCCGTCGTTTTTCTCACAGCTCTGCTGCCTTTTCCCTGCAATACCCTTAGCTCTAAATGACCTGCAAATTAACCAAAACATGTAATCTGACTCCATGCCTCTGAGCCTCTGCTCTGCAGAATACAATCAGGCTGGCCAGAAAGTCCACTGATGACAAAGAGGTTTCAAAGGAGGTTGTTTAAATATATTACTAGCTGTCAGCAATAGATTTTAAACAAATACTGCACCAAACGTGGCAGTCCCCTTCAAATGGGATTCACAATAAAGAGAAAACCCCAAGAAAATTCAGCAGTATTTGGAAGCAGTTGGGGAAAGCAAAGGACGACAAAGTGGCTTCCAGGCAGTTTTCAGCTCTTCCACCTCAAGCAATAATCAAACTAATCAAATCAAACCCAGATCTGGTCATTGCATGCATCACAAATGCTCACTGCAGAAACTGATACAAACAACTCCTCTTCCATGGTCTTCTATGGAGCTAAATAGAAAAAAAATCCTGATAATCTGCAACAGTGCTAACAAGCACACTAACATTGGAAGTTACCTTAAAAACAAATGAAAACACACTACAGATCACTACCAATCTCAGCTTGACTTTAGAAATATAAAAACACAGCAAGCAGGAGAATATAATAGTGAGCATTTTGACCCAGTATCAAATGTTTCTAGTCCACTTCAGTTTTTAAAGCAGAAATTCAGAAGAGCATTGCAGTATTAGTTGGAGAGGCACTATCACATCACCAGCAGGAGCCCGTTTCCAGCAGCACAGGATACCTGGGCGACACACCTCAGTGGTACAGACATCTTCAGCTCAGGTAAGCTGCAACACCCACTGAAGAGCCATTTTCTTTGCAAGAGGATACTCCTCTATAGCAATTCCCAGTATGGACTCAGGCAAACACACCTGGCCTTGTCCAAATTCAACACGTCACTTCTTCATTCTGAAGTGGTCCTAACGGTTGTGGAATAGTCTAAGACAAGGTCTTAAATTCTTTCAACAAGTCAGAGAAAAAGGGGAGGAAAGCTGAACCACACCTATGATCATGCAAAAAAAATTTCCTGGAGTAGATGTACACATGGAATTAGAAGTTGATATCCGGACTTTTGTTCCTCCCTGCCATTACAAGCCCTATTCTGGGAAGTAGTGCTCTCATAGCCCAGCACTGCACAGCTACAAGCCCTTCCTCGGCTCATGAGTGAAAAGGAAGGCCTTCAGGCAAATACATCAGGTCGACAAAAAAAGTCTTGCATTTATTTCTACAGTTAAGAGAGGTGGGATTTCTAACATAAAGCAAGCCTTCCAACTTTTCTTTAGCAGCCTGCAGAAGTGTTCAGATTCCATTTCAAATTAAGGCCTTCCAAGAACACAAGGGCTGAGGCATGGGATTTGAGACACCGAGTGGGGTAGCAAACATCCCATTCGTTGTGGGAATATGCAAAAGTAGAAAATTAAAATATATCTATATATGGAAGGAAAATATATTTAGGAGGAAGAAAGGAATATAAGCAGCAATATAAATGCAGTAGTTTCACTTCTGGCTTGTTTTCAGGCTTTAATTTTTAGTTTAAAATGCCTCCTATGAAACTCTTCCAGATTATACAGGCTAGTACTGTGAAGCCTACAAAACAGATCCTTAAAACTCAAACAAGAGAAGGATTTTGTTTATGCTGACAGAGCAAATTGAGCAGAGCAAAATCTATCTTCAAATATTTATTTTCACATTGTGAATGTCAACATTCTTTTCTGTCTTCTGGACAAGTGGGTAACGTACAGTCACTGCACAAACCAAGGTTAAACACATCCCTCCAAGGTTTCATTTGGCTAGATACCATTGAAGGACTTATTTGTGCAGGCTTGGAGATATGTAATCAAGCAAGAGACTGCAGAGATTCCTGAGAATTTGTGGGCAGAGAGGGGTGTATTTATTAGTGGTTTCAATTATAAGTGGGTGAAAGATTAATTGTTAAAACAATAAAGGGGCCAGAGCCCAGAGGAGGCTCGCAAGAGCCTGTGCAGCAGGGTTCCCCTACAAAGCACAATCCCACACACACATGCTCTGACCTCCTTGACTAAGAAAGGAGGAAAGGCTTGTGTAACGAAAGGGCAAAATAAATATCTGAGGCATTTAAGCTGTATTTTTCCTACACTTCAATTTCTTTCATGGCAGCAGAGCTGTAAAGCAAGACTCTTCTGGCTTAAGCCCACCACTCTTCAGAAGTCTTTCAAAAAGCATTTCAGAAAGGGTTTTGCACTCAACCCTCTGCAAAGCAAATAAACTGCCATCAAAAATACATGCACATGTTTGTACTTTTCGGGGGGGGGGGGCAGTCAAATGATTTTTTTCAACACAGAACCCATATGCATGCCTTCCCTCCACAGGGATTTCTGTACACCAAAGGATCCCAACAGCTAAACTGCACACACTGCCAGAATGCAAAGAATTTAACTGCAACTGCTGGACCATGGCTACGCTGCCTGGATGCATGGGAGCAGCCTACCAGTAGCTGAGTGGCTTCAATTAACTTAGCATATCAGTAAATTTTATTTTTGTTAAATGGTCCCCGGATTTAAAAAAAAAAAAACAAAAAACAAACAGACACAGAGACACCTAGCACTTGCCCTTGCTTAAAATGTTTAAATGTTTCCATCACAAAATCAAAAAAAATTGGTTCCTGGAGGATTTCAATATCAAAAGCCACATTCAACAGCAGAAAGGCTCTGATTAACAATGCTTGCAATTGGGCACTTCCATTGATAAGTTCAGCCCAAGCAAAAGTATAAACAGGCAAATGTGTAAAACACAAAAATTGTGCCATATGGATTTCTTTGTACTTGTTTTGTATGGGTCAATCTGCAGAGTGTAGAGGTTCTGCATGTCCCAACAGCCTCCTCCAAACACTTTGAGGTATGCTATTCTGAGATGCCTTTAGTTACACATTAAATCAAGATTCAGCAAGCCAAAACATTTCTTTTTAAAATGTTATCTCTTGCAATGCTGCACTGGGGACAGTTATCAACAAACACAGCAAAGCAAACCTTTAGTCATTCATTTTAGCCAAGAGCCATTTCAATCAGCTATGGGTCAGATCTCCTCACCTTTAGCGGATCCTACAGCAAAGCCTTCCCCCATGGGAGAGCCTCCAGTTCCTTTATGACNGGGGGCAGGTCACTGCAAACCCACTACATTCTGACAACAAAAACTATGTTTACATTTCCATTGCTTGTCCAGCATATAAGTAATTTTCAAGGCACCTCCAATGCATTTTATTAGCACAGATATACCCAAGCATCACAGCTACTGTGTCCAGCTAAGCAGGCAAGGCTGCAGGCAAGAAGCACCCAGAATGCTTCTCTGGTAACCAGAAACTTCGAGCAGGTGTTTTGTCTTCATCTCTCCCTTCAAGTCACTCCAGATTCACAGGGTCATCGCCCCATGATGTCTGAAGGAAAAAGGCAGCATTTCAAGCCTTTTAATCTGTTTGTTGGTTTGGTTTTTTTCCTGGTGTGTACCTCCACGTCAGTCATCTTATTTATGGGGGGTAGTCATTCCACCCACAGACAAGATTTGTGCTGGGTTTTCTCCTATTACTGCTATCAAGCTCATCTTCTAACAGCATTCACTGAAACAGCAATTAGTAAGTCAGAGAATGAAGATACATGTAACTGGGAGCAGAAATTGCACAACAACCCACACGGAAAATTGTCTGTACAACCAGCACAGTGCAAATACATGAGTGAATCAAGACATGCTGTGACAGAAACTCAACACAGAAGAAAACAGGTTCAGGGATGACACAGCACAGGGGAAACCCAGCTCACATGGTGACACTTTCAATACCTTTTCTTTTGCTCATATCACCATGACATCACTGCCTGCAGTTCCCATGTTGTGAAAGGTGCTTCTCTCAAAGGTGTTTCCAAGCAATGCCAAGGATGCCTTAAGCTAACTAAGTACAACAGAAAGAAACTTTGTCTTTAAAGAAAACATGAAGGCTGTGTTTCTAGGAATGTAAATTAGACAGCTGCACATCCAGAAAAATAGGAACACTATAAAAATATGAGGAAAAGTATGAAGCTCCCCCACTGGAACAGGAATATGCAATGCCATATTCAGTGAAATGGTATGCATTTGGTGACAAACAAGTCTCAGTTACCTATAAGATTTCTATCCAAAGCACTCTTAATGTCTGCTTTTCGAGACGAGCACCAAGTACCATATACAGTCTAAAACTTAGCAAACACCAGACTGTGAAGCCCTCTTAGGTATAAACAGATGTTCTACAGACCCACACTAGAAATTAAGGTATCTGAGGCTTCTGCCTAAGGCTCCACGTAGTGCCAAGCCTGCAGCACTTATGCTTCTCTTAATGAGCTGTGCAAGTCTCGGAGGAACCACCCCAGAGGGATGCCACCACTCTTGCTGGGAATGGGCATGTTTTCACACACCAAGAGGATCTGGGCCATAGAGCAGTTGCTACTTTTCACTGAGCTAGCCAGGAGTGAAAACTCTCATGCTTCAACCTGCATGTAAGATTAAAAGCTAAGTTAAACTGCACAGTATTTATGAAACACTGCAGGGAAGGAAATTCATAGAATCACATTCAGAAACATTGCTCATGGTCTCAGAGACAAAACCTTTACCACTTCCACAATGGATAACCATACGGGTAGGCTCCAGTTCTGTCTTCTGTTCCCCAAAGCAGCACATAGTCAAATTCACTGCTACAAAAACAAATATTTTTTTTTATATCTTCATATTCCAACAGTACACGAGTACCCACATCTTTTTCTGCCATCCTGGGGCTCAGCCATTTAGAGTTGAACTGTGAAAAGGTATGTAGTTCTCAGATGGGGAAATGGAAAAGACAACATTTTATCTGTAACACTCCTGTTTTGCTTTAACTTCCAGCAATTACTCATCTTAGCTGCAGGAATCCAGAATGTGTCTTTTCCTGCATACACTTGTCCTCCTCTTGCCTTCAGTCCCACCTACCTGAAAGCTGGCTCAGCTACACACCTGAGGGATGTTTGGCTTGCTAAAGGAAAAAGTAGTAAATAGAAGGAGGGAGCATCTCTAGTTCAAAAAAATGAAAGGGCTGCACAGTAGAAATACAGTATCACAGAAAAACCTATCAAGAAAGTTACACATCCTTACTACAGCCTCCAGGTAAAATTCAATGATATAACAGTCTTCTAATGTAGGATTTCCATCTTGATTTATTCTAAACCAAAAAAATGATAGTTTTGTGTTGATTTTTTTTCTTAAAGTGAATCTTGCACTGTATTGGCCAGTACCTCTGCTGTCTGACAGACACTGGGACTGGGAGGATGAAGGAAGAGAAGGAACACAGATTTTCCTACTGCTCTTTGAGTCAGAGACTAGAGCAGCTATCATTTTGGTTTTGCCTCACTGTGACATTTCTTCAGAAGGAGTAACATACAGCTGAAACTTTTCAAAACAAAGCTGAAGGTGTAGAAGTGCCCCATGAACCCATTCAAGGGAGATGAGATGGGTTTCAGGTTGTTCCTGGTCAGCAGTATTAAGAACCATCTTTTTGGGCTGAGCTGTACTACAGGATAACAGTTTAGGCCTCTTACATTTATCTTTATGGCACAGGAGAGACTTGAGGGACCTCCCTCTGTTTGCATCCTGGCGTTTTTAATCCAGGTTTTGTGTATTTGCAAGTGCTCTGGCTCCAAAGCTAACAGTTTCCAGCCAACCTGGAGCCTCAGAGATGACAACAGGGGACTCGTCCAGATGAGCAAGGTTTTGCCAAAGCAGACAGCCTGACACACTGCACCCCCAACACAGGCATATAAAAGGCATAAAACCCTTTTTTTGGGTGGGCAGAGGGCATTGCAGCTGTTCTAAGGGCAAAATGAGCAGTGTAAGCACCACCAAGTTGGAGAGGCTGTGCTGGCACACCCACAGCAGCTGGGAAGTGCACCTTTCCCCACACATCTGGCAATACAAACCAGCCAGCAAGCAAAGCCCACTGCCCTATCACCCCAAAATGCCAGTGAGAAGCCAGTGGCCAGCCAGCCATGTTCTCTTGTAGTACCAGAGGGATACCCAAACCAACAAAAAGCTCAATCAGTGGGAAGATCGCTTAAATAAAAAAGCAAACATATTTGAACCATCAGAGTTTGCATTCTGAGAATTCAGCACTTCTGATCCAACGTGAAAAGGCCCTTAAAGCAGCTTTCACAAGCTGTCAATCTCCAGTCTGTTTCCCAAGTGCTCATTTCAATAGTGGGGCCAAGTCCAGTATCCTTCCTCCTTCCTGCCCTCCAGCTGGTGCCACTTTGCACAACTGCAACTCGGTTTGCTGCCAGGGCTGCACCACCTGGCTGAGGGAGAAGGTTCAGCTCTCCTAGACAACGCTTCTTCTGTAAGAAACCCCCGAGAAATATCCACCTTTAAATTCCAGGGTTTTAATTTTGAGACTTCCCTCCAAAGAAGAGCATGAAAGTGGCAACGTCCCCTTACTTTGTGACTTGAGCCCTGCAAGGACAGAGTTTTCAGAAGAAAAACCTAACGTGTACCCAAGTGAAGCTGACCTCATTGTACAATACATCCTTCACAAAATGAATTATTCCCCGCACTCCGCCCCTTCTCTAAGCTTGCTTAGACTGTAATTATTGGCATGGTTAAGTGCCAGCTTTGCTCCACAGACGCACCTAGCACGTCACGGGAGCTGTGCCACTCAGTCGGCAGACTGCGCTGCGCTCCCAGCCTGCACAGAGCCTGCACAGGAATAAGCCGATAGAGTGCTGCTCCTTACAAATGCCTTCATAATCTCCTCTTTACCAGGCCACGTTCCTAGCATTCTTTTTTAAATGTGTAAAAACTGCTACTCTTTTTAAGGAGGGAAAGCTGGAACAACCCTAACACAAAGATGGGGAGAGGGCAGGAAGCTGTGGACAGGCACACAGGCTCTTGAATGCAGTAGCTGATCACAGCAGAGGGCACACGGTGAAATAACCACCCCATCTATTATTATAATTACACTCGGAATTTATAATGTTGAAAACTCCACACAGATAAACAAACAATCTCATCATGAGGAGACGCAGACACTCGGCCCTCCCAGCCAAATCAGAGAGAGTGGATTTGCATACCTAAGAAACAGATGAGTACTTCAGTATTTCCTCCAAAAGCCACTGGGTCACCTCCAAAAAACCCTTCAAGCTCACCCAACAGCTGTGGACTTGGTCTGGGAACTACCAGAGATAGACCAAAGCCATACTCCTCATTCTCCTCACAAAGCAATCAGAGCTGAGAAAATTATGGAGGGAAGGAACATATTTGTCCCAGTTCTGGGCATCTAACTGCTAGTTGCAGCTGGTCACATTTTGTTTAGGGTCTAAGACCGGTCAGACGAATCATGTAGAAGCACCTATTCCTCTCTCAACCATAGATGCAACCAAGTCTGAGAAAACAGATATGCTTTATACATTAACTGCAGGTATCCAAAACTCGAAAGACAAGAAGACAAAATTACATATGTAGACAAAAAAAAGGAAAACATGGGAGAGAAGGAAATAATTCATTGACTAATACTGGATAATAGGACATAGATACACCAGGCATTTTTTCTCTCCAACATTCATTAATTTTCTACTTTTTTTCAGCCCTAAGTGCAAATACACTGGAATATTGCCAAATTACACTGTAACTTCCATTAAAGTTGTATCTCTATATTCAGCTACATTTCAGTGGGTCAACACTCTTTATCCATTACCCTCATTAAGGCACGGTGCATATTACAAAAATAGCCACATTTCAATAAGCATGGTTGTGTAACATCATACAGTAAAGTTCCAATATAACCTGGTTTATTCTAGCTAGTCTGGACAAAAGAGATATGTTATAAATATATTAAGAAATCTCTCCTTTAACTCTTGATACAGAATTAAAGAAGATAAGCCTTGCCAACATTTGAGCTTTCTGTTCTGGTTTTCTGGTTTGCTTCTACTGTCAATTTAAGGCAGAAATGTGTATCGCAGCACTTAAGCCAACCCATAATTCATGGCAGCATCCAGAGCTGGTAAGTCCTGTTGTATAATCAGGTCTCCTTGATACATCAGGGGACTGCTGTACATGCAGGAGGAACTTACTGTGCCACTTTCACTGTAAGCTGTATGAGACAGGATCCTTTTTGCCTTTTATCATCTTGATCAAGCCTTGTGTAATGCTACTGATTGATATAACAAAAATGAATACATGTAGATGTACGTCCAAGGGACTGCTGTCACAGCTCCATATGCTGAGGGGAAGGCATCGATTTAGAAGCCTTGATTACCAAGAAGGTAGCAACCTGACAGAGTAGTTTGTGTTATCTCTTTAGAATGTTAACATGCATGATTTATATTATTCCAATGCGTACCACACACACAGTTCTCTCGTACAATGAAAGATTCATGGTAACGACATAGAGGAGACCAAGCAACAACACGGCAATGAGAGCTCTTAGTCAGAAGTTGCATGAAATGCTTGAATAGCCATCTTCCACACATGGTTTTAATTCGATGTAATAATTCAACCTCTTTGCATTATGTCCACCTTTCTCTCCTTTTTTGCATTCCTTTTGTTATCTTAGCTTTTATAGAGAGACAAAGTTTGAGTCAGAATCAGCTCTTCACGTCATTTCACCATTCAAACCCTGGTGAAAATAGTTCTCAATGTTTCCAGTAAAGAGAATAGTTAAAAGCACAGAATATGCAACAAAGTTGAAAAGTAGAATCGCTGAGCAGAATTCAGTTCTGTTCCAGCTCAAACCAGGACATACCATTCCAGCTAACTTTTATTTGCTTTTCATTGCTAACCCTCATGAATGTTTCACTCCCAAATTTAGAATGAAACATTTCTGAACTCCATTTACTGTAATTTTGTACAGGGGATGCTGAACAGAGATTACTGTTTTCTAAAGATACAGTAAGCAACTGAATAGCAAGCAATCATCACCGTGCAGAAAAACCCTACTCTGCAGTACTTTGATACCATCATGTGAATGACTTTGGGCCTGATCTTATAAATGTACCCACATGCCAAGCAAACCCTTCTCTGCCCCAGTCCTTGACCTTTCCTGACCAAATATTAAAGCATGAAGTCAAGGCCGAGTAGCAGGTGAAGGTCACTCTAATTTAGTGCTGGGCTCAGTACAGCAAAATTTAAGAACAGCTGAAATAAAGAGTGACAATAACAGAAAACAAATTTTGGTCCTACTTCAGTCCATCTTCCTGACTTAATGATTTGGTGTAAAACAACAACAGCTTCCTGCTCCTAGCGCATCACCAACAAAGCCTAAACCAGGGGTGAGCACCAGCCTCCTTAAGAAAACAGTTACACAGCCTTCTCCCAGTTTAGCATTTCTAATTTCTGTTTAAGTTGATTAGAGTTGTGATTTGGGAGTGGGAAGATCCAAGATGAAAAGGCAAATGCTAAATTCCAGGTCAGGATTAACCTCAACAGCAGCATAGCAAGGTAAAGGAGTTAATTTCCATAGATAAAATGTTCCTTGGTACAGGCAGTTTAAAATCACTGCGTGGCACTCCTGCTTTATCATCATCAAGGCAGAAAGAAACAAAGCAAAAGTTCATCACGAGAATGTAGAGAAATATTATTAATAGTTACCACAGTGTTCCTTGATTTTTTCCTCTAGTCTGTGAAAGGAAATGGTTTGCCATTAGCTGATAGGCAGGAGATGGGTTTGAACTTGCAAACAACCAGGGACAGAGAGGCCTGATGAAGGAGAGAGCTTGCTGTTCTCATCAAGCACAGTATCTACAGAAGCATTTGATTCTCTCTGATCCTCAGTCCCTCTCTGGGGGCAGGAAACTGGTACCTATCAACGGCAGCTCCTCAGTTCAGTCTGCTCTCCCCTCCCATCCCTCATCAGTGATGAGGTATTCTCTTTTCCTGAAAGTACACAGTTTGGAAGGAGGTACTAGCATCCACATTTCCCCTTTACAAAGCAGAACAACTACCATTAGCAACCAATCCTTCATTTTCTCTTTCAACAGAACAGTATTTCAGTATATTTAGATGTGCCAATTTGGGGCATCTTAGAAAACACTGTGTGACAACATATCACACAAAGCCATATGCATCATATCCTTCCCAAACTAATCAAACACTTATTAACACAAAATATTAAAATTTAAACAAGAGAGTGAGATCGATTCTACCAAGACTTCCTTACAGCCTAGCAGCTGGTGTAGCCTTTAGGGGCAGGAGAAAAGAGATTACGTCCCAGAGGAAGAGCTTGAATTCCAATTTCCAGGCAGCCAAGTACTCAAGCCACCTTTAAAGCATCTGCTCTCCCAGATTCTTGCAGGGGTGATCAATTTATGCAAGGCACACCCGCAACCTTGTCTAAAGTCTACTTGGGGTATATAACACAAAAATGAAGCAGGTATTGTAAACATAACATTAGGAAAAGAATGGGAAAGTAATTATGAGGGTTCATACTACCCAAGCACCCCTCCCTCAAAAGTATGCCATGTTTTCTATGGCACAATTCATAGAAAATTGCCACCTCCTCTATCACTAGAGGAACTTTTCTGAACTGCCTACTCAGGTCAAGCAGGGAATCAGTTCACAGGACATCAAACCTTATTTCACTCCATTTGCCTTACAGCTGGAAGCGCCACACAGATTTCCAATTCATCAAATCACTGGCTACCTTGCTTTCCACATCCACAGTAAAATCAATACACACAAGAGAGGGGGACTTGATGAGCAAGAAGAACTAACATCCTGCTTTCCCGCTTCCCTTTTTCAATCATTGTGTTTTCCAGGCCCACTCTCAGTGGGAGCATAGAAGAAATTCCCTGGACAAGCAGAAGAAACCATCAGGCAGCAACCCAGGCCCAAGAAGTCTGTACAACTTCGGCAAAAGGACACATGATACAGCAAGTTCTACAAACTCAGGATCAGAGTCCACAGAGGCCCAGCTGTGACCTTAAAAATGGATTTCACTAATAATTCAACCTTGACTGGCTGTGCACCCATGCGAGGGCTTGGCACAGTGCGTTCAAAGCTGTTACCAGATGATTATTATCAAGATGAAACTGGCACCACTAAACTCTGCCTATAAGCAAGACCAACAATCACCTTGTACAGATGTCATGCATCATGCCTCTCACGGATGAAAGCTAAACGTGCCAATCACACTTCCAGTCATGAAAGCACAAAGAAAGAAAAGATTTGAAAAGGCCACCTCAAAAGAACAGTTCATATGGATGAATATATCTGCATTAATATGAGGGGAAAAAAATCCTTACTCCCCCAGGCACAAGTCAAACATTGTGCAAACAGCTGGGCATTGCATTTTGAAAGAGTTACTAGGCAAGTGTTGCTAAAGTGACAGGGCCTCTGTGGAAGGATGCTGTGCTTGTTAGAGGTATCCCTGTGAGGTTGAGTTGACATTGCCTCCTCAGAGGAAAGGAGAGCTTGCTTGAGCAATTTGCCTAATGCTGGATCTATTTTAAGAGCAGTGACCCAGATCCTTGTTTTGTCAGCAGGTGACTTGCGTAACAGAGATGAATTGACAAGAAGTTAAACCAGCATTGGGCACCGTCAACGTGCTGACAAGCATTGGCAAAAGCAGGTAACAGGGGAAGACAGCACTACCAAGCTCTTCAACTGGACCTTAAGCTTTCAAACCTGCAGTCAGCCAGAGGGTCATCCATAGCTACTGTAAGCCCTGACACACATCTACCCCAGTCGGACATATGACCACATCCCTACGACCTCTACTCACACTTTATCATCTTTAACCATGGTTGTCCACTGTAGCAAAGTCCTCTTAAAACACATCTGGTCTCAGATCAAGGAGCAGAGTGAGGCAGAGCCTTTCACAAGTTTCACCAGTGTTTTGAAAACAGCAAACACATCCTCTAACCAACCATATATAACCTCCCTGATGTTTCCTGAGAAATAAGGATCTGCCTGATACCTGTTCTCTGCCTGAGGCAGGAGGTAAGTGAGAAACGGCTGAGCCAGTGCCCTCAGGTGAGCCACTGGCTCAGATGCAGCTGAGTATGAATCATTCCATCCACATTTATTGTCAGGAAGAGCTGCAGAGAATGACGAGACAGATAGCCTCAACAACTATTGTTAGACACTCCTCTGATCATAAGCATTCTTCTTCTTACTGGTGGTCAACATGTAACTGAGCACTTGGCCAATCCATGATGAGAAACTTCATGCTAAAGCAAAAGGAAGGCTGCTAGCAGGGGGTGCTGGAGAAGACCAACATAGCTTGTATTATTTTTTGTCTAGGAAAGTCTTTTTGCTTCAGCTGTCTCCAGCATTTCTTCAAAACCAGCCTTTCAGAAAACACACTGAAGAAAGTCTCATTTCCCAAGTACTGAGTATTCTGAAAGATAAAGAATGCCAATTTCTTAGACCAAGAATATGTCATTAAGAGATGGGGGTGGAGGGTAAAGGGAATCACAGAAAGCACTCCTGGAGACAAAAAGCTGCAAATGTGATCAAAACAAGGAGAAATGAGGAAAGACTCTCAACCACTGGCCTGTACATCTAGCTGGGCTAAAGTGTTTTTAACAGCTTTGCTTCACACAGAAACGTGTTGATCACTCACAACAAAATACGGCAATTGCTAACATGGGATCAGTGCTTTTCCTTTAGAAATCTGTGTGCTTGCTAGGAACGATACCTACACTGTGAATAAGAAATCAAGTTCTCTCTGGGGTGGATTTTAGTTTTTTTTTCTCACTCTCTGCAGTCCAGAGCCTGCTGGCCCAACACACACCAGTAATAAAGCAACAGCAAGAATAGACTGTCTGAAAAAGCTACAAGCTACTGCTTATGGCTGGGTTATTTTTTTTTCCCCCTTGACCTCTCTCTCCATTCAGTGTTTTGAGAACTGCCCAACGTAAATCACATGGGGAGATAATGTGAGTGCATCTGCTCTGCAGAAATCACCCATGCCTGTAGCTTCCCAGCAAGACAATTTCATCCAAATGCTGGAAATGCAAAGCGGGCAGCAGGTGAAAGGCACAACCTTTGCTCAGCTGCAAGTGGGGGGAAGAAACTAAATGGGCAGAGCATCTGGTGGCACCTACACACTTATGGCCCACAGACAGAAAAACATCCTCCAAATAGAAGTCAACAGGAGAGGAAGATCCAGAATCTTTAAAATGCACAGGGAGAATCAGGCTTTTTCCCTGCCCCTACCTCCAGAAAACCCCACCCTAAATATTTTTTTATAATTTCTGATCAATAATAAAGTAAAATACAATTTAAAAAATAGGAGGAGCAAATGCCTCCTTACCATCCCTCTTTCACACTCCACCATCTCTGGAAGCACTGACTGCTAACAACACTATAGGAAGTTGATGCCAATAGCATAGCAGAGAAAGAAAGGGGTCATTAAAAGCAAACACATACGCTTGCACTTTTAATAACGTATTTTTAATAAAGTGTAGGAAGTAACAATAAAACCATCCTCATGCTAATACAATAAAGTTAATTAAATATTTCTGAAGTAACAAATTTCAGGACCAGAGCTTTCTGGACCTCCTGGGGTTGGAAACACAGCCCTCTGGCCAGCTCCACAGGGATCGCTCTGCCCATCACCAGGATGTGGCTATGGCCGATTATACCCCAGTGTTCTGTTTCCACAAGGAAACAGAATCATGGCTGGGGCAGAGGATCCAGAATCCTGCAGGCTTAAAAAAATCAAAAGTAATTAAAACCAAACAAAATTCAAGTCTACTGCAGATTTGTCAAATATTTAATACAGAAAACCCTAAAGCGTGCCACCGTCAAGTAAGCTTGAGAGAAATGTGCTCCTTTCCTAGCATATGGCTTAATCTGTTCCCAGGGTGCCTTTCTTTACTCAGTAATTTCAGTTTAAACAAAAATGAACTGTGGATGTATATTTTAGCTAAATGACTGCCTTTCTTTAAACAGACCCTGGGTAAAAGGGGCATTAACCTCCTCCTCCCTCTGGACGCTCAGCACTGCTTATCAGGGAGATGAAGGAGTATCTTTTCAAAGCATGCCCTTTAATCCTTCTGGTGCCTAAATGTGAAGCTCCGGCAGTACAATGCCCCCAGAGTAGGACATGAGTGTGGTGTACCCCTAGCCCCAACCTACAATCAATTCCAGCATGGAAAGCATTAAACAGCAGGTTAAATTCAGCAGAGCAGGACAAATAGGATCCGTGTCTGAGGGCAAGAGCATCTCTCTATTGAGTTTGTTCTAGCAACATGAACACTTCAAGAGGTCAAGTAGGAAATCTGCTTTTATCAATTTCTGCATGGGATGGGTACAGACCAATGGAGGGAAATAGTGGTTTCCAAGTACTCAGGCACGTAAATCATTGTTAAATTTACCACACAGGATCAATCAAGAGCGATGTGAGCCTTTTACCTATTCAGTGCATTACAGAGCAACAATCCCTCTAAGAAGCAGATCTGCCCATTTGGCCAGACTATCTGGTATTTTTCATCCAGCTAAATCTGCAAGAAACACTGTCCTAAAGTATGTATAGCAGCTTATACCTTTCTTTACTGCCTTTTCAGCCTGCTAGTACCGTACACAACACATCTGAAAGGTTTTGCCCTGGAACAGCATAGCTCCTCAGCAAATGAATCTGTCCAGATGGTGGTGACAACAGAAACTCCTCTAAGTACCTTCTAATACCTAAAAAAAAAAACTTGGCTCAGTCCTCCCACAACTGTCACCTCCTTGCAGAACAAGGGAGTCAAAAGAGGGGATAGAGTAAATCTTTAAAAACAGCTTGAGTAATAGTTGCAATAATGGTTTTCCTGGAAAAAAGGCTATGTGAGCACATTCAAAATTGCAGATACCCAGAGTGGAAGAGTCTTCATCCTTATAGTTTGTTGCCTGCCATTAATAGAGGGATCACTGCATTATTATCCAGCATCTGAAAGACTGAATAAGGATACAGCAGTAACTAGCATGCATAATGCTGGAGAGGAGATGTACATCAGACTCTTCATCCCCCACTGCTCACAATATGGCACAAGGCCACAGACACCCTTACACATGCTTCAATTCATCCACAAGGTGAGAAAAATCTGAATAGTTAACTGAATTTAATTAGCTTTTAAAACCTGGCAGGCTAGGGAACCATGAGTACAAAAAGCTTGGCATGCCCCGTAGCTCCCACCTACTCTGCTCCCAAGGAGGTCAGGAAAAGCAGTTCCTGGGCAGTATGGTCCAAATCAAAGCAGAGGGGCAGGTGGCTCTGACAGGGAGATCATCACCTCTCTACAGAGGCATTCAGGGAGAAGTGGAACCAGTAAGCAAAACAATGACTAAGCTGCAGGCTTCATGAGCAGTCAAGCTTCCCTTACCAAATGCTATTATCATCCCAATGAATTAAATGAACCAATTCTTAAGGCTGTGATGCCCACATAGTCTCTGGAGGACTATCATAGAGACTAACCCGCAGAACCAGAGATGGGCTGTGGTGATGGTCCACATGGATGCTGCAAGCCAACAATCTGAAATCAGACCCAGAGAGACAAGCTGCTCTCTTCCCTCATTTCCTCCAGCCCCTCTCCATCAGTTGTTGAACACTTACGCTATCATACACTGCCATTTGGCATTTACAGAACTCCTAGGCACCTCCTTATAGGACAGGGAAACAAAGTTCTTACATACTAAATGTTCTACAGCACATTTCACTGAGCATCTAGGAGTTGCATCAAATTCTGAAAAGCCAGAAGCATTGCAATCAAGCAGTCAAAGTGGAGTGGTAGAGAGCAATCGTGCTCTCTCAGATGGCACTGCTGGTACAGTATGTTGCAGGAGTGTTTTTAAAAAGGTTGTTTAAAGTTAGTATTAAAATTTAAACCAGTCCTCCTCCTCTTAGCTTTCTGACAAAATGTCTTTTTTAAAATGCCACACCCAAAATCACAAGTATCAGCTTATCCAGGTTATTCAGCTCAATAATGTATTTTCCTCTTCTCAACCTTAACTAACAGCCCAGTCCAGTTTAAAAAGAAAATTCTTAAACTAACAGTTGCAGCACTAATCAGCACTGAAATATGCCTTGAGAGGTTTCACTTAAACCCACACTTTGAAAAGTCATGACAGAGTTCATTTTTCTAAGTCTGGAGACAGAAGAAAGTGAAATGTTTTACTAAGATCTGTTCTGCATATGAGTAAGAAAGCTCACCTCTGGAAATGCATTTCACAAAAATCACACAGAGAAATAGCATGAAGCCGTTCTCCTTGTAAAAGAGCCAACTGATTTGCAGGGGCTGGGTTTGAGGCTTAAATGGATAAGGAGGCACCGTAATTTTGTCTTTATACAAAACGCTTCCCAAACTCTGTAAGACACCTGTCCTAAACATTTATCCACATATTGGCTAAAGTCTTTGCTTTGTTTCCACGCTGCACCAATACTTGCATCAAGCAGCTCTGGGGTGGAGAAAAAAAAAAACAAAAAAAAAACCCCACAACACAACCCCAAAGGAAACAAAGAAGAAGGCTGTATTTCAGCAATGAATGCCAATAGTGCAGAATTGAATCACCTACCACTTAGCTGTGCTGCACCTGGATTGAACAAAAGTCAGAAAGTGACAGCAAGGCTCATAGTCAACCAGAGGTGCCTGTTTTGCTCAGGAGGGTAAGATGAGACCTAGCACAAATCACAGAAGCTGCCAATTTCTTTTGTAACCAATTGTGCAGCAGATTCCACAACAGTTCGGCATTACAGGCACAGAGCAAAGGCTGGGTTTTGAACCTGGACTTTTTGGGAAGAATAGCGAAGTCTGTCCTTGAAGCACTGGACTGCCATATCTCTCCTCTGACCAGCCACCCTTTTGTTCTTTCCATACCAGACAAGTCAGTTGTGCCCCATCTCTCTTTCCTCTTCCCCCCTCCCCAGAGAAAGAAACAAAGGGCAGCAGTCTCTAATGGCTCAAAACCTAGGGATATGAGGCTTGGTTTATTACATGCTTAACAGAGCACTGAATTGCTGGTGGTTATTGCCTAGTTTAACTGCTTTCCTTAAAAGAGAAACATGAACAAACAAGCATGTGTCATGAAAAAGCCCCTATTCAGGCAGGAGCTGACAAGAGAAAAACCATTCAGGTTTTACGACTGTTTATTAGTAGTTTTGCATTCAGGCACCATCTGAGGTTGCTGCAAAGACTAATGCAAAAAAATCCTCACCTCGTCCACCACCTCCTCAGGGGGCTTTGTCTAGCCCTGGATTTACTGCCCGAGGGTTCGCACACATTAAGTACCCAAGGCATTAACTATATGGACTTAGCATGTGGCAAGGGCAGCATTCCTTATCTAGAGAAAGATGATGCACTTCAGTTAGCACATACAAACCTCAGACCTTCAATCCATGGACAGAGAGGAGCCAGAGAGCTTCTCCAACTGCCACACCTGCCATCGGGGAACCCCCAAACTTCACAAGATGCCACCTCAGTTTTGTCCAAGAGACAGGAATGGAAAAATGTTTAAGACACACAGTAAAGCAAAAGATCAACCCATACACCAAACCAAAACACAGCTGAAGTCAGCCCCGAAGTTAAAAAATGTGTTGAGGACAAGGTAAAATGGATGGAGCCTCCTTTCTTCAGAAAACTAGTTCAAAAAGAAACCACAAAAAAAAAAATTAAAAAGCAGAATGCACATGGCGAAATACATTAACGAAATAAACAAACAAACCTCACTTAACTTGACAGAACTACAGCCACTACAAGAAGAGGCACAGATTTAACCATATCCTTTCTGTTTGACACATTTATACCAAAACCAACCAAACAAAACAAAAAAGACACAGACAAGCCCAGTGGAAGAAATGGAAAATGATGATGACTGTATAGTCTGGAAGACAGGAGAGTAGCAGGAAGAATTCACCCACATCAGATGAGTGTGAGGTAAGAGAAGAGAAAGACAAAACACAGAAGAGAAATCTGCCACCACTAAGAAAAGGAAAGCAAAATTAGAAAATTCATTCTATCAGAAAACATTAAAGAATAAGTCAACAAAGTTTAAGATACGAGGCAATTCTGAAAAGTGGTATTTCTAGAAAGAATACCTTTTTCTCTCAAGCATGACAAGGGAGCATTGTCTCAAACCAAAAGTGTGCAAGCCTTTGCCAACATGGCTCTAACCCTAAGATGCAGAGACAGGTTGATACTCAGTTTACCTCCAGTGACTTCAGCCAATGGAGCTTGACCCTGGACAAAGTACTTCCAGCTTTAGAAAAGTAACCTAAAATAAAACAACACACCTGAACACTGCAGAAAAAGAATTACCTCTACCACACTCTTACTCTCCCACACTTATTTTTCCCTCAGATGACATTTACACCTCTTAAATCATAAATATACAGCTGGTCTGCATAATCCATTAAGGATATTATTCCTGACAGCCTAAAACAGCAAAGACATTAAAAACACTTTGCTCAAAATTCCAAATAATGAAATCACATATTTGTTGAAGAGGTTTGGCTCAGGCGCTCACAAGACTTTTTGTGCCGTTAGGCAGAGCAGTTCCTGAAAGGAGGAGGTTTTGCTGAGGGCTGTGATTCAGACGCAAGTCCCCAGTCATTTCAGCCTGTTGTTTTTATCATCTTTCAAAGCTGTCCATAATCACATGAAAAGAAATCTAACTAATTCAGCGTGGCAGAGGCAAACCCAATCTGCACCTTTCAAACAAAATTCAAGATACAGCATCTCTGGAACAGCCCAGTCCACATCTTGGGAAGAGCAGCATCTCAAGGTCAAGTTATAAATGTAGCTCTCTGAGAAACGCTCTGTACTACTGCTGTGTGCACAGTGCACAATCTACACAGGAAGGAATGGCCTTTGAAGGCAGACAAGCTATTAAATTTTTACTAGGTGAAATGTTTACCCAAATAAATCTAGCCCTTTCCACTCCAGGTTATTATCATAACACATATGGTAACTGACATACAATTAATGGAGCTTTAAATGAAGGGTTCTGGGAAGGAAAACGTAGCCCCGACACTTCAGCTAACCTTGACAAAAAGCCAGGGTTTGGCAAAGTTCAGTAACACAAGTGGCTTTATAAGACTCTCCCCATTTATTGGGCACCTCTCACTTTCAGAACAAGCACTGACTCTGAGCAGAAGCTGTGAGATAAGACTCTGCCAAGTCAGCACCATCCACCACCACTGACATAAACCCATGAGCAGTCAAAGCTCAGCAGATCAAACTAACACCTCGGAAATACTCTACCCACACACACCTTCTTCAGAGGGTTTTCACATACATGTGCCATGTCACATTAGGCAACAGTTCAGACTACAGCACCCACGAAAAGAATTTAATCTCCTCTTCTCCTAAGTGTATTGATCCCGCAGGGTGAACGGATATTAACAGTAACGCAACTTTTTAATACCCAAGGCTAGTAGCTTTGTTTCCATGCTCCCAAGGATCTAGAAACTAGAAACAAGCTTTACAGATTTGAAACGCTGCTCACATTCCCTTTTCCCATATTCTGCTATCTTGAGTTACAGAGAATTATTAAAACCCACATTATTGTGCTACTCAGTAGATTCTCCAGCAAGTGGAGGTACCTCAAAGGCCTGGTCCTTTCAGCACAGCTCTGTATTGTGTAAGTCAGCAATAACACTCTCCTTGCTGGAATAAAGCAAGCAGATACCACCCAAGGCATTTCAGCCATACCCTTTCCCATAGGGCAACCACACCATATGTATACAAAACATATTTCCTTACAACAGCATCATAGGCTGACTACATCCTGTGTTATCAAATAAGCTAAGAAGTTTAAAGCAACAGCAGCAGGACACTCCAAAGTCAAATCCTGATTGCAGCAAGGACTTCATCCCCAACAGAAGTGGCAGTGTCAGCAAAAACTGTTTCATTGCCCACTTCTCTCTTCCTTTTCCAAAATCCAGTGCAAGCACTGCCACAACATGAGGAGGCACCTCCAAATTCAGTCACTTATGCAGAAACAAGTCTGCTCAATAACTGATTTATTTTTATTCCTAAAGTGGAAACCAGAGCACTCTTCCATTACCTCAGAAGAAATCTAAGGAAAGGTAGCATTAGTCAGGACTGATTTATTGCCTCAAGCCATTCACAAAATCATAAACCTAACAACATGTGAGACAAGCTACTCATTCACAAGGGCTCTTTGATCTTAAATACAAATAAAATTAGGTCAATATTAAAGATTTTTATTCCTTCCCATGTAAGACTTCCACAAAGGCTAAGAAAGCTTTTCCCATCCCTTAACACTCAAGTTATTTAGCAAGTAACACTTCTTTCACACGACTTGAAACATTTTCTCCACATTCACCTGTTAGTGCTCCAGAATTTAACTCTTGACAAAAACCTAAACAAGCAAGGGGAGCTGCTTAAGGAGCTCTCTGCAGTCCCCAGGGACAAGACAGGCAAGAGAAATTCATTGCATTTCACAGGACGGAAAAGAATGAGCAAAGTGCAGCTTTCCTAATGCTCACATTAAAAAAAAAAAAAAAAAACTCTTTCAGTAATTAGTTATTCAAAACATTCCAACTATTTCTAACAGGAGAAGAAAGTCTGTGCCATCACTATTAACAGGCTGCCAATCTTCCCCACACCAGAAAAGCAGGTGAAGGTGGCAACTTCAGGGAAGCTGGAATCATACCAGCTCGGCCAAAGCCCCCCAGCCCTGCTGCACAGGGACACTTCCAAACACAACCCAGGAACAAGCACGTCAGGTACAGCGATGCTGAACAAAGCACCTGCCATGAAATCAGGGAGGTCCTTTACATCTGAGACTTCTTCACAGTTTTCAACACTGGGCCTTTTGTTCCTTCTTGTGTAACAGTAAGTCATTAACTTCATCTGCCAAAATAGCAGTGGACTGCAGGATCAACTAAGAATACAGCATCTCCTTGCACTTTTGGTTTAACACACTTGATTATGTTACAGGCTTTAAAGTTGTATTTATTTGCCATCTAAAGCAACCAAGAGCTTGTATGTACAGCAGAAAGCCCCTGAAGCTATCATCACAATGTCGTATCTGCTCATAAATGTCAATAAACCAATTTTAAAGGTATTAACACCACTGTTTAGTCATGGTAAAATACCCTAATACCTATCTCAGCGCTGTTACACACAACAATACAGCTAAATGTGAGCAACTCAGTTCAGGCCTTTCTGCAAAAGGCAGTTGGTGAGGTTTCTGTTTAAATGAAAGACAACACCTAACAGTTCCACTGCAAGCACAAGAAGAAAAAGAAGCAGGGGTATGGTGAGGCTGGCTGTATGCGATCCACTTGCCCAGTGGCCCAAGGACATTTAGCCCTTTCTTCTGGGTGGCTCTTAAGAGACTAGAGGGTCAATGTGCAACATCTTCATTCACTTTGGCTTAGTAAGTGTGAAAGATGATCCCTGCTATCACTAAGGCCAAGAAAAGATCTCCTTTGATTAAAGCACAGAAGTTTACATCCAGAGATTTGGATTGTACCTCTGTCATATATTTTCTGGGTGGCTGGGAACAAATTACATCAGTTCCTTGATGTATTTCTGTCCCACACCCCCACTCTGAAGTAAAGCACAGTGGATCACTCAGGGGAGAAGCACATGAGAACTTAAATTCCTTCTGTGTTTCTACAGGAGACTACCATAGAGGTAATAGTTCAGATTAGAAAATGTCATGGAATATGAAACTTCAAGTACTGAATGTCCACTCTAACTGCTGAAGGAACATGCAGTATATTCCCTCAAAAAAACTTCGTTAATTACAGATACTCATATTTACAACGGCTCAAGATTTCAAAATGGGATTCACAACCAGACTGAATTTTACAACGTGGCTGGGAAAAAAATAAAAAATAAAGAAAACACCCAAACAAGTTTGATGGGAAAAGACACCTTGCAGAGAAGCACACTTTTGGGAAAACAGTTTGAATGTCAGGCACTTAATGACAGCCCTTATCAACATCAAAAGAGTTGAAATAGTTTTACAATTTTCTCTTGAAAAACAGTAGCCTTGAATAAATGCATTCTCTGTAGATGTATAATTTACCTTCACAGGAAAGACCCCAGTGCTCGCTGCTGAGGGCACAGAGAGGAGACACAAACATCGGCTGCTTTTCACACTTAAGAGTTCTTCTCAACCAGATTACTCAAAAGTTCTGCAGAAACAAGCCTTTCTGCAAAAGTTCCCAACCACCACATAAAAGCACAGAGATAGCAACTGAGGGCAAGCACATTCACCTCTTGGTAAGCACATGCCAAACCAGGTCACTTATTTATGAGTCTTTTGGGAAAAGAGACATTTCCCTTCCGGTGACAGGTAAGAGGTTTTACATGTCATTCATTTTCATATGCCCAATTGCAAAGGCATCTTCATTCCTACTATATATCCCACAAAGGCGAAGGACTGCAGGAGCTACTACACACAGGGTACACCGTAATGTCAACCCATCCAACCTCAGGTACCTAGAAGACATTCATCTTAAGTTTCCTTTATAATTAACAAAGACTCAGGTAAAATGCAATTTAATCTCATCCTTGGGTAGATATCTCCAGAGGCCATTTTCCTGTCCTATTTCTTTCCACTGTAAGTCCTAGAGTACACAGCTCAGACTCAGACAGTGGAAGGACAGTAGGCAGCACCCACCTACCTAAGCATCCTTCAAAAATACCATCCCAGTCCACTATGGAGAAACGAGATGTACATTACTGCATATCTGCAGCTCTCATTACAAACTGCATTTTTCACCTATCAGGCCACCATAAAATAACTACAGGTACACAGCACTATCAGATCTTTGGAGAAGCATAAAAGAAATTCAATGAGGGCTTCCAGTCAGCAAACACCTCATCATTGTATGCAAATACTGCTGCAGTAGTTCCCCTCAGTTGCAGCAGCACATGTCGGTGGACCACAAATCAGGGTCCATCAGCATTTCAGTTTTCTTTATGCTCCTCCACCTGCAAGGACTTGTAACTCAGCCACAAGTATTTCCTCTTGACAATGGCCTTGTAGTAAGAGCACAGTTGTCTGCCCTTTTAGATACTCCACTGAATTTTTCTTGTGAAGCATGAAAATGAAGGGGGAAAAAAAACAAACTGCAGTAATTCTGGGGGGAGGGTCCCAAACTTTAAGATACATAAACCCAAGTATAGCATAGTATACATTACTATAACACATTAAGGCCCACAGATCTTAAGCTTGTCTTTCCTGGGTTTGAAAACAAAACAATACCATTAAATAGCTGGAAATGCAGGCAGCAGGTTTTGAGACAAGTTTATTTTGTTTTGAGCTTACTGTTTAAATTAGAATCATAAACTCTTGTCCACTGCCATACCCTACAGCTAGTCTCCAAAAATCCTGGGAAGAAGCAATTGAAACAACCAGAGCTTAACTGAAATTGACTGTTGTATTTTTAAAATCTCAAGTAATTTTAGGTTCCAAAAGAAAAAAATCCCTAACAAAGTGCATTAGCTTTGAGATAAACCAGCAGGAGTAAACTCTTCCCTTGATATAAAGTTAACATAACTGATTCAGTGAAATTAAATACATCAAGCTGCTGCCCATTCTTTCACCCACCTAAGCTGCATCCTCCCATTTCACCTCTGTCCTCTGGTGATGCTGCCAGGTGCAGGAACCTGAGCCAAGTCCATACTATGGACTGATACAACATAAAAAGATGGCAACCAAATCAATCAAACCTAAAATTGGCACAATTTTCAGAGCCCTAAAACATCCAGTAAAGCTAAGTTGGAGTTCTAAACACATACCATGAAGAAAATTGACTTTTGAGGATAATGCAACACACAGCAAGAAACCAAAGACTAGGCAAATAGATGTGCATTTCTGTGTGGAGAACAGCACTAGAAAGAAAACCTTTGGAGGCAGGTAAGTAGCAGAGCAGCACCCATACCTCCAAAGATGCAAATGCAAGGTGCCAAGAGGGATCTTTTAGGACTTCTCCATCCAGGGTGGTGGGAAAAGCTTTAAGCAAGTTGACCTTCCCAGCAGCCCCAGAGCCAGAGAGTTATTGGGGCACACAAGGGCAGGGGAGAAACAGATGAGTGGCCATGGCATAGCATCAGCAGCCCCAGCAGCCACACTGCTGATACCAGCTCACAGCAGACCTTCTCTAGAGGCAGTACTACCTTGTTCCAGGAAGCATGTGCCTATAGTCCTTGTGTCTCCTTCAGCTGCCAATACAAACCCATGAGTCACTGTGATCCCTGCACAGGGAGAAGTTCTTATCAACGTGCCATGGGACAGCTCCAAAGGGAGGTGACAGAGACATACCAGATAAGCACTACAATACCAGTATAACTGCATCACATTAGGAGTTTTACCACATTAGCTGTTTTATTACTAGACAGGCTGATCAGGACCTGTTGGCACTTGCAGTGTCCTGTTTGTAGAGCGAAAATGACAGCTACAGTTGCAAAGCAACCCAGGGAGGTGCAGCTTTGGTGGGAAAGAAGCATTTTGCCAGGAGTATTAAAAACTTCCCCCAAAAGACATTACTTGTTCTGCCACACAGCCACAACACAGCTCAGTAGGCTGAAGAAGGCCTCGCCAGCCTGGTCCATGCTGAAATCAGCACAAAAACCTGTCAGTAAACCTTCCCCTGGTGCATACAGGCTCAGAGCTTGGCTGGCTAGTGAAACCCAGGGAACTGCTACGGGTAAAAGCTGATTTCATAATACATACATTTTTAATTATATATGCTATTGTATTTCTACTGAAAATAAAGCTGTCCCTTACTTTTTTGTATACTAAGCACTTCCCTGACTCCACACTACATTTTCATTTCCCACAACTATGAATAGTCCACTAACTCATCCTCAACATTTAAGCCTTCTTCTTCATCACCCTCTGACTCCCTCTGTAAATTCACCTTCAGCAGACTGCTTCTCTCTTTCAAACTCTCCCCTTAGACTTAGTTCTTCACCTGTCAGTATGATGCAAGATGAAGCAGAAGGCATGGGAAAACCCTTGGGAGAAGTAAACACACCCGTCACGCCTGATACAATGAGCTGCACAAAGCACTTGAGACAGGAGTTGGCAGCACCATTTTTCAAATGAAGTGCAGAGAAGCCCACTCCATCCCTATGTCCACATGGTCCCTATGTGCCTCAGAAGTGCAAGACCTCTGCGAGGGTAAGCACCTCCACTACTCAGTCTGTGATTTCATTCTTCTTCAGTGACACTTCTCAGAGGATTCCCAGTAAGTAGCAAATTAAAACAAACACCACTGAAGCCAAACTGTATTTTTTTCAGTACGTTCAGAACAAAAGATTTCAACCTGCTACAGGATGGCAAAGCCTAACAGAGCAGAGGATTGCTCTGCCTGCTGGACTACCATGTCTCCAGTTTGTAGTCACTTCTCCTTCAGAAAGCTGTTCCATCGTTTTTCTAACACTGGAATAGAAATCACAGAGGTGAGGACCACTGAGACACCCAGGAGGAGATGTCCTTGCTTAGGACACGACAGAAGACTAGGAACGAGGAATAAGTAGAGGTACCATGACTTTCACAATAGCATACTGACCATTTGGCAACACTATCAGTGTTTCTAATCAGTGTTGTGGTTTGTGCCTCTTTGCAAATGTTTCCCACTACACTTGAGGCAGAAAATGCACTTTACAAGTAATACTGAGATGCAATGTCAAAATTTATAAGTCCTCTACATTCAAAGTTATCCCAAGGTTCCCAAGATGCATGCACAGTTGTGGATTTCTTCCTCATCCTTCCCATAGTCACCTGGTTTTAGAGTCAACATTATCTTTCCTTGGGCTTGTGCCAACCCGAGAAACAATTAGGGACCCATAATGCTACAAACAAAGTATTTGGTAACAGAATTCTTGTGCAAAGCTATGAGATCCCCTCCCAAATCCACCTCTCGTTCAAGCAAGCTGAATTCTTTCCACCAGCTCCAGTGGGAGTTGGACTGGGACCTAAAATAACGCTGCAGATAAAGATCTTACTGCAACTTTTGACAACACTCAAGCTCACATTGTGCAAGTCAATGCCATTGAGCTTAAATACCAACGTCATCCAAAGGCAGGGAGAAATACTTCTGTTGGAGCCAGAGTGTACAGTCAGAAGTATAAAATGGGAAAAACAAAAATACCACTTTCCTCCAAGGAAAACAGATCTCCAGAAGGTAGGCACACAACTTACCCTGATGAAATCTCTCTTGCAACAGAAAGGACCACTTGAAAAGAAGATTACTAGAACATAATGTGTATACACAAACATAGACTAGACCACATGAGTAAAGTCAGCTAGCATCCTAGTCCAAAATCTTATACTAAAAAATTTGTATGCTGAAGGCAGGGAAATGCAAAGGGTGAACACCTCTTGTAATGCTGGATTCCCTTTGGGGACATTCTTCTACATCGTCTCTTAGGGTGAGAAGCATGGATCTGCCATCATCACAGACGCAAAACAAAACAAAACAAACAACAAAAAAAAAAAATTTTGCACACTATCACCAAGGTTCTGGTGCCTTGAAGTTAGGAACACATAACCAACATTTTGACTAGCAGCAGAGAGCAAAAATAAAGCAAGGAAATGAAAGGAGAGGTGTATGTTCCTGTTTTTCTCCTCTTCCTTCTTGAAATATCCCTAAACTATTAAAAATATCAATTCCAGAATTTATGAATAAAGCTCACCTTTCCCATGCCTGGAACAAGCTGCAGAGACCTTCCTGGGGAAAACCATTCATTTCCACAATGCTGCAAAAATACCCCCTACCATTACCAACAGGGAAAGGTTGTGCACACAGAAAAAAAGCTAGGAGAGGGTATGAGACTAGTTCAACCGAGATCTTATCCACATAAGCTGAAGAATTTTCCTACTGAAAAATTTCCTAGGAGTCAGCACAAGAGTCTATGCTGTATTTAGTTACATCCATCACCTCCAAGCCCTGTACACACCCAGGTCCTAGAATGCTGGGCCTTCTTGTAATTACTCCAGGAATAAGGAGTCCCTGCCCAAGAGCCTGCAATTTCATTTAAGATGCCAAAAAAAAGACGTTTTGACAAACAGACAGATGGGCTGGGGGAGGAAGAATAAGAAGGACATGTGGTTACTCACAATTGGCAGGTTGCTTTTTTTTTTTTTTTTAATAAAAATAAATATCTGTAATCCCCACTGGCCACCTGCCTAGCTTTTGTATCTTTAATTAAGAAGGATTTGGGTGATGCAGAAACGGTCAAAAGTTCAGCCAATTTGAGGGAGGACACAGAGGCAAACATCTAGCTGCAGGTCCTACAGAAATGTCAGTATTCCAACTACTGCCTGGTCCTTCCCAGTTTCTCCAAGAACAACTCTTCCTTTGCAACACAATTCACGAAAAATCAGAAAAGGAAGGGAAAAAGGGCAGTTCATACCGAAGAGAGCTGGTCTGGACCAGTTCCTGAAAGCAACTGACCTCACTGATCCTCAGTACAGTCTGTCTTTACAGCACTAAGACTGCAATTGTATTCATGTTTAACAAAATCATTTGAATCCACAATGATGTTCCTTTAGCAGTGACAGAAAGGGGAGGGGGTGGGGGGAGGTGGAAATTCAACTGAGTTAGTAGAGAATACCAAGCACTGTCCTCTCTTCCTAACCCCCAACACTGTCACCTTGTAAGAAAGTCCATTACGACAAAAACAGAGTACCCTTAGCGTGGGAAAACATTTAACTAAGTTTTAATTTATTTTCAAATCAGCATTTAAACGATCACATCTTACATCATTTCCTTTTATGAGCCAGCAGTTAAGACAATACACATCATTTACATGCTGTTTTGGAAGGCTGCAACATAAATCAACAAAAGAAGCCTTCACTATGAATTAACTATTACAAGGCTCTTAGAAAGCCACACCAGCCTGCGTTGAGGGCAATTAGGAGTATCATCCCTAATTCTCATCTTTCTGGTACACTCCTGTTATGCCTCAGAACTCACACAAAAACAATCTTCCCCCCAGCCATTGCTGCTACAAAAGAATTATGATGTCTATCTGTGAGACCTAACGACAGCATACTCAAAGCAGCTACTTCAACTGTGTTTAAAAACACATGCACCTACAACCCCACTCCCCCCCCCAAATAAAAGTCACTAACATGGTTCAGTCTCAACAGCAAAATTAGTAAACCTTATGCCTCTGTGAACAATCAGATGGTAGAAGTTTTTTAATTTGTAAAATATTAACCAATGCCTTTATTTCACAGGTCACTTTTACATAAGAAAAATAAGGGAAGTAAACACCATGTCCAAATCTCATCTCGAGGCAAATTTCAGGAGTGTTTTCATTTTGTGCAAGCCAAACTTCAAATTACACTTGCCACTGGATGTGAAAAAGTAGTATCTAGCCACAGCAATGATAAAAACGACTCAGTATTATTTGCAAGAGAGCAAGAAAAAAGTCCTAAAGCTAATCATTTGGTAGACAGGGTACACGTTCCAGTCACACCAAAAGTGCTCTGATATAGTGGGACTGAGGTTCAGGAAGAGACTGGAGACACACACGGTCACCTCAGACAGCAGCAGCATGCGCAAAGGAAGCACAATTAAAGTTTAACACCATATTTTTTATTAATTCTGTGCATTCACATAATCCCCTCATTGTGCCTCACTAACTAACAGTGGAACACTGATGCTTTGTTGCTAAAAAGTGGGCTTATAGGCACTGAGCCCCAAACACAGGTGCTCCAGTGCACACTCTGCCTGCTGCAGGCAGGGCAAAGCAGGCTGGGTGCTGTTCTGGACAAGCCAGTACATGCCTCTCAGCTCCTACCAGCTGATGCCAACCTGTTGAAGGGAAATTTCTCCCTGAACACTCCAGCAGAGGTGTGTGGTTCCTTAAAAGTATTAAGCTACAGTCTCAAGTGTTCTGCAACCAGTTACTTCAGCATTGGCAAAGTGGGAAATCTGCTTACTGCACAATGCAACGTTTAACCCTTCGCATTCTACCTTACAAAGCAATGAAATTTGTGCAAGCTTCCTTCTGTGCTGTCATTCTCAGATTCTGAACTACCTATGAACCAGCAAACAATTTCCTGCCCTGCTCTTCATTCCCCAGGATTTCAGATGTGCAGCAGAGAAGCTCTGTTTTGCCCTGGGTTGAATAAGCCAACCCCACCATTTCCCCTCCCCCTGTGCTGGGTAAATAATTCCAACAAAACAACAGACACCCAGGCCTGGGGAACCTCAGACTGATCTTCTCCCCCATTTCACCACTGTGTAACAAGCTCCTCTTGAGACACAAGGATCCTACACACAGGAAAGGTGTAAGCAAGGTTGTAAGGATGAAAACAATGGAAACTCCACAGCCTTTAAGAGGAGCGGCTGAAAACTTAGAATTTGTAGCCTCAACACCAGGGTCTCTGGCCCACAGTACACACCACATAAGCCAACCCATTCAATGGCATAAAATCCCAGGAGGATCCACACTGCTCTGTGACAAGGAATTAACTTGCATTTAGGTGCCACACAACCAAGACCTACTCTCATATTTCATGCACACATATATATGCATACAGCCATACGTAGCTAAATAAATAGTTACAGTAGATCTAGCTATGGAAATACCACAAGCTAGTCAGATCCAAGCTATTTGCAGCAAGCTCATCCAAGGCAAAGAGGAGAAAAAGAGGACTATTTTCTGCTTGTCAACAGGTCGGCGCAGGCCCCTCCCCAGCACCGCTGGAAAGCAGACTCCCCAGCAAAGCAAGCGACCTTCGGTATCACCGCCGGGGTGCATGAGCTAGACAAAGAGATAACGTCATGCCCTCTCCCGCTCTCCCAGTCCTCCCCGCAGTGGCACGCAGCCAGCCAATCCCCCTCCCCGGCCCGGGTGACATCATCGCTGATGCCGATACACAAATGTGGAAGTGCATCCAACTAGCAGTGCCCCGGAGATCTTGGGGCACAGCTCCTCGAAGGCAGCCTACCCCTCGCTACTCCTTGGGACTACGGACCAGTCAAAAGGGCAATGAAATTAGGTGGGAAGAGGGACTTCGAGGAAAACTTGCTGGGGAGGAATAAAGCGGAAGGCAACGAGCAAGCACAGCGTGACCACCTTTCTCCCTTCAGTTACACAGTTCCTCTAAAAGCCCTCAAAACGTACAGACGCGATTTCACCTTTGGGTGTCCCTGCCGCTTTTTTCACAACAAAAGCCTGGCTGAGAAAAGTTAAATACGATTGCACTGCTATCGCAACGGGCTGTTTTTTACATAACTGTATTCTGTTAAGAAAGCCAAGGTTTAATCATAGTAATTTTTTGTTTGTCCGAGGTTGGTGGGGTTTTGTTTTGCTTCGTATTTTTTGTTTGCATACAGCCTTGTTGGATGTCCAAATTTTAACGCTATGCAACACAAATGTGGACAAATGCCTAAGAAATAGCAATGCCAATCCAAACTTAAACGCCTGTTAACCCACTATCTGACAGGCTCTATCTGACAAAGAGGAATGTATCTACTTCTCTTATTCCGGCCACCCAAACCATCACGTCCTCAGGAAGAGGAAGCACCGCAACTATTGTCTAGCAAGTGAGGAAGCACATGGGAAACCGCACCAGACACATAGTAAAGCTAGTGCCCTGACAGAAACTACTGCTCTCCCTGTTAGCAGAGTGGCACCGATGCCCTTAGACCTCAGATGTTCATCCACACTCTTCCAAGTCAATAAATGCATGTGCTGACTGGGAAAGTTCTAGCACACTTAAGGAAAATTAAATTTTAAATTTCTATTGTCAAGACTGCTAAACCACCAAGCTCTTTGCTTATTAAGTCAAAGCATCAACAAGCAAGCAGACAAACAATGCACCAAACTGCAGTAATTAACATGAGTTTCAAGTCACACATTCGTGCCACAATTTTTTTTGTTTGTTTGTAAGGGGGGGTTCAGGTGCGGCAACATTTGTCAGAAAAAAAAAAAAAAGTTCATAGTGCTGTCAAAGTGCAGCATCTCACTCATCTCGCCTCTTCTCTGGCCTTTCTGAGCCACATCGGTTTTTTTCCAGCTCTCTGACAACAGCAGCAGCCTGGTAATTCCACTTCTGGTCTTAAAGTGCAACTCACATGCTGTGCAGAGAGAATACTTCTCCATCATGAAGGCTGAGGTTCACGCCCTCAAAACAAACTGACATGTGTTTCATTTGCAGAAGAGGCACCAAAGTGCTTTATTTAGATTCTGGAGCTGCATGCAGCGGTATCTTCCCATCAGGGAAACAAACCAATTACACTGCTTTGTTTTTAAAAAAAAAAAAAAAAAAAACCTAAAACCCCAAGCGGCTAGGCATACTTGGTTACTTTATCTCTCCTCCCCTCTGCAAATGTGCATTGCATTTCCACACAATACAAAGCTTGAGCCTTCCATCCTCAGCCAAGCATTGAGACTGTGAATAATTAGTCATCCTGGTAGCTAGCACTCAGTGCAAAGTCATGCAATCTCGGGATTTGTTTGTTCCACTGACTGCACAATGGGGGGGGGGGCTGGGGGGGAACCCAGTAGGCTAGCTTCACACCCACATGGGCACTCTCCGATTTCTATTTTTTGTAGTCATACACTTGTCAAACAAGTTACTCCGGGAATTCTTAATTTCATGAAGTAACCTTCCCCTGCTTCGACCGCTGATTGTAGTCACTTTGCTCCCCCCACCCCATCACTGCATAGAACAGCAGGATCGGATACAGCACCACTCGGCCCCGACTCAGCAGCTTCAACACTTTGAAGATTTTCCAACAAGGAAACCTGGTGACTATTTCAATGAAGGCCAGTGTGTCTTTGTCTAAAGTCACTGCAGCAGCAGCAGTAACTTCCATGAGGGCTTCCAACAACAATCCTGAATAAGCCCATGGACCTATTTGTACAGCCCGGGAATGCTCTGACAGTGTCCACTCAGTTTGTCTGCGGAGCACGGGTAGGGGGAATAAGGGCAATAAAGGACTATTTCATCATTTCAGGGTAAGTACTTGGGAGAGTAATTTCTGCCCCTCTGTAAAAGCAAAAGCCAAGAGGCTGACAAACTTGTCACGGGCAGCAACGATGACAAAGACAACATTTTTATCGTCCCTAACTGTTCCGCTTGCCGCAGCGGGTGGCTGGCCGTCAGTCGTGTGCTCAGGCCCGGCAAAGAAAGCCGGTAAAGTACCTTCTAGAGAAAAGGTAATAATAAAAGGAGAACAAGTTCTGCCACAAACCTTGTAGACTTGCCCGTATGTGCCATTGCCAACCACTTCCACCAGCTCAAAAATCCCAGCAGGGTCCTATGACGGGGAGAAGGGGCAGAGGAGGCGGGGGAGGGGGAAGAAAGGGGAGAAGAAGAGAAGTGGGGTTACGTTTTTGTCAGGCGATGGCTGCTGGCAGAGCCCAGCCAGCGAGCCCGGCTGCTGGCGGCGTGCAGCTGTTGCGCCCTGTTTTTCCACGCACATGCCAATACATGCAAACAAAGGAAAAGCAGCCCAGGGCCGCGCTCCCCCCGCCCGCCCCC
>VWZI01001782.1:136650-149017 GCA_013396835.1 Psilopogon haemacephalus | reverse complement strand
CCGGCGGCGGCGGGGCACGGGCGCGGGGCTGGAGCGGGCTGCTGCTAGCCAGACAAAGATAGCCGGGGAGGAGGAGGAGGAGGAGGAGGAGGAGAAGGAGGAGGAGAAAAGGGATACAAAATACACTGCTGAGCCGGGAGAGAGAGAAAACAGCTCCCCCTTCCCTTCTCCAACAGGAAAAACCGGCGGAAACGCGCCCGCACCAAAGCACTGCTGGGTAAACTCGTGGGGAGAGAAAGAGAGAGGGAGGACGAGGAGGGGAGCGGCCCCAGGAGCCGTACCCGCCTCACCGCCGCCGCCCAACAATAACCCCGACGGGGTTAGGATGAGCGAGATCGGGCCGCGAACAACGCCCGGGCCTGGCCGGAGGAGAGGCCCACGCGTGTTCACGCAGGGCCCTGGATCTAGGCGAGTGAACGGGGCGCGCTCTGACGCGCCGGCAGCCTCTGCGGGCAGGGCACCTGGGCTGGCCCTGCGGGCAGGGCACCTGGGCTGCCTGTGTCCCGCCACCTGGGCAAGGCGGGAGACCGTGTTCCGGGGCTGCCAGCCGCCCCCTGGGCCCCCAACACACTTGTGCGGGGTTGGCGTTTAGACCGACGCGGACAGTTTTGCAACGCGTTTGCTGGAAATAATAACAAAAGCACGTAATGGTGGTTGGCACTACCCCACTGCCCGTGGGATAGGTGGTGGCGGTGTTTTCGGTGCCTGTCGAAGTGACCAGCAAAATCTCTTCTATTTGCTTGCCTCTGCCCAGGCCCACAGAAAAAATGTTCTCGCCCAAGCAGAGATTTCTGCAGAAACACAAATCCTGGCCTTCAAAAGCAGAACTAGCACTCATAAAACAGCATTTTAACCCACTATTTACTGACAGAACTGCTCCGTTCCCACCCAGAAGCATCCTCCATCAGAATCTGAATGGTACAAAAATCCCATTAACCTCTCTTGAACTAGTCACATCAGACAGTTGCATGCAGGTGTAAACCTTGGCATGATTTGTCTCTCATTGAAGTTCTTTATCACACCGATATGGCAAAAATGTTACCTGCTTGCAAGAGGTCAGGTTACGTTTCCTGTGGGAACCAAGGTTTTCCTGTCTCTTCTACTCTAACCACAAAATTACATATACATAGCTATAAGTATCACAGAAACATACTTTTGAAACAAATCAAACCTGTTGAGCAGAAAGTGTAAGGATAAATTACCATAACAGTTTAATGGTGTACTTATTTTCACTTAAAGTGTAGTTGCAAAGAAAGGAAGCTCGGGCCTGGACCTGGGCAACTGTTTTGTTCTTGTTCAGGAACCTGTAGTCCTAAGTAGGTAAATTATTTCAAATGGGCTCAGTGCTGGGTCCATCTGAGTGCATGTTCAAAGCAGTAGGATCAGGTCTAGAGATGCAGTTAGTTTTGAAAAGTGGGTTTCCACAAAGGTTTATTATCAGGGTTGCATTATTTAGCTCTGCCTTTTTATACGAAAAGGCAGCTTTGGTAGGTCAAAGCCATTGCTCTTCTAGCTTAGCATCCTGTCTCCAGAGGTAGCCAGTGGTGAATGCTGAAGGAAGAGCACAGGGGAACTTTAACCATCTAGTGATATTTCCATGGCACATCCTTCCAGCAGTTCAGGGAGCTTTTTGGCAGCCTTTGGTGTCACCATGTTCATAGTCTCTGGTGACTTTTATTCCTTCCATTAGATCGCCTGTTTGCTTTGTGTCTAAGTGTATGCTTCTGGCTCTTAGTGTCCTCTGGCAACAAGTTCCAAAGATGAAATATCTGCTTGTTATGTGGAGACCACCTTTGTTCATTGCCTTTGAACCAACACCTGCTAGATTCCAAGAACCCCCTCCTGGTTCTTGTGTTGGAAGAGACAACAATAATTTCATATTAATTTTCTCCATTGCATTATTTTTTTTTTGTCCTAGACTTTTGTTGAATTTCCCCCTCAGGTCTTATTAGCTAGCAAGTTCTGGATTTTTTAGTGAAAAACAAATGGAAAGCCATTACATGCTTGCCCTTAATTGAACCATTACCTTCTCTAATGCCTTCTTTTTTAAGACAGAGAAATGAATTTCCATATTGTGTTGATGATCAGTTCCTCATGCATCATCATGGTGACTTCCCAGTTTCCAGACCTGTCTTGTTAACACCCTTCTACCACTGTTCTTAAGTATGAAAATGACATTTCTGTGAAACATGTCTGTTATAACTCCACAGTCCCTTTCCATAGGGGCAATACTACCTTACAGACTTGCTTTGTGCTTCTGGATGCTGCAAATATTTCTGAAATAAACTCTGAACTCCAAGTTTTGCAAACACCTTTCTTGTGCTCCAGAAAAATACAACCTGAGCTCTTTAGAGCTGAGGCTCTGAGCCCAAATACACATTTTCACTATTACAGCTCTGATGTGGCCCACCATAGTGTCCACTCTCTGCTTTAGGCTTATATTTTATTATAATGAGTTTTGTTCTTTGGTTTGTTTTGGTATCATATCAGAAAACTACTAAAGAGCAGAAGTGTTAGCAACAGGATTGTGAATCCTTGAAAATTGACATATCTTCTGACTTTGGAGGGGAAATAGCTTTCACAGAGTAATAAATGCCACAGGAGAACTTCCTGCTAGTTCCCAGGGTGAAGCACCACAGCACCTTTTCCTTCCTACACAAATGAAGGGATGAAAAGGTTGCCTTCTTGAGGAAGAGGTCTCTCTGGCTGTGGCCAAAACCATGCTGTTCACATGCTCTTCGTGAGCACGGCATAGTTACCAGTTTGAATAGTCTGAAGGTTAACAGACCAAACATAAAACCACTGCAAAGAAGATGAGCAGTCTATTTTCACTCTGGTTCACCAACCAGAGTAAAACCAACCAGTGAAACCAACACCTCTGAAGGAGACAGAGTGAAATGGCCAGGAAAAATCACCACGTAGATGAAATGCAAGGAAAAGCAATTTCAGATGGCCATCTAGGCAGTAAATACATGTCTTGTAGTCACAAACTAAGTAGAAGTAAAAAAAAATATGTCAGCTCCATCTGTTCATGAACAAAGCAGGAGAAAGTTGCATCACCGATGTGCTGCTTTCTGTCACCCTCAGACATCATTGCACACATTCCTCCTCACTGTGTCCACAGCAGTGGAGGTAACAGAGGAGATGCAGGTTCTTAAAAGAGAGAAAGCTTGAAAGCTGAGGCACCCTTTCTCCACCCATTCATTCCTATCCCTGACACTTCATTCCTTGTGTCAGTCAATGTAAGTGGTCATACAGCTGTTTAGTGAGCCAGGACCCATAGCAAAGCTACCCTTGGAAAGGAAAGCAATTTTTAATGTTGCTATTTATCAAATCCCTGGGCTGGTTTATCATGTGCCTGCTAGAGTGGTTGTGTTAACAAGAGGGAGAGAGGCAGAGACTACGTGCAGGAAAGTGTAACCATAGCAGTGCCTCTTGGTGGTAGCTGTAGCTTAAGCCAATTTCAATTCTCAATGGACCCACAGGGGTAAAACTAGAGAAACTTCCTTCCTTACTGGAAGAGGCACTGTGGGAGTAATGGGAACCCAACACTGATGTACTACCCACAAACGAAATTCCTTTCCCTCTATTTTTTTTCCTAGTTCTTTGAAATTGTCTTTATTATATTCTTTTCCTCATTTAATACTCTGGGGCCCTAATCACTGACCAGCGATGTAGAGGTCATCAACTGCACTAACTTTTAAAGAGCTTAATCATCAACCGTATTCAAGGAGGTGAGTAAAGAGACAGGAAGTTCTGAGTTTTTATTTTGTTTCTGCTACTGATTCATCCTGTAGCCTTGGGGCATCTCATTTCCTGCCTCCACTCCTGTTCCCTATGTGGAAAATGGCAGTGATTTTGACCTACTTGATAATGGGAGGTGTTAGACATGTGCCCCGTTGTACTGTCTACGGAAATGGTTCTTGGCCAGACAAGTCTACAAGAGAGGTTCATGCTAGGGTGAGGGAATATCAGAGAACAGAATAGCAAGTGAGGTGGACTGAGGCTTTGCATAATCCAGCTGTCCTGCTGCAAGTGGACTTCTATGACCAGAGAGGTTGAGAGGCCTTGAAGATTGCCTGTTTTCCTCATGCTGGAAAGTTCTCATGCTAGTGATTACAGCACATACTGGGAGCAGATTGTGTACAGAAGGTTGCTGCACGATGACCTTCCTCTAGCTTATGCTCTTCTCCTCTGCTGTTCCACCACTTCTGCCTCACATCTCCATGTGAGGGCTGCTCTGTGTAAGTACTGCTGGCATCCCAGGTTCAGATGCAGACATGCTGCATCTGAATGTTGTACCGGTGAAGGCATTCCTGCAGTTCTTACCCCTGACCCAGTATGCTGCACTGCTGCCTGAGCGAATGGGTTGCCCTCATCCTGACATGCAGGCAGGGCTCAGGCGTATAGTTGGACTCCAGCACAGGGAAGCACACATATGTGTCACTCTATATGATAGCAATTTGCACATGGCCCAAAAGGTGCAGCTTTCTACCACCTGTATGCTTTGAGGCCATCACTCTCCACCCACTGTCTTCCTCAGTACATTGGGTATTTGATTGAAAGGACTCCTGAAACACAAGGGCTGCCTAAATATAGCAATCCTGCTAGCACAGGAAGAGCAGCAGAGAGAAGCAGAGCACTTCCTGTGGCTGCTCAGTACTGGGCAGGAAGGCACAGTACTGTCAGCACTTTGGAGATGCCCACGTTTCCCTGTCCATTCTCAGGCTACACATTTGTGATGTTCTTTCATCTGTAACAGTGTAACTTCCATGTATTGTGGTCAATTTAGTGAACTGGTGTTAGCAAAAGAGAAAACTTTTTCTCTTTNTTTTTTTTTTTTTGCTTTACATCTTACTTACACCCTGCTTTGAAGGAGTAATGGGCAGTAATAGGAAAGAAGAAATTCAAATTGTTATTGCATAGTGATCTGGATGGCATGAAACTGTGTCCTAAAAGTTGTTTTGGGGTGAGTTACCTCAAATGGCGTTGAAGTATAGCCTAGGGAGACAAGTTAGCTTTAGTCTCAGAGTAACTAATATCATACCTGTGCAGTATTGGAGCAGCAGCAATTGTAACTTAATCCAGATCCCAAATGAACATATGATATTGTTCTTATGAAAATAACATAATATGGTTGTGGGATTATGGAGTTTCCCTCTCTGGAGATATTCAAGCCCCGTCTGGATGTGTTCCTGGTCTAGATGATCCTGCTCTGACACAGGGTTGGACTAGATGATCTTTCAAGGTCACTTCCAGCCCCTAACATTCTGTGATTCTGTGTTTGTACAGTTTTTATGCTGCTATGCATGATGTGGTGAAGAAAGATAGTACCTAGTCTGTCAAAAGCCATAGGACATGAGAAGCTCATAGCTGACATGGTATGAAGTTTGCAGGGACAGTGTGCTCATAGAGAAATCTGTGAACAATTCCAAACCAGCAGAGTAAAGTTCAGCAATTTCTATCACCTAGCTGGGACAGTTTGCATCTGGTCTGAACATGTCCTCACAGGATTTATTTCCTGTGAGCCTCCACAAGGAGGCTGCTCTTGTCTCTGGAGCACAACAGGACAAGAGGGGTGATTTCAGGTTGCCACAGTCTTTTCTGGACTCCACATAGCTCATTGATCTTCACAGTCTGAATTTGCAGCACAGACTAGTATCTCACACTTTACTTCAGACTGGGAATTGTCAGTTCTACAGCCAGGCTTAAAGCTGACAAAAATGCATAAATCTGGCATAAAAATGCAGATGCATGCTTGGGCCAAATGAAAAGATCCTGGGTATATTTTTGGACACTGCCTGCAATCCGAGTTTTAACAAGCTAGCTGCTTCTGGTCCTGCTATCTATCACACAAAGCATGCAATTACCAAGTGTAACTGGCTGTCACAGCCTATCTCTGCTTGCAGCTAAGCTTGCTTCTAGTTATCTTCCCTTGACCCAGCTATAACACTCATTTCACCTCTTATACAGGGCCCTGAGCCATATCTGTAGTGGCTATGAGTAAACTTTATTCCTCCCTGCCTGAGTCAGGACTCCTCACAAGGTACTGTCTCTCCTCACCTTTGTTTTGGTGTGCCTTATCTCACCCAGGGTCTCACCCATTGTTTCTGGTATCAGGACAATGAGCAAGGCAGAGTGACAATCTGGACACCGTGTTTGTGCTCTGGAATAAGAAAAACTGCTCTACCAATGTGTTGGTAGCTGTGGCTCTTCAGGCATTTTCCCATGAGCAGTGCTTGCACAAGGCTCTCCCAAGCCTTCAACCATACGGACATGTATTCTATGCATTTCTTCCTAGTCTTTGGTTTTTGTCACTGCACTGTCTTTGTTGTTGTGTCAGTGCCTTTACTTGTAGAGACACATGATCAAACAAATCAGGGTTGGAAATGACCCATTTTCAGATTTTGCTTTTATCCAGATCGGTTGTGCTCACAATGTGGTGAAAGAGCAGAAATGTGTGAAGTGGTGAACATGGAGGTTGGGTTGCTCTTTCGTAGTCCGCCAGTTTCCACAAACACAGCTCAAATTCAGTCTGCAAGCCTACCAGGTTCCTGAGGAGATAGGTGGGGATTACTTCTCAAGAACTTAGGGCTTGTTTTGGCATAGCCCTGAACATAGTGTTGATGTGGTATGTACTGAGTCAGAAATGACACAACAATGTGATGCAAAGCACTGAACCTGCATGAACTTAATTTGTCAATTCAAACGTGTTCAGAAAATTCTGAAGGAGTAGTTTTGTCCCAGAATATCTTCCGATGAAGCAGGCTGTCTTAAACCTGCTCAGAAAACATAAAGCTGGCACAGAATTTTTTTCTGTGTACTTAGGCTAACTGAATGGGAAAAAAAATTGCTGTGTGCTTACATCTGATCCAGAGCAAGCTGATCCCTGAAAGCCCACAGATCTGGTAATAAACAACCTGTAACCATGGGCCTGAGTTAGTACAGAAATCATCATGTTACGAGAATGAAGCCAATGTACTTCAACTAACAGTAGGCTTCTGCAAGAAAGCTGTGAGAACATAAATTCCTGCAGTGCCCTTGGTTTGAGTACAGCTGCCTTTGATCCTGCAAATATATCCCTGTGTTGAACTTCATGCATTGTGCAAACTCCCTGTGAATTCATAAATCTCTGGGGACTGTGGCTTAAGTGAGGTAAAATATAGAAATAAAAAATAATGTGTAAAGCATACATTTAAAAGAAATATTAATGCTCCTTAAGTCTGTCCTTTGAAAGCTTTCTTCCTTGGTTTCCAAATTACTTTTATTTGAATGTTGAAGGGATTTTAATTTTGTGTTCTATTTTTCAGTGGGTAGGGATTTACATTTTGAAAGTAGCTCTAAAAATTAAAAGTAAATTATCACCAGAATGCAAAAGGGGGGGAGAGAAACATAGGTGAGAATTTACTGTCATTTCAAATTACAATTATTAAACCTAGTGCTGTCAAAAGAAATGTAGATCCACAATTAATACATGGCCTTAACTGGTTTATATTTTTCTTTCATTTTATGTGGCATGAGGGCCTCGGAAGCCATAATTTCACAAAACTCTGGCTTTTCAGTGAAACTAACTGAAAAAGTTCCCTCTCCTGCCTTCCCTGGCTCTCATACCTAGTTTCACACTGCATCACACTGCCATCTCCATGGACAGCTCCTTTTGCTAGTGCAAGGATTTGCAGACTTGAGCCACACACCAACTTAAAAATAACACTCTCCCAGAAGCAGTGAATCAGTTCAAATCTGTGGCAGTGGCATCACTGAGGAGGTCACAATGGCAAAGAGGAGCATGTGGGAGACTGAAATGATGAAACATTATTTGCAGATTCTTAAGTTAGCTCTGACAGCAGAGCCAAGATCTCATGGAGCTGCTGCTGACATGTCAATAGAAATGCCAGGAGAAAGTCTGTGGGAAGAGACGAAGCCTTTAGGCATCACCATGCAGCATATAATTTAACAAAAGGCACCCACTGGTCATAATACATGGTTGAAATGAAAAGTATTAGTCACCCTTGGGCCAGTGATTGGCATAGAGTAATCTCCAGGTATTGTTTTCTTTAAACAAAACTTTTTTTCATTGAAATGCAGTAAAAGGATGAAAATTATGGTCCATTGCCAGATTTTGATGCAAGGCGAAGTATTTTAACTACAGTTTGGCTTGTAAGGGCATTTCCTGTCATTTCTTCCAGATTTTCTTGATTCAGTGAGTTGTTCTTCTGTATGATATATGTACCTACTGCAATCTAATTTTAAGACTAATTTCAGAGCTGTTACGATACAGTAGTTTGGTAAAGTTCTTCAATGTAACTGTTAGCTTCCTAATCAATACGGTTATTTTATCTTTTGACCTGTGGAAGCTTTTAGGGATCTTCTGGTCAGAAACACTGGTAAAGAGGATATACAGAGAACTACCATCTCCAGATAAAACATGTGGTATTCACCTGCCCGTTTTAGATGGCTGTATCTCAGATGATCACCTAACTTCTTTTAACAGTTGACTGAAAGAAGTAAGCACCTCCAGGGTACAGTTCATCTCATCCTGAAACAGATAGACAAGTGAGTCAGAGGAATGGTATCTTAGCACCAACTGTGAAGAAGGCGTAGTGAGATTGGGCGCTGAAGCCTGCACTGAAGACATCTCAGCCTGGCGCGATGAATCCCATGCAGCTGGCCAATGATCTTTCATGTAGTGCCAGGTTTTAAGACTTTGGCTGTGCAGTCCTGCATACTTTGGAAGCCATTTGCCCATTTGACTTGCAAAATTAAATCAAGAGGACAGATACTTAACTGCCATAAATTAGTGCAGCTCTTCCCTATGAAACTTCACAGAAGCTGTTGACTAACTCCTCCCATGTAAGACCAAGTGTGCTTACTATAACCAGTCATCAACCCAAATGCCTGCCTTGTCTTGCCTTAACACCCCATGGAAAGAGTTTTTTTCTTCATCAACTCCCATATCAGGTATACATTTGTCAAGTGCTCAGGTATCTCTGAGTATCCACTTGTCTATGTTTAGCCTGTATCCAGGGCTGAAATATAGCAGTTACTCTATCACCTGGTGAGTGCTCCCCAGCAGAGAAGGTGAGTTGGGGAGTGAATATCCATGGGCTGAGATGAAAATGGATTTGATCAAGCAACAAAACTGACACCAAAGTCAATATGAAGTTATACACATCCCAGCAAAGGTACAGCAATCACACTGGAGCAAGAAAGCAGTACTCAAGAGAATGAAGAGGAGCAGGGACTGGAGGAGACAAAGCAAGAGCAGAAGACCCAGCAGAGCACTCACTTCTTGGCAAACTTCCCCCTTCATACTGAACATGGGATGGGGTACACCTGTGAGACAACTTGGGTCAGCTGCCCTGGCTGACTCAAAACTAATAATGGTCTGCAGCCCATGGCTGGCCTATTCTATCCTGGCAAAAACAGAGCACTGGTGCTAATTTGTCCCTTCACTCAGGACCACCACTCTATTTGGCTGAGGGAAAATATAAGAAGAGTGAGACTTGACTGCAAGGCATGTGGGTCAGCAAGCAGAATTCCAGAACACTTATAGCAGGGAGGTACCTCTGGCAATTGTCTGGTCTGGCCTCTGCTTGGAGAAGAGTCAGTTAGTGCAGGTTACTCAGGACCACATACAGACAGGTTTTTAGTATCTCAAATGATGGAGACTCCACAACCTGTCTGGGTGGTCACTGTTTTAGCAAAGAAATGGGGGAGGTTCTAATGTTAAAATGGTATTTCCTTTATTTCCATATATTCCAAATTAATACCACTTAGAGTGAGTTCATCTTTAGTCACCCCTTTGGATATTCATAAACATGGATCAAATCCCACATGAACCTTCTCTTCTCCATGCTTAACAATTCCAGCTCTCTCACCCTCTCCTTATATGTCAGATGCTCCACTTCTTTTATCATCTTCATGGCCCTTTGCTGACTCAGTGCAGTAAGTGCCTGTCTGTGTTATACTAGGGAGGCCAAAACTGGATCGAAGCACCCTTGATGTGTCTACCAGTGCTGTAATTACCTCCCTCAACCTCCTGGTGACCCTCTTCCTAATGCAGCCCAGGGGCTGCTGGCATCATTTTGAGCAATTGCAACAGACAGGGGCAGAGGGCAGCTGCCAGCATGACTGTAATTTGCTTCCCAGGAAAGCCAGAAGCATATCTTCTAAGGAGCTGCATCCTTCAGGCAAACCAAGTACAGAATGCTAGGGAGGATGCCTTACGGGGAAACTGTATGTGTGGGAGGGCAGGTAGGGAGTCTGTAAGGAGAACCACTGTTCTGGCACTAGCCTTCATTTGCTACTGAAAGAAGAACTATATAGAATTATAGAATTGCTTAGAGTGGGTGGGTGGCAAAGGAGGAGCAGCTGCTACAGAAGATTCATCCTGTTGCTTGCAGATGAGGTTTAAAAAAAAAAAAAAAATTAAGTATGAAGAGAGCAGAAAACGGTGGTCAGGCACAAGCAGATATGTCCACAGGTATAGGGTCTCTAAGGGAATGAAACCTTCAACATTTATGCCAATGGCATTGCCTGTGGTCCTTCTTGCCCAGAGCCACATTTCTCAAGGCCGTTGCCATCACTGTTTGCAGATAGATGAAGAGTCCTTTTAACCATAGGATCTTGCTGGAGCCACACCACCCTTTCCTGGTATATGAAGAACACAGATTTACCTTGCTGATCTGAAAGGTGTTCTCAATTATGGCTTTGAAGTTATACTGTGCACAGCACTGACAAGCCTTCAGCCTCTCTTAAAGATCTTCAGGACAAATAAAGATGGTGCACTTGTTCCTTGGGGTATCCTCTGGGAAAAACTGCAGAAAACAAAGGTTCGATGGCTGTGAGAGAAAACAATTTCTGCTTTCTGAAACACACTCCTTTGCCCTGTGAGTAGATCACAGTGCATGGGAGCCAAGTCATCCATTATCTAAAGCGCAGGATTATCTAAACAAACATAGCATATGAGTCCCTTTTTTCATGTTTTGGTATGAAATACTCTTAGCAAAACTTGTGAGAAAATATAAGTTTGTTGTATTTTGTCCTTCAGCTAGTCATTTTGCCTCCTCTTGGGTCTTTCTTTCTTACCTGTCTTAGAAAGGTACTGTGGAAAAGAATGCATGGCCAGAGAGCAGCACTAGCAGGTGAACTGAGGCTCCTGCTCCACAGTGATCAAACTTATTCCCTATCCGGGGGGGGCTATCTCCTCCCTCATGATCTGGTATGCAGTAGCAAAAAACAACTGTGTGTTTGCATCCAGTTAGGGTGATGACATGGCTGTGGGGAGCACCAAAAGTGGCAGCAAGCCAGAGTCAAGCACCCGGGCAGGGAAGGGCTGAGTTGCAGAAATTCACAGGCAGAGAGGCTGAAGCTCTTGCAGGAAGGCAGCCAGCAAAACACCATCTTAATTCTTCTGCACACATTCTATTTGCCAGTGTCCTCTTAGCTATGAGAGGACATTGTAAAAGCTTTATCCACCTGGATGAGTCATTGAAGAACATTGCCGAGGAATTTTTTTTTTTTTTCTGGTTTGACCAGTCCACTGAAATGAGTCAGTTACTAGTGGAGATAATGAAAAGTGTTCACTGAAATAAAAAATGCCAGCATTCAGCAGGGTGGCATCCCTGCTGTAAAATTCCAGCAGGCATGGAAAGCCACTTGGCTTTTGTTCAGGAATCAGCAGGAAATGACCCCACTAAACTGTGATTCAACACCAAAAAGGGAAAAAAAAAAAATCCCTTCTTCTGTAACAAGAGTCGTGGATGAGCATGGCTAGGCTAATAAAGCAATGCTGCCCTGTCACATCTGAAAAAACGGGTTGGGGGAAAAAAAAATCCAATTAACTCTAACTGTCCTTACTGTAGTGGTCCTAAATCAGTCCTTAGGGAGCCATTGCATCAGATAACTGCATCCCACAGTGACTGACTACATGCTTTACAACACTTGCCACAGATGGCGGCCACCAGCTAGAAGAGAGGGGTGCCTCTTAGCACAGAAGCAGAACTCAGTTTAAAGTGTCTCCCCCGACCTCAGAAAGGTGGCAATGGCTTGAAACAGAGCTGCTTGTTAGCAGAAGCACCTCCATGCAAAAGAATTTGCTCATCAGGGAGGAAGGAAGGAAGGAAAACACTTCCCACCCCCCCCCACCCCCTCTTTTATTGTAGAGCACGCAGGCAAAGCCGGGACTTGTAACCCTCTCTTATTCCAGGTGCCAAAGCTTTCTGTGTGCAAAAAAAAGCACCGTGAGAGACTGGCTGGATTCTCTCAGTTAGCAGGTGTTGGAAGCCTGCAGGGATCTGCAGGTTAATTAATCCTGACTTACCAGGGCCGGGGAGGCTTATTAGCCTCCACCCTAAAAACGAGGAAG
>VWZI01001782.1:45690-135190 GCA_013396835.1 Psilopogon haemacephalus | reverse complement strand
GGTGGGGGAAGTGTGAGTGTTATTCCAGGGAGGACTAAGAGGCTCCAGGCTAACACTTGTCCCGATTCTCAAAGAATAAATCAAGAGAAAACTCACAGCGTTTCATTTCACGTGAGAAATTAGTATGAGCTCATTTCAGAGGGTTTACTGGGATGCCCCTTTCCCTCCTTCAGCATCTACAACCAAGATCTGAAAATTAGGGGAGTGAGAAGGATGGTGCTCTCCACCCAAGGATAATTTCCGAATTCCACCCACCCACCACACACACAGACATACACAGACACACACACACAGAGACACACAGACATACACACACATGCACACACACACACTCACACATGCACACACACACAGACACACACACAGAGACACACACAGACATACACACACGTGCACACACATGCACACACTCACACTCCCACACGCACACATACACACATACATACACATAGACATACACATACACATGCACACACATACACATGCACACAGTCACACACCCAGACACACATACACACCCAGACCCACCCACCCACACACACACACACACGCACACCACCCCCACCCCCCGCTCCCCGCTGAGCTGCTGCTTGCAGCCGATTCCGTCTTGAGCCCCCTAGTGGCATTTGCTAGAATTCGTTGTTGTGGGCAACTCCAGGCCACAGAGCCTACCCAAAAGGCAGGAGGTTGAGAAAGAAGTTTAATCGTTACAGAAGGGACGTTTAAAGGTCACTAGTCCAACCCTTCTGCAGTGAGCAGGGACATCTTCAACTAGATCAGGTTGCTCAGAGCCCCATTCAACCTGATCTTGAATGCTGTTAGGCATGGGTCCTCTACCACCTCCCTGAGCAACCTGTCCCAGTATGTCTCCACTCTCATTTGAAATAAATTCTTCCTTATATCTAGTCTAAACCTACCCTCTATCTACTCTGCTTAGTAGTCCATCCATGCTTGGCCTGAGCTGCACTGAAAGTCCTTTCTGTTTCTGGTTGGGCTGCCCCCGTTTCTAGAGGATCCTTTGGAGCATGAGCCCAGTGCTGAGTATCTTGATAGAAGGTCGCAGGGGGCTGCAAAGCCCTGCAGCCTCCTTTCCCAAGAGCCAGCTTGTGGTGTTTTCCTTTACGTTGGTTTCCTTTGCTCCCAGATAAAAGGACTCACGTGTTGCAAATGGCTTAGATGAACAGAAAGCTCTCTCTCCCGTATAAAGTATGTATGAGGGACCATGTAAGGGCCTCTGTGGAGATCTGGGAAAAGAAACTGAAAGAAGGAAAGGGGAAAAAAAAAAAGGGGGGGGGGGGGGAAATGTCTGGGGGAAAGGCTTATTGTCCACAGACAAGGGAAGGGGAGGTCTGTCTAGTGCCATATCCTTCCAGGTGCCGCTGGGAGAAAGGGGAGGCCAATGGAAAGGAAGTTCAGGCAGCCCCAGAGTATTTCTTAGGGTGATAAACTGCTGTGGAATGGACATCCCAGTCTGGAAGTAGCTGTTGTTTATTACTAAGTTTTGAACATATCAACTGGTCAATTTGATTGCTATCTGTTTTGTCATGTGAAATAATCACTTGAGTAGTTATTTTTCTCTTCCCTTTCTTGAAAGGGAAAAACAAATCTGAAAAAAAAAAACCACCCATAATTCATTCCCCCTAAAATCAGCATGCATGAAAAAAAGGCAGCTCTTTAAATTTACTTTTGCCTTTTCAAGTTCTGTGGTTATAAAATTTTAAACAAAGCAAATACACATTTTGCACCCCAAGATATTAAGATTCTCAAGAAGTCACCACTTGCCAGAGTGAGGAATTAGTAAAAGCATCAAATGTCACACGGCTTGCAGTAAAATCACAGAGATTTGCAGTACTAATATGTGTAGATTTACCTTTCGGATTAGTTTCAACCTTCTGAAAGGCAAAGTTTTCTTCCATTTAATTTTTTTTTACCTTTGCAGAACATAACCCAAAATATCAAAAAGCCAAGTGAGATTTTGGGTTGAAGAACAAGGTACACAATATGTAGAGGCAATAGTATGGCAAGAATGCTGTGATTGGACATATCAATCATTTCTATGGCAACAGAGAAGGATATAACAATACCACAAACTGAGCAGAGGAGACTGGACAAAAAGGAATCATCATTCTACACTACCAGGATTGTAATATACTGATTGTAGAGAAGGAATCACAAAGTGCAGAAAACCACATGCAAAAATTCCAAAATTATTATTTATAATTCCACATTTATAGTTTACAGAAGGAAAAAATATTGTATACAATGAGTCCTCTTCCAGAGTGTTTGTAAATCCAGATGACTATAAACAAATATATGTTTTGTGAGAGTCTTTAATACATTATGCTTAGAGTGTGTGATTGCATGTACAGATGCCATGACTGAACCTTAAATATCCACAAAGCTCTTGCTCTTCTTTACTTCTCAGATGAAAATCATAATGTTTGACACAAGGAGTGATAATTTCCATATTTTTATCATGAATGTATTTATCTCTTTTTGGTCACCACAGGTGGGATTTAGCTTTCCTGAACTGTAGTGCCTGCATTTGAGGTACAACCTAAACTCCCACAGCACCCAAAGAAGACTGAATCCATACAGTCAATGGAGCCTAGTAAGCTGCTCCTCTGCTCCTAAGGTAAATCCCAACACTTAGTCAGCCAAATTGCTCTCCAAATTTTACTGACTATATGATCTAGATCCTTATAGTCTGTAGCAAAAGCTTAGATACCTTGCTGCCATGCAAACACAGACTTTAGACATCTGAGGCACAGTCCAGCTGCCTGCCCATTGGTGTTTAACACTATTACAGATCCCTTCAAGAGACTGTGACATCTCAGCAGGGCTGGTGGAGGACCTATGGGAGGCTACTGGAGTAGTAACTCAAGACTAAGCAGGGTATCCAACATCAAAAGAGCTGAGGTGACTGAATCAACCCTTTCAGAAGACAGCCACAAGCAAGTAGTCAGGTGTGAAGTCAATGTAGGGGGTCCAGGGAGCAAGTTTGGATCAACAGGGGATGGGCAGAAGGACACAGTTACCTATAACATAGGTGAAGCAAGGACTAGGCACCAGAATCTGAACTCTAATGCAGCCTCTGGCACAAGGGGTACAGGGTGCACGTGTGAAGGTCCTACAGCAGTTCTCTCAGGGCAATTAAACCCTCTTAGAGTGTGTGCAGGACCCAAACACCCTAAAATTAGGGTGAGCTGAGTCCTCGCCTTCGATGTTTTCAGTGGAGATATTTGCATTTGAGCCTGTAACCCATGCTTCCTCTGTAATAGCTGGAAAGAAGGAGGTACTGCCAGGGAGCTATACTGTCTATTTTGAAGATGTGCTATTGAAAGAGAAAAATTGCTCCCTGAAAATACCTGTATCTTTCCTCTGACCACAGAGGAAATCTCAGTCCTGCCTGATGTACCTCTTAGAAGACCCAGAACAAGCACAGATGGCAGTAAGTATACACAGATGCAGCCTCTCAGTCTGGACCTTTCCTATCCATTCACAGACATTGTCTCTATTGTGATATTGGAGGAAATATTAATACATATTTCTTAAACACTGATGATGTCATGAAAACATTTACTGTTTGCTGAACTGTTAAAGATAGTTCTGTTTCTTATGCAGAGGACAGAGAACCTATGTTCTGCCTTACTGTTCCCTATGGGTCTTTCAGTGCTCCTTTTTATCCACTTCTGTGCAGCAAGACCATGTTGAAATATTCTTACTTATTTTTAATATTTTTAAATTTAGAGCAGGGCAGGAGAGAATGAACAACAAATCCTCACACGAAACTACTGGGTGGACTATCCTAAGTGATTCTGCTTTGTCAGGGTGGTTGGACTCAATGACCTCTGGAGGTCCCTTCCAACCTCTAATGTTCTGTAAAAACAGATGTGTATTGGGTGTGATAAGTAGTAGACTAACAGCTCTGTTCTGAGGCTCTTCCGACGTCAGAGAGCACAAGCCCTCTCCCATTGCCATTGCCCACACAGCTCCCACACCTGGACTTGTAAGAAAGCAATACAGCCCCATATTCCTTTTCTCAAATAGGTGGTAATTAGTGCTGCACACAGCTGTAGCTTTGGTGATCTTAACACCTCCACAACAGAGTGGAAACAAAAGCATCAGCTCTCAGGTTGATTCTTCTCTCGACAAAGCTAGACATGACTGTTTTGAATTAAGGTTACAAAACAGCCTCCTACACGAGGCCAGAGATGGTGCTGAAAGTCTCCTGCACACCTACGTATAAACACATACACCGCAGAATAGAGCATAGAATAATACGGTTTTGAAGGGACTTTGTGTGCCTCTTATCCATCTGGTCCACCTCTTCACTAGAACAGGGCTGTCTCAGGTCAGGTTGCTCAGAGCTCCTGGTAGCTGAGTTGTGAGCAATCCCAAGGAGAGGGATTCCAGAATCTCATCCAGGCAAACAACTCCCCTGTGAAGTTTTGTTTTCTTTTTATCTGATCAGGACTGCCTTTGTTGCAACCTGTGTCAGCTGCCTCTTGACTTGAACTTGGCCTTCACTGTAGCCTCTCGTAGCATCCTTAGAACCAAACTGCTGGAACAGATGAGTGGACAACATGGTGAGTGGAAAGCTGACTGAATCACTGGCCTTAAAAATCTGTGGTCAGAGGTACAAAATCCCACTGGCAGCTGGTTGCTAGTGCCACAGAGGTCAGTAGTGGTGCCAGTTTAAGATCTTTGCTAATGAGCATTGCTCTCCCCTTGTTAACAGCACCAGTCAGCTCATCACAGAAGGCAGGCAGGGTGATCAAGTGTGATTTGTCCTTGCTAAACTCTTGCTGACTGTTCCCAGTTACCTGCCTTCTCTTCGTGTGTCCAGTCACATCTTCCAGAATCTTTCCAGGTTAGGCCAAAGAGCTTGTAGTTCTTTGGATCCTTTCTCACTCTTTGGGTGTGTCATTTTCCTTTCTCCAGTCACTGGAGGCCTCCAGCCTTCCAAAGATGGCAGAAAGCCATAGCTTCCTAGGGACCTCATCACTCTCAGATGAATCTCAAATCCCATGCACTTCTGCTCTCCTTGTCTGCAGGTCATGTATACTTTACAATATCAAAACACCACATCCACCTACAATTAAATGTTACCCAGCCAGTGTCAGGAAGTGCAATCTTCCAGTTGTGCTCTTCTAAGGAGTTGTTTATATCTTTGTAGTTCTGGCTGGCATATTAAACAAAAAAATTTTCAGATCTCTGTATCACTGCTTTGCAACAAAAAGTAGCAGTGTCTGCAGAGACAAGGAAGTCAATCTTTTCTTTCCTAAAAAGGCTTGCAACCACCATCCACCCTGTTCTTAGAAACTTTGCAGTCCTTAAAGAGAAAGTTAAGTCCTCCTCCCTCACAAATGTCTCCAAAACCAACACAACACTCCCTGAAGTATCAGGAACTGCAAAGCAGGTCTAGAAGGTCTGCTGTTTTTTCTTGCTTCACACATTCTGCTATTGCAAACAAGCTTCATGCATGAAATTCTGTTTCTTGCTCAACTGCAAAGGATGGGATGTCCCATGGCCAAACTGGCTGCAGACTGCCACATGTGAGTGCTTTGGATGGATCCACTTATGATTTATGGAAGGCAGCAGCTTTCATACTCTTCCTCCTAAAGCAGGTATCTAAAATAGGTCAGATGTGTCTCAGTTACTGGAAATAGAACATACAGGACCAGCTCAGATGTAGATGTTTAGAATGAAGGTGCTAAGCCTTAGCTGACATTGATACTTCTTGAAATGCATATTAAGAAGTGGCACAGATCTCTAAAAGCATGTTCATGGCTCTGGCCCTCCAACTAAACTCTGAGTTCACTGTAAGAATCCTGGTAGAACAACTAAATCTTTGGTTGTATTAGAATAAATCTGGAGAGAAGCAAGCTCTAATTCTTCCCTGAAAGTGCCTAGCTATCAATACCAAAACCAAAGTGTTAGCTTAGATGATTTTTGAAGACAAGGATGATTTATCAGGAATTTGTAAAAAGGTTTTGAGTGTGATAATACATTTCTTGTGCTAGCTCTGTCCTTATGCCAACTGTCAGAACATGCCCACTGTATAACAGAAATTATGTCTGCACTGGCTTGTGTGTGATGAATTACAGTTAGAAAATCAGTAAAACTCTTTATGTGAGGCTATAGCTCCACAGGCTTATAGACAGCACAGGATGGAAGAAAGCAAGGAATGAAACCCCTTGCTCTCAACAAACATGTTCAGAAGCTGAATGCAGGGATTAGCCTAGATACTCCCTACGATATTGCATCAACATCATGTTTGCATAGTTACTCCCAGCCCCAGAACAAACAGTAAGGAAATAGTGAATCAGACCACAGAGGCTTCCAGAAACCTGAGCAGACAGACTGACGGAGGTGCTTGTGCAATGAATGGAATCACTGCCACATCTCCAACCAAACTTACTCTGGAGTAATTTAATCAATGTTGCATGAAGCACCTGTAAAAGTGTCAACATGAGGACTTTTATAATTCTGATAGAGGCTTGAAGTTGGAAAAATATTCAATCATCTGAAGAAATAGCACATTCAAGAAGGGTTTTGCTTCAGGATGGATAATTCCATGATTAACTGAAACCTAGCTTTCTCAGCTGAGTCTCATCTTCATCTCTAACTCGTAGGTCAAATTCTATTATCTTAATTTGGATTGTATGCTAGAAATAAGAGGGATTTCCACAGACAAAGTATTGATGAGAGACCCAGAACTGACTACACTGGACAGTGAAATATTTGTATTGCATTAAAAGGTATTTTGAGGTAATTCTAAATTCCTTCAAGATATAATATATGCAAAAAGGTAAAAGGATATGTAACGTTATTTCAAACAAAACTATAAAGACTTTTAATTCCATTAAATTACTTAAGATATCCCTGATTTTACTTCATGGCTTTTAATGGACTGCCATCATAGGGCTATAATCTGTACAGCTTCAACTTTTTATTTACATATTTGTTCTCTAGTGGGTCAAGCATAGCAGATTCAGCAGCTCCTATCCTACTACCAGGATTAAGTGTAAAGAAAGTAAGAGGAACTGTAATCTGCACCTTTCAGGTGTTAAACACTTGAGCTAGAATAAAAAAAAATGTAGCAAACAAACAAAAAGAACCTCTGTTTATCTCTATTCTGAGATAAATCTATCTATGAAGGTAACACAGTTAATGAGAGAGGAAAGGGTGCCAGTAGACAGGTGTGACCTAGCTTTCATTAGCTATACCTTTATCTAACTGGGTGGAGACACAAAAGAAACAAGATCTTTCCATTTAGCTGTGTCATTACGGGGTGAGGCACCCTGGCTTTGGTGCACTGAAACTCTGACAGTGGGTACAGTCATGCCCTCCCACTAGTGTCAGTTGCTACATCTCTTTCCCAGCTTCCCAAATGTCTCCACTTTCTCCCGTTTTCCTCATCACTGGAAAGTGGTTATGTGTCTAGAAAAGCATGTCGCTCTGTACCCTTCCATCACACCAGCACGTTAATCGTTTCACCGTTTATCACTCGCATCTTTCCTCTCATCCTGTTTGGTCATCTGATGGTCTGGGCGATTTGGCTCAGCGAGTAAGATGCAGCTCTTGGATATGCAGCTCTCACTGTTCCCACTGGCTCCAGAAGAATTTGCACGTGCAATACTAAATGAATATTTTCTCCAAGAGTTTTAACAAGACAGCTTGTCAAGTAATGTATATGTAACTCCAGCTGTGGCAGAAAATATGCCCATTAATAGTTTCAGAAAGAGGAATTTAGCTTAAAGTTCTTTCCAAAGAGTAAGTAAAACATTTAGGTGCACAGCAAATAAAACCACATAATTTCATTCACTGCAGCTTCTGAGATAGCATAATGATTTGTCTATTGGCAATTAGAAGCCATTCTGCAAATGATTAATGAATGTAGCACAAATTACCTGCAGAAAAAGGAAAAAAAAACCCCAAGAAGCACAGTGGTGTGCAAGTCACCAGTTGTCAGGAGGGAAGCTGTAGTCCTGCAGTTGTGAAGCGTGTTGTTTAGCCCTCAACACAAGCTGAGAATCAAATCCAATAGCTCGCAGATATCCAAATATTTTGCAAACATCACATAAAATATTAAAAAAAAAAAACACACGAAACCAAACAAACAAACAAGCAAAAGCAAAACACGAAAAACCCAACCATAATTTGAATATTGTTCCAAATTATTTGGGCAATACTTTGAAATGTATCTATTAAAAAACAACTGGGAGCTGTCAACATTTCACTAGCTCAAATGGGCCAGCTCCAGTGTAAGTATTATTTTTATCTGTCTATACCAAGAGAGAACAAAAATTCTAACACTTAATATGTTTAGCAAAGCAATACTGTAGCTGGAAGCAGCACAAAGGACATAAGGCTCTGCTATGCTGTCTGGGGATTAAAGTTGGTAAACATGTTTCGTTAGCCTGGTTTCCAACAGAATCACAGGGCAGACACAAAAGTGGCGCTTACTGCATTCAGGTATCTCCGCCTCTGGGTGAAGGCTTGCTCCTTACAGAGCACTTTGTGGTGTCAGGGTAAGACTTCACATAAAGGGATACCCAGAAGCTCCCTGGGTAAGTGCTGGAGTGCCAAGGAGGCTCTACAGTTAAGTAGAGACTTACCTGCTAAAATAAAACCTGACTGGTGGGTTAGTATGAGCAGTTCAAGACAGCTTTCTGCATTGTCCATGTTATGTAGCCAGGCTCAGCCTGCACCTGTCAGGATTTCTGGTCACCTCCTCCTACAGCTCCATTAGTGCTGTTCCTGTGCTTTAAATGCAGTTATATGAATCACTCCCTGAAGGTCTCCAATTGGCACTGAAGAGTCATAGTAACAGAAAATAGGGATCATACAGCTTGCTCACATGCCTTACCCTCATCAGCCCAGAACAGCAGAGCTGAGACCCACCTCAAGCCAGGAACGAGGGCAAGGGACTCAGGACACAGTTTGTCACCCATGCTTGTGTCTAAGCTGCTGCAGGAGCCTGGACTGACTTTAGTGACACTTATGTATGGCTCTGTATGAGACATGGGCTGATTGCAAGCCCCAGATTACAGCTCTATATCGTGGCTTTTCATTTGCCTTTCCTTCAAAATCTTTCACCACAGGATTGTTACTGGTGCTGGTACCTGTGCAGCTATAACCAAAAATGAACACTCTGCTGGCACTTGGGAGGGATTTTCAATAATCTGGAAAACAGGTTGAATTTCCTGTGTGTAAATATTGCATGCAGCAGTGTGATTAATGACAAAGGCATCTCCCATGATGAAAGAGGAAAGTTTGCTCCAGAACCAGCACTGAGAGGTGAGGGGAGCTAAAGTTCTGGCAGGGGCAATTACAGCTCCTTCTCCTCTGAGCTTACAGGTCTAACCAAGCACCACTCAGGTTTCAGCTCTTTTTCTGTGCTTTTCCAGTCAGGTTTAAGTCAAATCTCTGTTAGTCCAACTGAGTGGTCAGAGGTGATGATACAGGAGATATTACAGAGAGATACAAGAGACCTTACAGAGAGGCACTACAGAGAGAAAGTTTCAGTAAAAACCCAGCCCCTAGTGAAGTGTCTCAGAAACTTTTGGTGATCTTTTTCTGATACAGATGAGGTTCTTCACATCTGGTGCTATAACAGAGAAAGAAGATGTCAAAGCAATTGCCTTCAGACAGAGGAACTGTCATGCCAAAGACAGCCTTACCCAGATGATCAATGCAGCATACCCTTCTGGTGAGAAACCAGTGGAATAAAATACAGAAATATCACCCTGTTTTGCAGCCCTCTCAGATTCATTTGCCTGCTGTTAGGAGCAATGAACAATCTTTTTTCCCATTTCATGGAAGACTTCAGGCCAGCCACTATCTAGAGGGAGATGAGTTTTTCAGCTGAGCTGATGTGACATGAGACTATTTTGTATGTCCATACGACTCCCTCTCTAGGGTTCTGCATCCTCCTTTCTCACTGGTCTTTCCCACAGGATATGCTGATCTACCAACTTCTCTGCTACCTATCTACAAAGAGCTTTCCACCAGTCCTCATGTTTCCATCAGTCAAGTTTACCTCATCCTTCTCTGCTACAAAAATCTTTGATGGATCTGCCACGCCAGTGCAAGAGCCCCCAGCCCCAACAATGAACTGGCACGGCCCAAAGCTTATTCTCTGGCCATGCTGCTTATCTCATGGTGCAGGGGAAGCTGAAATACGACATGATAAAACTTGTTTGCCAGAGTTGCCAAAGGTAAGTCTGTTTTGCTTCCTTGTTTGCAGCACCTTGACAAGGTCAGGTCGAAGAATCTGGCAATGAATGACTAACTCAAGGCTGCTGCATGAGTCAGCAGCACAGCCTGGCAGGGCTCAGGAATGCTGATTGCTGCATCTTGCAGCCACCACTAGATCATGCTTTCCCTGTGGTTGCCCTAGAAAAGCTCTCATGAGCAAGTACAGCACAGAAATATCTTCTGTAATGAGGATTTCCCACTGCAATTCTTGGCAAAGCTGAATTGCTGCAGCTTTATGAACCTCCATTCAGATCTTCTTTAATTCCTCTTTTGAAACCCCATTACTTCCATCTGTGTTGCCTTTTGCATCAATCAGCCATTTTTACTTGATGGGCTGTTTTTCTGTTTGCTTTATTTCTTGCAAACTCTGATAGAATTTCACCAAATGAATTTTGCAGGCTCCTTCATTACTCACATCTTGTGTGCAAACAAATGCAGTCTGCATAAGAAAAAAAAAAATCAGCACAATTCTTTTTTCCTAAGAAAGCATTTTACTCAAAACAATGCAGTTTCATTGCTAAAAGCAGTATTAACTAACAAAGATGGAAGTTCTGCATCAAAATTATTCAGGAACGTTGCCCAGAATATTTTTTTCCAGCACCAGAACTGATTATTTTGTAGTTTCCATTCAATAGCATTCAAGGGCTGAGAGTCAAATTCAGCCTGATGCTGAAGAAAGAACAAATGTAAGCCAATTAGGGCTGCAAGGGCCTCCATGTCCCCTACAGAGGTGATCAAGCTCCAGTGACAGTTTGCTTAATAATTTTGACTTTATAAAATCATGTGGTGTGGGCAGTAGATGAACGAACAAGTACCCAGGCAGACAGCTTCATAAATAAGCACTACCCAGGACCATTTTCAGTCAGTAAGGCCAGATGAGATGAAGTAGCCCACACTCATTATATTCAACCCTCTAAACTTCTAAAGCAAAGTCTCTCCTGGGAAGCAGACCTCTATCTCCTGAACCCCTTGGAAGATTGTCAATCACCCTGGGCCAAACCCTTGGGCCAGGCAGCATTTAATGAATGAGCAGGATTGATGACCAGGGGCCAATCACTGGAGTGGTTTTGTCACCATTAAATCATACAGGATGAGGGAGGAATCCCACAAAACACCAGCCTGAATTGTGCAGTAGCCTAGGATGCTACACAATGTTATACACAATCACAGGGCTTGTTCTTATCCTTTCTGTACAGGTTAATACCTTCTCCTCTGCACCAGCTGTTGCTTACAGCATTTGAGGGCCTAAATTAGATATTTTCACTTACTAGTGCTGATCACAATAAGCACATGTGATGACACACTCGAGAGGGCAGTGAGCATTCTCCAGTGACCTGAAGTGTGGTGGTGCAGGTGAGGGCTGAAGTAGAGGGACAAATTTCACAGTGTCAGCCAAAGTTTGTTTTGTTGTTTTGATTTTTTTTTTCAAAAACCTTTAATGAATTACTGCCTATTTTTAGAACATGCAGGACTTAGTCTACTAATCCAGTGAATTACATATTTGCTTATATATGAGAGATGCTAACATATAGAATTAAAGAAAAACTATGACGTGATCACTTTTGAATTAATTTTGTCTGGTGACATGACTTTTCTGAAGTGCATTTGTCATCACATGTCACATTGTAAAAATATTCTTGGTCCTTTCAGATTATTTGGAAGTTCTGACTTTCAATCTTGGCCACTTTAAACCCCCTTGACAGAGAAGGTGCTTCTTTTCTTTTTGTTTTCCATCAAAACAGTTTGATCAGAAAAGCTCCATTCCTGAATCTTTTATCCAGATTTGATTAAGACTCATAGAAATGCATTTCTTTCAAAACAACAACAACAAAAAATTGATTTAAAAAAAAAAAAGAGGGTTTATTCCATGTTTTGATAGTATATGTTATTTCTGATAATTAGCAGAAAAAATAATGTCATCTACTGGTCACAGGAGGTCACTCGGTGCTGCTACTAATTGTCATACCTATTGGGAAGAATTAACAAGTTGAGGCTGAAGTTTAAATCCCAGCCAAAAAAAGCTTTCTTTGAAGATGGCTGTGTAGCAGTATTGCCGTTGCACTCTTTTGATTACACCCTCACATTGTAACCTCATGATCATTTGATTCCTTCAGAACAGCTTAGCTAATACCACATGAGTGGTTTTTCCTGTATGCCACATGAGTTTTGATCTGCCAGTGAATGACTGGAGAAGAAATATTGCCTTTGTCCCTCAAGTACATAGCAGTGTAGCCAGTTCCAAGTACATCCTTTCTATCCAACTAATGCAGAGCATCAGGGTTCTCACACCTGAACAAATTGAAGTCGTTAGTCAAAAGACATCTACAGGCTTATCTAAAAGAAGTTGGATTCTTACCATGTCCCGGTCTGCATTCAGGACAAGACATAGGATAGAAACAATTCAGAGTTTAAGTCAGCATAATTTAAGAAGCCCCAGCTAGCAGCATTCTTCCTGCATCTGAGGAGTCTATTACTCAGCAGCCTTATATTGGTACAGCATTGAAGTCTGTCATATGATATAGTACAGCACGGGAACAGTGTCAGTCTGTTCACAAGAGTCACAGGCTGGCCAGTTTTCATCAGTAGCTTTTGAGCAGGCATCCATCCCTCTCCTCTCCTGATGCTGGCAGCAGCTAGATGCCGTTTCTCTAACTTACAGAAGCAGCAAGAGACCTGGTTGCACAAAAATACTAGAAGCTCTTTCCCTGTGAGATGCATCAGCTGATGTATTGCTGTGAAACCACACTTCTGTAGGGGGCCTACAGAAAAGCTGGGGAGGGACTTTTTAGGCTATCAGGTAGTGACAGGACTAGGGAGAATAGAGCAAAGCTGGAGGTGGGGAAATTCAGACTGGATGTGAGGAGGAAGTTCTTCACCATGAGAGTGGTGAGGCCCTGGACCGGTGTGCCCAGGGGGTGGTTGGGGCCACATCCCTGGAGGTGTTTAAGGCCAGGCTGGATGAGGCTCTGCCCATCCCAATCTAGGGTAGGGTGTCCCTGCCCATGGCAAGGGGGTTGGAACTAGATGATCCTTGTGGTCCCTTCCAACCCTGACTGATTTAGTGATTCTATGATTCCATTCTATGATTCTTTCATTTGGTACTTTTGATATATTTTTTGCTTTCCCCCAAAAGCTATCTCCCTTTACAGCTTCACCCAGCTCTATGCATGGATGCTACCAAACTGGACTTGTATGTCAGCTGCGCATTTACATAAAATAACTCTAACTCTCTAAAACAATTTAGTTGCCATCAGCTTATTCCCAAGTCTTGAGAAGAGCAGTAAGTCCTGCAATAGGAAGACACTATGCTGTTGCATGAACACAACTCCAGGGACTTTCCTATAGGCTTTGGTGGAAGTTATCAAACCACAAGTGGCACACTGGGTCAGCTACTTGCAAGAGTTCCAGGGGCTTCTGATAGATGCCAAGGTCTTACTTGCTACCACTCCCCACCACTTCCTGTTGCAGAATACTTCCTTCATATTCTGACAGATGATCACCTGTTCCTCATTGTACAAGGTTTTGTCAGCTCTTGTCTAGACTAAAGCAATACCATGTATATGAGCAACAAGTCACAAGTCCTTAGGAATTTACAGGAATAACCACAGGATATGGTACTCCATCCCATCAGCACAGACTGGGACAGCTGCCCTCTTTTAGTGTTTTCATACAGTGCTGAGGGCAGCCCAAGTTTCTTGTCTCCAAAGCATTTAGTGGCCTGGGACCCAAATTCACTTAAAGTTTCTGTGTAGAGACAGCGACAACCAGCTTTGCCCTCACATGAAAGAGAACTTCCCATAAAGACAAACTTGATCTTGGAGGGAATGAACTCTCTCAGAAACTGAACGGTACAAGCCTGCATCCTTTGTGCCAAGTGCAAGACCCCTGCTTTAAGTCTCACTTTTCCTAATGTACACAAATGACAGCATGTGTATTTAAAACAAAACTTTTGCCAAAACAAAGCAGTGCACTTCATGTGTGACTTTCACCTTGGGGAAGGGACATGAGAGAAAGCATATCACTCATGGTACAGTTGTCATGTCGTTCAGCACGTAATTGGAAAGCCCCTAACAACCAAATAGCCCTCTCAGCAAAACACACTAGAGAGCACAGCAGGTTCCCGTGCAGCCTATGCTTTGCTGTTTATAAGAACCTAGATTTTATTGTTTATAACCATTTGTTGTTACCACGTTGTCTCTCATGAGCTTGATATAAGAATACTTGAAAGTCAAACAATTATTTTGGTAAGCAAAGTAGGTCTTCTTATCCCTCATCTGCTGTAGGTAAATGCACAGCAGTTCTACCCACATGGAAAGGAAACCTTAGCAGCAGCTGGTGTTTCTCCAAACACAGCTCAGACAATCAGAAGTCAGGGAACCTCCAACATCCGGCAGTTTCTCTGTAGCTTAAAAGCAAGTAAGAGCACGCTGTTAATCACCTTTGTTCACGGGAGGTAGCAACCTTTCAGATTTAGTCCCTGGATACTTTGATCCATATTCAAATACTTGTCACTTGTCATGTCAAACCTGTTTTTTGCATGTGCTCCTGCATACAGCAATGCAGCTGTGACCAAAAGGCACAGACAAAGGTAACTACTGACAGTCTGAAAATTGTTTGCTGAAGGAAGGAGAACCAGTTCAGGGATAATAAAACAGTTTTAGATCATTACCAAAAAAGGAAGTACCCTTTTGTCTATCTAAAACCCTTGGTAACTGGCCTAGTCCTAGGGACACTCCCAAAATACATCTTCAGGGAAATTAATCATAGAGTCAAGAGGACCTCATGTTTGCCGAATTAATTTCTCATACTCAAAACTATAGTATGCTCTATAGGTGGATGGGCTTTAAATATGTAGAATAAATGTCAGCATAATTTTTTATCAAAGAATACTTCCTGCTCCAACGTCCAACAGCATAGCCTCCAATACATGTTTGTATTGTGTATTTTTCCTCCACGTTCTCAAATGACAAGTGTTGACTGAAGCCAGAAGCCTAGCTGTTCTTAGGGTGGGGATGCCTCCATAATGATTATTAAATCAGCCAGCTTTACACATATATATATATATGTATGTATGTATATAGGTGAGGAGCAAACAGAGACAAAGCACATAAATCTTTGCATTTCAAGGATTCCAAAGGCTTGAGCAAGCAAAATTACAGTCAAGTCTCATTCTCATCAAATAATCTTTGAACTATGACCGCCATGCAGAAAGATATATTTCATAATATAAAAGGCAGATAGATGTATGCAGAAAAGCAGCAGAAGTGCCTTTTCCCAAGGTATTTCTCTCTACAAATTGCTCTGTTCTCAGCTGTACAAGCTGTACCTCACCACATAATATAATTATTTGACAGACAGTAAACATTATCTAATCACTAAAGCTGTTTTAGTAAAGGTTGCATTCTGTTGATGGAGAAGGATTGCTGGGAAACGCCACTACTGTGCCAGGCTTGAATTTTTCAGTCTTACATCACCATCACTAGACAGGAACAGTCTTCTCTGGCACAGCAGGGGTTACCAGGCTCCTTCACTACTTAGCACAGATTAGGATAACAATTTAAGACTAAAGAAACCAGTTGTGGAATAAATGCCCTGGTAGTAAGATATTGAAGGTCACATTCTGAGCCTAGTCTGTAGCTCTATTGTATTTGGATATCAAAGCAGATAGCTGAAGCATGCATGAGCATGCATTCATTCACTATTAAGGGGTTACCATAGTACATTTTCTCCTGACCCTTTTTTCTCCTCAGCTCAGTACTTTCACCCATGATGAGGTCCCCAGAAAGGTTAGACTGGTGCAGAATGATAAAGTCACACTCTAGATAAAGATGATGGGATTCAGTTTCCATATGGTTTAACACATGAAGCAATTCAAATTTTACCAAGACCTCGCTCAGAAATGCTGGCTAAACCCAGTTTATTAGAGTTACTGAGTTTCATGAACTAAAAAAGAAGACAACTACAAGGGCCTGAGCAAGTCCCAGTTGTTCCAGAACCCCAGAAGCTAGTGCAAGTGGCCATGGTTAAGAGCTACCTTGACTTTGAAGGATGACTAGCAGCAACACCCATGAGGCAAGCACTGAAACTGACCACAGCATAGATGTTTTATCCTCTCTGTTTCACAGGCATATGAACCATTGCTTTTTTGGGAAACGCACAAATAGGTTGTTTTCCTCCAACCTACAAACCTTGTGGTAAAACCACATGGAGGTGAGAATGTTGAAATCTCCCAAGCTTTCAAAATGCTTTTTGCTGTCACATGCAGAATTAGCAAGGATATTTATAAGGAGGGATGAACAGACAAAATCTGATATTGCATACAGTGATTATTTCTGCCCTTGAACATAAGTTCCCAGGTCCTTATGTTTCAGGCATCTCTCCCAGAGTGCAGAGCAAGTCTTTTACATCTGTAGTAGGCTTCAGAGAAGTCATTTTACTTCAAGAGCTCAATCATACTTTCCTAGTTTTAGCCAAACCTGGATATTGCACCTAATAGACAACATCACTTCTCCATTCCTTCAGCTGTTTTTAATTTATTAGAAGCAGTCAACCACATTATTAGGTGTTTTGTAATTAAAATACATAAAAGAACAGGATTAACTGGCAGAACATAAGCAGCTACCTACCCAACAAAATCAGACAGGGCAAAATACTGTGTTTAATAATATTGCTACTAGTGAAAAATTACTTTGGATTTAACTCTGCACCTCTTACTTCCCAACCTTTTATCGAAGGGCTAAGCATTCTTAGCATGCACTAATAGTTAACAAATTGGGCTCTGAGAGACTGAAAAAGCTTTGTCATATACAAGCTCAAATAATCTTCCTTTCTTTCAAACTAGAAGAGTGAGTACTAAGCCCTCTGTCATTAAGGTGTTCAGCCATCTCTTATTTGAGGTTCTTCCCAATGCCTTTGATTTCTCCCTGAAGGTGATAATCCACTTTTAAGAGTCCTGTCTTATTGCATTCATTTTTGCATGAGCAAGAAGAAAGTGGAATCCATCAGTCAAACCTGTGCAAAGCAACACTAAGGACAGGAACTCTTGATTAAATTTCATGTTCAGAGTAGAATTTGGCCCAAAGAAAGCTCTCATTTCTATAATAATTAATAACAGCATTAGGAAAAAAAATATTTTGTGTAGTTCTATGACTACATTAAATTGCAGCAGATGTATCTGTGTTTTTTGCCTGGTAAAATATGACATTACTCTGGCCTTGCTTGCGCTTTCTTAAGCCAGCTAAGGAGATGATGTACAAGGAATAATACTACAAAACTGTGCTATGGCTGCTGCTGTGTTTTACTGTGATGTTTCAGGGCAGCCCACCATGTACAGGAGTTGCTCAGGAAAGCCTGTAGCAAAGGTTCTTGGTTGCCCCCAGCCAGGCTTCAGCAACCTGCAGGAAAGGAGTCTTCCTATCGATATGGGTTGGAGATCTGCTAACAAAGGATGGCAGCTGAAGATGGAATGTGAAAGGAAGGTGAGGGGGAGCTAAGAAATTTTAATGGCATGGAGTGGTTAAGGATTTCAGAGGTGGAATATTCCTTCAGAAAAAGAGCAAAGGGTATCACCCTTTACCGTGGCCTCTTAACTAAAATTACAGAATTATCATGAGAGTGAGTCAAAGATCAGAGACGAAAAAAATCACTCCTGTGGAACTAGAGGCTTTGTGGCCTCTTAATATTTTAGCTGCTGGAGTGCAGCACTCCTGGCCATGTGCTGCCTGCTGCTCCTTCCCACACAGTAGGGAAGAAAACAAGGGGATGCAGATGCATCACTCCAGGTCTCGTTCCATTAGGAAGTCAGATTATGACTGGAAGTCCTTCCTATGCATTTCACACTGGTAAATATTAGCTGTATGGAAAACATCATCTGAGTGTTAGGTACAAAATCAGTGTTGCATCGGCAGCAATACCACAGTAAAGTTGACTCTATGTATTTATTATGTGTTTTCACCTGGTCAAGCTACATTTCTTCACAGAATATAGCCACAGCTGTGGTGATAACCTGCCTTTAACACACAGCCTCTCAAAACAGGTTCTGTACTTTTTGACAAGCCTTAAGAAATGACTGTGCATAGATCAATACAACACTTAGTGCGGTTTATACAGAGGTTTCTTAACTACTTGAATCCTTAAATGCTGTAAGTGATAAAATAGTTTCAGGGTACCTTCTACAAACCAAGTGTTTGAAATCTGTTTTGTAGTTAAGAAATTAAAAAATCAGCGAAACAAACTCAACAGACTAACCAACAAGATGACAGCTGCAGAAGCATGAAAAAGTATGGCATAATGTTAACCAAAGTCATTCATATAGATCACTTGGCTGTGACGGCAAATTAAATCATGTTGTCTTCCAAGAGTCACTCATAGTTGAAACTCTGTAGCTTCCAAAGCAAAAGCTTTGTGCATTCCCAACAATATGTTATAATCTCTTTCAGTTAAGAAAACTGTTCCAAAAATATTTTAAAATAGTCTTATCTGTGCCCCCTAAGACTTCAAATACGGAAAATATTTCCGATTCTAACATTATTGCACAGTTGAAAGGGGAATAATCCACTGTCTTCTTGATTATTTTCAAGATAGCAGTGAAAACACAGTATCAATATTTGAAAATCTAAAAAATATTCTCAAATTGAACATTTGTTTTTTCTGAGTTTGAATTTGGAGGTTATGCTATCCAATAATAAGAAACTCTAATGGATAATTACCCTTTTTGCTGCATAACATATAAAAGAGATAGATAAATTATAATTTAATCTTGAAAGTTCTGTAGCTGAGGTTTTCCAATTGATTTTTGTCATCTGTCAAAAACATTTAAGAATTACAAGAGAGATTTTATTTTGTCATATTGGAGGGCAGTGAAATTATGAGACATATTCACAAGATACTGGCCTCTATACCTTAAAAGCAAAAACATCTATTTAAGTGTTGATTATGTTTTCTTTTTTATTCAACACCTTTGAAAAAAATAATTGTTTTTTATACAGCAGGTTAGAATTCCCCATTTGCAATTTTAACCTTGTTAAAGTTAACAAATATGAGTATGATAAAGAGGCATGACTGTGATCTGTCATGATTTGTCTTGCCCTGTATCCTAAATGTTTTCTGTAATCAATTCTAAAAGTGACACAACTTTAGAAATTTTAAATTAAGAATCAAATTGTTTTGTACAGATCAAAATTTACAACATTTCTTTATTCATTAAAAGGTAAACGATGACAAGTGATGAGAAAAATTATTTGGTCCTAAGCAGAGTTGCATAAAAAATTTATTTTGGCAAAGCAGAAAAAAATTAATCAGTGGTACATGTTTGCCCTTCAATATTTATCTACACAGTTTTATTTCAGCAAACACAAATTATTTTCTCAGAAGAAAAAGGCTGAGTTTTGGGAAAATATTAAGCATTGCTGCAGGCTTGAAATATGCTGCAAGAATGAACCTCTGTTGCTTGCTTGAGGAATACTGTACATTGAGAAATTCTGAAGAATGAAGTTTTGTCTATTAATATTCCTGTGATTCTGTCTTCCCTGATGGAAGGATGGTCACCCTGCCATTCACTGTAGTTGCACTGAGGCTGCCAGAACACAGTGGCTGTTCATAAAGGTTGCTTTGGTTTAGATTTTAACATTCAGCAGTAATGTCATTCAAAAGTAAAAGGCAAAACCCGTCTCCATATGGGAGGCACTGTCATCTCCAGGTGTATTCCTTCTTTGTAACTAAGCAACCACATCCCACATCTCTAACTCACTTGCAATGATCTTAACAGAGGAAATTTTTTTCCTTTTTTTTTTTTTTTTTTTTACAAATTTTACCTTGAATCACCTGTCGAGCTGCAGTGCATGTCTGAAATGTGCTTGTCACAGAATTGTGAATTAATCACTTTAGTGTTCAATTGCAGATATGCAGATCATCTCGCTTATGAATTTTATAATCCAAAATGAAATTTTCAGCCAGGAATGTGTCTTCTGCAGTAAATCAAGTGCTGTTATTTTATGCCTCATACATCTTTTGATCTATATTGATTTTTTTTTTTAATTAACAAGTAGAGTGTGAGTGTTAATTGTCCCCCTGACAGCAATATTGCCAAGTTTTTTTTTAAGCTTTATCCACAAGGACAGTAATATTTAATTTGAATAGTTATTCAAAACAATGTCAACAGAAAATTCTGAGCTGCCTTTTGGTGACCCAACATCTGAATTAAATGTTTGCTTCCCACGAGCAAGTCACATGGGAATTCTCACAGACAAGTATTATGCTAGTAAAGCTTGCCTGATCACACATTCATAGAAAATAAATATGAAAGGATTACAACCACAGTTAAATAGGAGTTCCCTTTTGAATGCAAATGAATATTTAGCCTATATAGTCAGTGAGTTCTAGACCTTGCTTATGCCAAACTGCAACAGTAGCAACCTTAGGGCCAGTCTCATGTTATAAATAGCACAGTTGAAAAAAGAAGTTTGCAGTGGTGTGAATGTTTTATGTAAGCCATCTGAGGAACAATTAGCAGGAAGGAATGTATTCATAAGTGTCAAGAATGATGGAGTGTAGTTCAAGATCAGGATTAGAAGTCAGAACGCTAATCGGTCCAGAGACTCACCAGGGCTGCTCATATTCCAAACCATGCAAAGGTCCTTCACACCAGTGCAAAGCTATGGGGTCAGAGTATAATGTGCAAACTGATTTAAATTGAAATGTTTCAGATAGGTTGATTTTGTAATTTATTCCAGTGGAAACAGAGCATAAATTAATATAAAAAACATCTTCCCATCCTAAACCATATCAGTATAATCTAATTCGTTAAACTGGGGAAAAGAAGCAGACTCTCTTTCGACCAGAGCAACTGTTCCCAACCTTTATTCAGCTTTGCATTTGCTCATTGTTTGAGATCCAACACAGTTTGTGGGCTCACAATATCTTTATCTATTCTGGCTGCATCAGCCAGCATAAAAGACAAAAAAAAAGCAACCACACTATTTTTTAAATGAAGTTTTTCTTGGTTGTATCTCTCCACTGCTGCAGCTATAGCACCATTATTGCTAGCAGCATAAGTGAATGTTGTACTTATTTGAACAAAAGTCAAAAGTAGACAAGTCACAAATGCTTCAGATGCAATTAAGAAAGAGACTGAGCAGAAATAATGGAATAAATTAGGTTGCCTGGGGTGTCTGGAGGTTGTCTAGTACACCTCCCTGCTTAAAGAAGGGTCCTGGTGGATCTCATCAACTCAGATGGGTCCTGGGACTTTCAGGTTTCATTATTCCTACGGTAGTTATGGGGTAATGCTTGTTAAGTCTGTCAGAGTGTTTTCTCTCTTTCTCAAATTTTCTGGTAATCTCAGATGCATGTATTGAATGAAAATATCTTTTATGTTAACTATAAGCAAGGCATAAATCATGGTATCTCCTGCTACATTTTCTAGTCTGAAGGATAAAATAAGATTTGTAAAATAATAGGAATATAAGGCTTGCAGATACAAAATTTGGAGAACACACAACTATATACAGTGTATATATACCAGTGTCACCTCTGACACTACATGAATACAGTATTTCTTTGATATGCCACTTTGGCCTAAGACATTAAAAAGGTGAGAAGATAAAAACCACATCACTCATGTAATACATTCAGAGGACTACTGAGGCAGGATTTTTGTTTATTATAAGTCATTCTCAGAGAAGATTAACTGTTAACTGCATCATGATTTAATTATGCCAAACTTACTATGTTGAAGCTTTCAACAAACATTTTCAAGAAAATTATTGCTTAATCTGGCTAGTTAAGTGACACACTTTTACCTGACATTTTTATCAAAGGAAGAAAGGAAGAAGGAAAGAAAGAAAGGAAGAGGGAAACGAAGGAAGGAAGGAAGGAAGGAAGGAAGGAAGGAAGGAAGGAAGGAAGGAAGGAAGGATCTCTTATCACAGTAAAGGCTATTTATTCTGGTGGAGAAGGGAGATATTTTCTCTCTTTACAAAATTTTTGTAGCTCGACTTTACCTTGAGCATATTTCAAAGCTGCCTTAATGTTGTTGCTTCTTTTAAAATTAATTGATTCACTGTGTAGACATTTCTGATGCACAGATGTAGTCCAGGGTCATTCACATGTGGTCTGCAAATCAGAAAGAGGAGGTAATGTCAGAGCTACTGTTTGACCTACCAGCTTGTGAGATCCGTGAAGTTTTCTGTATGATTTGCCACTCTTTTTGTAAATTAAAAAATACTTTGTTTCAGCTCAAATTACTGTAACACAGAAAACCAGTGTCACTATTTCAGAGTTTATAGCATGGCTGTTAATAACAGATTGTACTATTAAACAGAAATTAACTCAAGTATACATCCAGGACATAAAAATCAAAACAATGCACAAGAAAAATGAATGCAGGAAACACAATAAAATGCTACTTAGACTTGGAGGAGCAAATATAGCATCTTCTGCCAAGTAGAAATGAAGCACTTGCTTTCCTACAAGCATTACCTCAGCCACTTCTGGACAGATAAGCTTTTATCCATATCTCCATCTTCATGAGTCACCATATAGATTGTTTGGCTATCTTGAGTGGGTCTACAGAAGGAGAAATATAAACAGCAGGTCATTAACACATGGTGTACAGACCACGGCCCGCAGGTCCATAGTCCCCCTCCTAGAGGTACTGTGTACACAGGGAACACAAAGGGTTACTGGCAGAGCCCTGTGGGAAGCACTGAGATCAGAGTGCCTCAGGACAAAAGGAACATGCAGTTGCTCAGATAGATCCTACTATCGTTCCTAGCTGGACCAAAAGCAGTCAAAGAATATGCTGTGTTCATCCTAGTCAAAAGGACATCAGTAGCCAACACTTCCCAGGGCATCACCTAGGATTAATGTTTCAAAAGGGACAAGTGTTTCAGTTTTTGTGTGGAAGAGATGTCCATCCAGTCTTCTCACCAGATGGCCCAAAAAGAAATTGAGATAATGTAAGGACTGAAGAGATTGTCAGTGATTGTCCCCTATCTCAAGTCACCAGACCCTAAGCCTCTCTAATGGCTCCAACTCTTTCAAGAGATCCTAATCATGCAATGATCGCACTGTTAGAACCAGTTCATTCTAGTCTTGACACATCCCAATTTACATACTATTTTGTGTTCTCAGCTCTGTCATTAATGTTTAATGCCTTAATTCAGTCATCACTCCCCACTCTGCAAAACGATTCAGCTAAGTATATATTTAAAGTTAAGCACATTCTTAAATGATTTGCTGAAATGAAGCATTTGCTGACATGCTTTGCTGAACTGGGTTTTCATGTACAAGAATTCACTTGCCATAGGCACTTAAGACAGGAGCTGTCGTCTTCCTCATGTGTACTATAATGGTAAAGCATGTGGCTTGTGAAGGACACAATTTTCTATAATGCCAAGTCACTATATTTAAGGAGAAGGTGGTTGCAGTTCTGTCTTGGTTTTGTTGCTGCTCTAAATATCATGACAACAATGTACAATGTTTTGTATTTTCTGAATTCTGACGAGTGATTTTTTTCAAACTAAAGTTTGCAAGATAGCTATGACTCTGAAGATGTCACATCACAGTAAATTGATGAGAGCGAGGTAATGTCTCATTGTTGGCATTATTCAGACCTTAAAAAGGAAGCAGAAATCTTTGCAGGGATGTAATTTTGTCGCTGGCAGGTCAACTAGTAGAGATAAAAACCCAAACAAACAAGCAATCTAACAAAATGTAGTGATTGATTTCTCAAAGCACAATATTCACCAGGACTCCTACTCCAACACTGACCAAATTCTTTCATGACAGGGAAGGAATTTGATATTTAATTTTCACTTCGCAACCTCTTTTACCCATTTCTTTCTGCAGAAGAATTAATTTAAAAAATACCACAGAAGGAAGGTAGAGTTTATTACCGTCACACATTTTCATTGTCGCTGGTAGTGGTGGAAACAATGGATTGCTTTCATGACTGTACTTTAGCTTAAGTGCTTAAATATCTTCTAAAGCACTTATTTAAAATACTTTAAGTATTTGAGAGATGTTAGCACTTTACCATTCCTTTACAAGGCAGCTCTCATCAACTAGAGCTCTTACATGGTCTGTTTACCTTACGAGGTATCCAAATCTCCTCTTGAATAGTTGGAGGAGGATGAGGGAAGACAGTGATCTGAAGAGGCAATTTTGTCCTAAAAGCACTCGTTGAAACATCGTGGAAATGTTTGATCCTTTAAGGTTTGCTTTAAATTTGTCCTAGTTACAAGTGAAAGTCAGGGGAAAGGATCTTCTTTAGCATGCCTTTTAATCAGTTCACCCCTAGTCCTAATTTTAGGTCAAGATTTTGTTTAGTCAAAGTTCATGTTCATTAAATACTCTTTCATTTTACTCAAGATACTAAAGACCTTTGCAACTTTCAGCTTATGCAAGAATAAAGACTTACTACAACTTGACCTAGTGTACACCTACACAGATCTATCTTTCTGGATGAAATTGAAGAAGCAGATTTCAGGTTTTCAATCAATTTCTACATGGTATTTAAAATCAGAATCCAATTCTCTTCCATCCCTCGAAAATTATTACCTTTATTTGAAAGGCTAAAGAGGCATTTTCTGGAAAACCATAAAAACCTCAGTCAAATAATAGTACACTCAAGATTTGAACAGCACACATGTCCATCTGTCTCATTACTGTGATGCAGAAATTGGCCAAGAGAAATCCCATAACCTACTTTATACTTCCAAAGCTATGGACAGTAACTCAACAGGGGTTTTTTGTGTAGCATCTGCTTCCTCTCATCAATTTTTTTTCTGTGCATTAGGAGTCATCCTCCATAGACTTTCTGATATGTGTGACTCCCCTTGCTCCAGTCTATCGTCACAGAAATAGTACATTGATGATTTTCCAGTTTCCAACAAGTTGTAAATGCATTTTGTTCCTGCTGAGGCATCTTTTGGCCTGGAGAGCCTCACAAAATTTGTGGACTTCCAAATAGTCCAAAAAATTCAGTTGTCAGTCAGAACTTTAAGAACTATAACCAGAACTCAGAATCATATGCAAACGTGTAAGTAAGCCAGTTGCTGGAAACTGGAGACGAGGCCCATTCAGCGGAAGGCACTGCTATGGCTGTAGTATGGACATGCACACCTGAATCAGCAGTGAGTGTGCCAGGTGGCATCTACTGCAAAGTCCATCTCAGAAGGTCTGAGTACTTACATGAGAAAACCACCTAACTCTTACAGTTGCTGCAATATCACTGCAGCTGGTTCTTATACAGCTAGTTTAAGGTCATTTGAGAAAGCTTTCACTCCATGGTATTTGCAAGAGTGTTTGCAGAGTAAGCTAAATGTCCTGTGCAGAAGGTCAGTAGACTGTGGAGATACAAAATCAAGTCTAAGAACTGTTAATTATGGAGGGAAGTTTCCACAGTTAAGTACAATTATTGATCACAGATCCTACTCAATGCAGTGTATACTAAACTGTATTTTGGGCAGATACTGTTTTCAACACTATGCTTTGGAGGCCTGTGAGTGAATAGCATCTTCCCTTGGGGTTCTCAACACAGCACGAGTCTTTACAGGTTAAAAGCAGCATGTATTATAGATGGCATCTGTGTGCACTGCTCTTCAAAAGCAAGTTACATGAAGAGACTAGAAAGCCAGCAACTTTCTACCATAAATTCCCCTTTCCTGGAACCCTGTTCCCCCTCACCTGTAATATTGCTGTTTACTGACGCGTTAGCTTCGGTAATCTTGCCGTAACAAAGCAAGCAAGCCAGTCTGTTTCATATATGGGATTTCAGCAGCTAATTAACATAAAGAAGCCATGGGAGTTGCTGAGAAGCTGAGCTCTGATGTAACCCAATGCCATCCACTAGGAAGCTTTTAGACGCTCCAGCCATACATAATTTATGTTCAGCCGTCACATGGCCGTAAAGCTCATTTTGCATAATGGATACTCGCAGTGGAAAGGTGCTTACAGGGTTTCAGTGTGGCAGACAGCTCTTTCATCTGTCCGTATCACAGAGAAATTAAACAATTATGGGAGTTTACAGCATTCTGGTAGAAAACTCTGAAAATAATGTTTTAAAGGCGTGCAAAATCTATTATTAAGATGGCACTTGTGATAATTCAAGCTTACTGCCGCACAATTGTTCACTTACACCCTTACGCCTCTTTCCGGCGTCTTTGTGCTTCTTGATTTCCATGCAAGTAATTTTCTCAGCAGGTATTTAAAAAAACCCGACCCGAAACAAACCAAAAAAAACCACACACACACACACACACACAAAAAAAAAACCCAACCAAACAAAAGTATTTGGCCACGAGGGCTGCACCGCTGCTGGCGTTTGCCTCTGAGCTGCAGACTGCCCCCAGCGGGGCCGTGCGGCGGGCGGGGGCTGGGCTGGTTGCGCTGCCGTCCCGCGACCAGCAACCGGCTTCGCCGACCGGTACCAACGGTTCACCGGTACTCAACGGCCTGGCACCACCCGGCACACGCATAGCACGGCCTGGCCCGGCCGGGCATCGTCCGAGATGGCCAGGGACAGCCGCACCGCTGTCCTGCACCCCATCATCTGCTGGTGCGTGCTGTCCCCTTCCTTCCTTGCGGCGGGGGACCGAGCAGCTGGGCAGGTCCTGCCTGAGGGTGGAGGGGGCGAGGGCGGCTGCTCTCCCCTCTTCTCCGTGGGGCTTGCAAGACCTGTTGGGTAGGCTTGCAGCGGGGAGGGTAGGAATCTTGACCTGTGACACCACAGTTGCGGTGGCCAAAAGTATGGTTTGCTGCAAAGGCCACTTCATCACAGTGGTGCATAAACGATGAAAATCAGGGAAGTTTCCCTCGAAGTTCTCCTCCCACCACAACCGTTACTGTTGCGGAGGAAAGGGGATTTGTCTTAGCCTACTCACTCACTGCAATCGGGCCTCTGAGTTGCGTTCGCTTGAGTTGATGCTGCCGTGTGGCTGGTAAGGAACATCTCTGGCTGGACCAGTCATGCCAAACAGCAGTTGGCATGCTTTTACAGCACATGTGGGGTGTCTGCAAGGCTTTACAGATGGTGGCATGCTGACGTTCAGAATGATGCTAAGTGACTGACACTCTCCCAGGTTGTGTTTCCTTGAGGTGATGGTAGCAGTTGAACTGCTCAGTGAAATACTTGGTTGTGACCATCATGTTATTGGGCTTTGACAAGAGTGCGATCTGCTGTGTAACAGCCAAAGATAAACCATAGTTTCTCATGCATTCAAAAGCACTGACAAGTCCAATTAGTGAACAGTGTCCAAGTACATGCAAGCAAACTTTTAATGTGACAGCAAGTAGTCTTAAATCTTTTTATCTCCCCTTTCAGCAACACCTCACCAGTGGGAGTTATCCTGCGCTTTTGCTGCAATACTACTTCTCCCATGTTAAAAGGACTGAAAAAAGATTCATTGAAGGGGATCCCACGAGTGTGAGACACACTAAAACTGAATCATAAACAAGCCCTGAAAGGGTGACCTGATGATTCTTTACATCACAACAACCTTCTGAATCACCTTTTTGTGTTTTGGAAATTTAAAAATATTGTTACAGCTGGTGCATTGTTGATAGCAAACCAGACTTTAATGAAGAAATGGTTTAACAACATACATGCAAACCTATATCATGCCAAAAGTTCACATATAACAGGCGACAACCCCTTGACCCCAAAACCTGAAGTCAGTGTGAGGTCCTAGAACTGATCAGACAACAAATCACGCAGAAAGTGTGGATAATTAGCAGCTATCTGGAGGAGGTCTTTCCTCTGTGATTTTTAGGCTCCATGTTCCTCCCTTGTCACCTTTTCTTTTTGATTTTGTTGTCTTTTATTAGCACTTTCGTTTTGATGTGTGTCATAAACACTCAGGTTTTGAGAGCCTTGGGGCTAATGGGCAAGAGGATGAACACTGTACTCTCTTCTGTGTGGAATTTCTTTCTCAATAGACAGCATTTTTGCTTTATGTGTCAGCACTAAGAATATGTTTGACTTATTACTTGAAAAAGGATGGCAGCCTAATAGATGACAAATTAATGAAATTTAATTTGCATATATTTTGTCACTAAATAGTTAAATGCTGATAAAAAAATATTGGCAGTAGCTACTGAGGCAGGAATTAATTTCTGCTGCACTTTCAATGACTCTTGTGATGTTATATTAAGGATGAATTTAGTCTTAGGTTTAATCTCCTCTGGGACTACTCAGTTACAAAGGGGTTTGAGATGGTTGGTGTAGAAGAAACAAGCATTTCTGCCTGCTGGGAGGCAGANCCGATGGGTATCATAGAATGCATCCCGTTGGAAGGTACCCCATTAGTGCACCCTTATTTTTGGTGCAGGTCCCTGCTCATGTCTAGCCATGAAGCCTTTGCTGTTGGGTGGTGGGGCTGGAAGTGGTGAGAAGCTGGCAGGGAGCCCAGGACAGCTCAACCCCAGTGTTTGGCAGCACCACCCTCTTAAGATCGTTAAGAGGATGGGCTCCAAGGAGGTAAAAGTGAAGCATTTTGGAGCCTTTTGTTAAGGAGAGGGAAACCTGGGGAGGCAGCCAGCCTTCTTACCTGGAGAAAGGGCATGGATAAAAGAGGAGGCAGACATCATCAGGCTGCACACTTAGCTCATTCTTGCTCAGTCGTTTCTAGCAAGCCAATTCCCCAAAGACCTTATCCACTCTCTACTGCCAATACAGGTAATACAGAAAGAGAAATGTTGGGCTGCCAGAAACCAGGCTGCTAGTAAGAGAGAGGATGCTGATTTAAAATCCAACTGGCTTATCTCACTATGATTATGAAAAGCCTGCTTTCCCAAACAGCTCGATTATCAGTAAAGACACAGTGAGTAACTGGCACTGTGCTGCAGTAGCATTCAGCTGATAAATTAATTAAATATGCACAAATCATTTGACATATCGGAAGCAGAGTCACAGTAAGAAAACACTGTCATATGATCAAGTGTGTCATACGTTGCAGATTAATCTCTCGCTTCTTTGCTCCAGCTTTGCTCTTGTATTTGTGCTGCAGGAAGCTATTGTGGCATTGAAACCATTGGCATTATATCATAATTAAAGGTATTTTTCTATTTTCTGGTGAAGATAATACCTTAGGCTAAGAAGTGACTAAGTTCACATCTTCCTTACCCTATTCACACATGCAGTTTTATTTACTTGACTATAGCAGTTGCGATAAGTGGGATGAATACGGGATTTGGCCAGAGAATGAGCATTTAAACACCTAAGCCTCTTAGAGTCCTGGCAGTTCTGTTACACAGTAACTGTAAATTAAAATCTGTTATCTTATTTACTTGAGCTAAAATTGGTGAGGTTGTATGAAAACAGAGTTTGGTCTGTCATAGTTTGGACACTCTCCATCCCAAAACATCATTTTAGATGGAAAAATGTTCATATACTTATCTTCGATGCAGTGAACATCTCTATAATGAGAAGATCAAAGTTATATCCTATTAATAAGATGCTAATATTTTGTATATTTGTGTTAATGTTATAACAATAGTACTAAGTTGTGTGATTTTATTAGAAACTATGAAATATAATTAATCTATTTGCAGAGTTTCACATGACCTGTCTTATGCTCTGTAAACTAGGAAAGTAGAAGTTGAAAACAAACATAGAATGTACATAGATATATAAGATGTGTATTTTGTAATGCCCCAGAATGCATATTAACATAAAAGCAGGTGGGACTTTTTGGGTTTGTTTTGTTTCATTTTGTTGTTGCTCTGAGGTGGGAGGGTTTGTTGGTTTTGTTGAGTATTGAGTGGGGTTTTTTGTTGCTGTTTGGTTTTGCTTTTTAAAAAAATTATTGCTTGTTTTGATTTTACAATGTATTTTATTCTACATCCCGTAAGTTGGAGTAACTCTTATAGGGTACACTGTAAACCTGGTGAGTTTATTACAGTTGGAAGCTAACAATTTCATTCTTCTAATTCTGACATAGACCAACTGATGTTTTTGTTTTAAAGGATAGCTGATAATTTCTGTTTGTGTGAAGGACGCACTATACCCCGTTGGCTACTATATGAATTGTATATGGAAAGCTGCAGTCCAGAGCCCAAGTATCGAGTAAATTCAGCCACTCTTGGAAAGGTACAGAATAGATAGGATGTATAAGATAAGAAGCAGAGATACCTGAACAGTAAATCTGATAATCAAATACACATGTCAAAAGAGATTAAGTAACAGTGAAGAATGAATATTTTGTGATGTATTTCTGGTAAGATCTAACGTAGGCAATGTTATACTAGAGAAAATAATTTTCTTTGTGGTGGAGTTCACTTTCTTCAAGGAACTGTTGCATGTTACACTATGAAAGATTTCTTTTGACAATGTATTTTTTAAAGTTTACCAGGGTAAACAGTGCAAGGTTGATAACTCATCCGGAGGAGCTGATTCTTTTGTCCTTAGAAGACCCCTCAATGATTGTTACATAATCGTATACTTCTCTTTTTAAATATACATACATTTTTTTTTCTCCAGTCATGCTAAAAAAGTTGTTACGGAATCATCCAAGCAAAACAAATACAGATGTAAAACTGAATCTCCTTCAGACAGTTCCACTTTTCCACTGCATGAAAATTGATAGAACCCACAGAACAACTGCCACTTAGAGATCCCAGCTGCAACAAGCACTCATAGCTGTTGAAATTTATTTAAGACAGGAGGGCAGAATGCCTTATGATTATTAATTGGTCAAGCCCTTTTGTTCAGAATTTCCCATATTTACTCATAATTTTGTTCTACTAATGTCCATGTTAAGAGCTACTAAGCATTGTTTTAACACAAAGCCAATATAGTTTAAGTAAAAGTTATACCTGAAATAAATTCCATTTATGCAGATAACCTCATTTTAGGAATCATTTATCTCAATTCAGCTGAATCTAATATGTTTGTTGGGGTTTTTTTTACTGGATAAGTTGTATCATCCTTACTTAAGATCTGAGTGAGTGATCCAGTGTGATTTATTACCATAGCTTAATGGATCATCAGCTAAGCCCATGGGTAGAATTTGCTGGATTTGGTGCAGATGTCTGCTATGAAGCTAGTCACCTTAATATCTCTTGGTAGCCAATGGAGTACATATGATTCTTCACACCCTAAATGAGTCATCTCAGGTAGCTGAAAGCAATTGTGCCTTGGAACTGTCTGTTGAGTTTTGGTTTGGTTGGTTTTTTTTTTTCCCTTCATTGACCACTGAGTCTGCAGGGACTAGCTTAAACAGCTATACCTTGTAGCTGCACAAGTAAGATTAATCCCATCCTGCCTGCACACTTTCAGGTGCTCCGGCATGGTTGATTTGCCATCTCTAAGCTAAACCTTCTTGTGGTTTAAGTTAATGCATTTTACTTTTAAGTTGGTACAGGGATGGATGAAGCGTGAGTCTGGTCATGTAGAAGAGCTTAGCTGATGAGACATAGCTGCTCTAGGTTGGTGCTTGCAAATGTTTGCTTACAGCCTTACCTGAACCCAGTGTCTTGCAGTGCAAATTAAACATCCCAAGTTAGCAAGCTGGGGTACAGCTCCCCAGTCGTTTGAAATGGTTTGTCCTTCTACAGCAGGAGATGGGGCTGTGAAGCAAGAGGTTGGAGAGGGCAGGAGCTGCAGCAACCCTGGTTTGAACTAAGGGTGCATATGTAATTAGTTACCACAGCCTAGCTAATGGGCTGAGCTATTAATAATTCATCAAGCTGTAGTAACCTGACCACATAACTTGAGTGTGGACTGTAACGACTTCTGTAGTCAAGCTCTGGGTGAATCAAATTGTGGTGATTTAAGACACTGCTCATCTCATCTGCGCTATCCCTCTGCCCAGACACACCACCAACTCTGTAGAAGAGACAGTGAGAAGAAGTACATATCTCATGCCATGTAAGCCCCAGTTTCATAGGCTGTTTTATTTAGCATTATGCTTAAACACCAGCTTGAGAAAGGGGACAGCTGGGGTGAGTGAGTGCAGCAACATGCAAAGAACAGAACCACTCCAGCACTGTTAAAACTGGAGATGCACAGTAGTGTGAGCTGGGGAAATTTGCCCTTTAGAAGGGCTTTGGGCCAACGAAGTGCACTTTGAGCAGAGTTCATGCTTTGTGCTTGCTGAGCAGAAACTCTCCTCACTCCTTGCTAGAGCTGCACACCCCATCCTCGGCTCCTGCTGCATAGGTGATGTTAGCTCCAGCTGTCCTGGGTTAGCTTTCATGCATAATAATCATAGTGAAGTGGATTGTTACCCTCACAGTATTTTATTACTCTATAGGGCCTAACCTTGACAAACGCTGCATGACCTCAGTTCACATTTCACCATTGAGGTAGTCAGAAGGCTGCTTTGCAGCTCCATGGTTCGTGTCTTTTAAAAGTAAGTCAGGTCCTATTCTGCAAGTACTCCTTACGAAAGTGAGCAGGTAGGCAAAGGCCCTTGTGAATGCTCTACTCAAATAAACAAGGCTTGCAGGACCAGCAGAGTACTAGGCAATCATGGCACCTTCAAGATCCCCTATCTCATATACTCATCCAACTGTGGGTGGTCTCCTATATTTCAGTGCGAGATGAAACAGACTAGTATAAAAAAACTCCTATCTTTGGATCAAAAAAACTGTGACTGAGTTCAATGCAACAGTTCCATTTGAGAGGCAAGAACATGTATTAGCCTGCAAAGGATGGAAAGCAAAAGAAGCAAGTAATAAGAACAAAACATGGCAGATGTGTTTTTGTGTTTTAGAATTAATTTGCCAAATGTCTCTAATATTCTGTTTGTTTTTTCAGCTTATTCGATTAGTTTTCCCAGGTCTAAGGACAAGAAGGCTGGGCAAAAGAAGGAACGCCAGGTATTTGTTTTGCTTCCTTTATTTAGATAAGCTATTCAACTGTTCTCATAAAATTTTTAAACAGATGAATTTTCAATTTCAGCAGTGTAATACAGCAGCTGAAGTTTTGGTTGCAAATCTGCAATACATTACAATATCCAGAGTGATTTTTTACTAAAATACAGCTAATTCCATGAAAGTCACCACATCAGAGCTGCTTTGGTAGGGCATGAATTNAAAAAAAGGTGCTTCAATTTGTACTGGCTATTATAGCACAGCTTGCATGAGACATCTGCCAGACATCACAAACTTACTCAGATCTCTCGAGACACAAGGTCAGGAAAGCCTAGCTCCAGGATGTCCGGGAGTGGCAACAGTGATTAATGTCTTTGTTGTGCTTTTCATCTTTGCACATATCTGTGGAGTGACACAACATGTAAAGGTGGTCAAGGGAAATATTGTCAACAGCTTCAAACCATTTAAATCAGACCATCTCAGAACCTCCTCCTGCATTCCTTTCTTTTCCCTCTTCTCTTCTAGAGCACAAAGGTTAATACTTTTTCATTGATTCATGTTCAGATTTATAATTGCGCTCTAAGTATCTTTACTGGAAAAAAAGGATGTTTTAGGGGCATTGAGACACAGTAATTTTACAAGTATTTTGAGTAGCTGTCAAGTACCAGCTTTGTGACTGACATGCCCTACTTGATTCGCAGCTTTTGGCCACTAGTCTGAACCTGCTTTCAGGTTGATCCAGTGAGATAGCTTATTTTGGGAGTGCCTCACCACAGACACTCCTAGACCTCTCCTTGTAGCTGACACGTTTTGGGACTAGGCGTGATAGCCCCCAGCCTCCATGCTCTCACTTTCCGTCAGGAGAAGGTTACCCTCTGCTGGCTGCTGGTGGCCTCAAGCTGCTGCGCTGCTCCCCTGGCTTCCCAGTGACTCAGCCCGGGAAGAGCCAGCTGGGTAGCAGGGATGGCGATTCTGATAGCAGATGACCGAGGTCGGGATAAACCTTAGAGAAGTTGTGACAGGTTTCTGAGGTTTTAGCTTGCTATGACATGGGTCTACAAGAAAGGCAGAGAGAGATTTTTCACAAGGGCATGTAGTGATAGGGCAGGGAGTAATGGCTTTAAAATGAAAGAGGGTAGATTTAGGTTAAATGTAAAGAAGTTCTTTACTATGAGGTGGTGAGAAGTTCCAGAGAAATTACAGATGGCCATTCCCCGGAAGTATTCAAGGCCAGGCTGGACAGTATTTGGAACAGTCTGGTTTAGCTAAAGATGTCCCTGCACATGGCAGGGTGGTTGGAACTAGATGATCTTTAAAGTGCTTTCTAACACAAACCATTCTGTGCTTCTATGATACTATGACCAGTGGTGGGCCATCCAGTCCCTAAGCTGTTGTGAGTGACCAGAAGTACTGTGCTAAATAATTAAACTTCCATAGGGATACATGGACCTCTGTTAGCTGACATTCTGGTCCCTGACTTCAACAAACTGTCCCTTACAAATCTGTTGCATGCCATTCACTGACTTATTTGTTTAGAAGATGGAGTTATTTCAGGGCAAAAACTGTTAAAAAATTGTTTGTAAAGGGCTTGTGCAATTATATTCTGTAGGAGTGTAGCAGGTTAAAGCAAACCTGCCTGTTTCTCAACAACACAGAAGTGAGGGAAAAGTGACACACAAGACTCCGGGTCGAGATAAAGGAATTTTGCTGAGCAAAACAGATAATAATAATACAATGCACAATTACCTTAGCTAATAGTACAGTGCACAACTACCTTAGTTTATCCTATTCGCAGAAACAAAAGTGCAGCATAAAACAGGAAAGCAGTAGCATAATTCAGAAAAGGAGAGAACCAGCCAATTCCCACCCTTCTTATCACTATTCCTGCAGAAAGAACGAACACTCAGAATGTGAAACCCAAAGAAGCAAACGGAACAGGAGTTCTTTTGTGTTACAATCTGAAGTTCAGGTCCCATCATACTTTGCTGCAGCCAGCACTTTCATTTTGAAGCTAGCATTGGACAGGATGGTTTTGAGTAACAGTAGCAAGTATTCCATTTAACCTATGACACAGAGAAAATAAATTTTCAATAGAATTAAAAAAACAAATGTAGCTTTTTTCACTTGGCTGTGGAATAGTCACCTGCTTTCAAAGGAGGATTATTAATTATTTGCTGACTTGTTGAAAATAATATGTTTATCAGTTAATGGATTTGTTTTATTTTAAATTTATTTTCTAGGTATCATTATGCTGGAATAACTGTCAGGGAGAATTCTTCCATTTATGCTCGTTATTGCTTTCTTCTGTCTGAAAAAGATTGCCACAGGTATGTTTTAAAAAATGTTTTAATCATAAAACATCACATAACAGTCATATTGTCTGTACATAAAAGTCTGTAGATAATTTGTTGAACATTGACAACAGTATTATATTTTTCTTACTATTATGCATACTATGAAAGTGCCATGCCATTAAGTGCTGTACCATAATAGAGAAGCTGCATTTTGGAAACATGTTCTGCCTAATACAGCTTCCTTGAATTGGACATTTTAGCCATGTCAATCTTAAGAGCAGGAACTCATGCCAGACCTGAAAGAAGAGTTTAATATACCAAGACTCTAAATAGAAGCTCAAGTAAACATATTTAAGTCACTTGAGGACATTGTAGCACCTTCCATATTAAACAGTAGGCTGAAGAGACGCCTGTTAAATTCTAAATGACTGCACTGTTTTGAAGAGTCCTATACACAATCACGTTACCTGGGGGTTTTTAACTACTCGAAACAATAAGGCATATTACTTCCTTCCCTTTGTTTTAAAATTACAGATTCTGAAACCACTTCTTGTAAGGGGACAACAATGAGAAGCTCTTTATGATGAGTATAAGCTGATTGCAAATATTACAATATCTAAACAGAATTGCTGAATGTAAAATATTTTGACAGACTACATTGTAGACATTGGCGTGATCGAGCTTTGGGCAGGCAAGAAGAGTTCTTAAGGTTAGGCTCATGGTTGAAATAAGCAGCGGATTTGCACTTCTCCACAGGGGGGGGGAAAATATAAATAAAAAGGAGGGGAAATGCCATCGCTCTGTAACAGTTTTACACTGGTTTTAAATGCACAGGAGAAGAGACACAGGTGCAGCCTACGCATTAGACTTTGGAGACTGGGCTCACATCATCACACTCTGACAGACTTTAAGGGGCACATGGATAAATTCCGTACTTGGGTTTCCATTATTTTACATGCAGATATAGCACTTCTCTGTAGCACGACTGTTAGAGGAATAAAAGTCAGCCTACTAGGCATCCAGATATTCTACTGATGCTAAAAGTGTTTCAGTGTCTGTGATATTTTACATTATAGTTACTTAAGCTCATGCTCTGCAAGGCCACGGTAAAATTATACCCATAGCTTTATTGCCTTTCTCCACAGGCTTTATAGCAGAGTAGTGTTGCAGAAGTCCATGGAGTGACAACAGTAATGGTTCGAGCGGCAATTGGTTGTTGTGAGACCAAACAAATTATTCATAGGTAACTCCAGGCTCGTTCCCCAGGAAATGTCTGAAGGGATCAGCCTTGCCACCCCTGTGCCCAGTGTCGCCAGCACAGGCCTAAGATCTGGCATCTGTAACAAGGAAGGGCCTTGGCCTCTGCTGAAGTAACACTGCAGGTGCTTGGCTAAGTCTCTGCTGGTCTTTCTGTCAGGCAAAAGAAGTGTTCCCCTGCAGCATGCCTTGGGAACAGTACTCTGGCTGGATGTGTCAGGAGAGCTGCTAGTTCCAGTCATAGAAGAGCTGAGGGAGAACAGAACAATTGGACTCGTTGCTCGTTTTCCTCCCAGAGCAGGAGCATGAGGAAAAATTACAAAAAGTAAGAGGAACCAAAGAAGTGGTGTTGAGTAAGGCCACAACAGGTGGTGAAACAAGATGTTCAGCCACGGCTGGGAGCCAGAAGTGGAGCTTGTGTCCTTGGCCCTCTTCCGGGAAGCAAGGCCTGTTGGTTGGTGTGCTGCAGGCCCTGCCTAACTGTAGGGAGCTGCTGCATGGGCTGCAGGCCTCTCTCTGCTTCTCCAGCACCTGCCAGAGGAGCATACCCAGGCACCTCCTCCTAAAAATCTGTATTTAGTGTGGTCAAAACAAGGAAAAGGAGGTGTCCTCGGAGGAGCAGACTGACATCAAACAGTCATAGAATCATAAAATGGTTTAGGTTGGAAGAGACCTCAAAGATCATCCTTTTCCAACCTCCCTGTGCCATAGGCAGGGACACCTCCCACTAGATCAGGACGCTCAAGACCTCATCCAGCCTGGCCTTGAACATCTCCAGGGAGGGAGCAGCCACAACTTCCCTGGGCAACCTGTTCCAGTGTCTCGCCACCCTCACTGTGAAGAACTTTCTCCTAACATCCCATTTAAATCTGCCCCCTGCCAGTTTGAACCCATTCCCCCTCATCCTGTCATTACAAGACCTTGTGAACAGTCCCTCCCCAGCCTTCCTGTAGGCTCCCTTCAGATACTGGAAGGTTACTATAAGGTCTCCTCAAGGCCTTCTCTTCTCCAGGCTGAAAAGCCACCACTCTTTCAGCCTGTCCTCATAGCAGAGGTGCTCCAGCCCTCTGATCATCTTCGTGGCCCTCCTCTGGACTTTCTCCAGCAGTTCCATGTCCTTCTTGTGCTGGGGGCTCCAGAACTGTACACAGTAGTCATCCACTGATTTTAATCTGGTTTCTTGAGGTAACTTGTCAGATTAAAAAAAACAAACCAAAAACAACCAACAAAAATAAAATTAAATATGAGATTGTATTCAGAAAAAAGGTAATAGTTCTAGTTCCAATGGAAAAGGTTTTATCTACAAAATTATATTGTCTGATGCTTCTTTCATTTAGGACACTTGTAAGAAGTCAGTAACTTGTTGTGCAAAGCCGGAAAGCTGAAATTAGAAGTTTCCACTCTCAATGTGGAATGCAATGTGTTGCATGCAGGCCTGCAACACCTGGGCAGCTGAGTGTCAGAATTATTTGTCCGATTGATTAGGGACAGCAGGAAAAAAGGGAAAAAAAAAACAGGAGAAAGAGGACAAAACATCCAGACAAGTATGAATAGTACAATTCTGAAAGAAATAATTAGGTCACGTGCAAAACAAGCAGCAGGTGCAACCAAATAAGTGACTTTTTTTTCCAGTCTGTGTTTAGTTTTGTCCATTCTTTGTAAAAAATATGAGCAGGTCAGGAAATACCTCATCTTTCCTCTCTTTTCAGTAGAGTTCTGTACTTTTTGAAGTCAGAATTATTTTTTCATGATCCAATGACATTGATAAAGCCAGCAATAATAAATTCTAGATTTCTTTTTCTATTAGAAAAAGAATAATGAAAACTTAAAAGAGTTTTCTACCTGTAAGAGCAAATTTTGTTCTTCCAGAGGTAATCACATAACTGCAGCATGTATATTTCATTCATAATATCTCAGTTCTTGAAAATGTGTTGGTGTGGAAATTTCCAAATTACAGTGAAGAAGACTTTTAATACACTGTTTCAGCGCAGTCCAAACACTGGTCCGTGGACCAGTTTCTACTAATGAAATATATTTATCTGTCTTGTTGCCATTTCTCTCTGGCAGATATCTGTCTGAGTAGTGAACATATCCTAAATAACTATTGCCCCCTCCCGTGTCTGAATAGAGTCCAATATGCAGATGTTTTTCTGTTGCACCTACCTGAAGGGAAAGCAGAGCCCAGAACCCAGCCTCAGCTAGGCATCTACCCAGCCTATGGGCTGATGAAGAGAGGAACGGTTTAAAAACTATGATCCATCTCTCTGATTGCAGAAAAGAGTATTTCCTGACCATGTTGAGATGGTCAACTGGTAGTTGCTGGTAGTGAGGAAGTAGTAGTTGCTGGTAGTGGGTACCTAGACCAGAGAAAGATCTGGCAGGAAGGGAGCTATGTTTGTTGGTGTCATAGAAATGGCAGTAAGATTATAATGGTGTGCCGTGAACTAGAAAGAAGGCATTTGTCTTTTTTTTTTTTTTCAGTAAGTGGGGCCTTGGACATATTGATTGCCTGAGCTGGAATGTGTTTCCATGAGAAGTAATGAGGATACTCTTATACTGCACCTGTGAACTGGTTCATTTAGAAATTTTGGGTTTTTTGAAAATATGTGTACTACAGCTCTGATGCTATGAAAGTTGTGTAAATAAACACAACTGTAATCAGTGGGGTTTCCAGAGGTTTAGTGGAATATGGTATTTACTGATATGCATCATGATAAGGTGCCCTTTAGGAAGGGAGGGTCTCCATAGGAGCTTTGGGGACAAACTCTGCCTAAAAATGGGACTTGCTCTGACTTGGAATACAGTGTCAAAAAAATGCCAGCAATTTTGGTTTCATAAGAGTTAATTTATGATTCTAATAATAGAGAAAAATTGAGGTTCATTTTAGTGATGCAAATCAACCATTTTAAAATAATAATCTGATATAAAAAAATAAACTTTTCTAATCTGACAGTCAACAGCATGTGCATTCGCCACCTGCCCTCCTTTCATTTTTACTTTGTCCTTTCCTTTCACCTCTTTTGTTAGTCTTTTTGTCATCCTCACCATTCTATTCCCATTTTAGCTTTAGTTCCCACGCTGTAGCATCATACAAACTCTGCAAAAGATATGGTGAAAGTCCTTGTGATTTTGCTGTCACCCACTTCTCTCACCCACCTCCTCTTTTGTGTGTCCTGTCTTTACCTAGGCACAGCTCTTTAGGGGAAGCAAGCAGTTATGCTTGGCAGCTGAGCACTTCTGCAGGCACTAGGTGAGTCCAAACCCAGTTTATTAACCATGGGACCACAGAGATGTTAGCTTTTCATAGTTACTTACACTTAATCATCACTGAACTCCCAGCTGGCTGCTGAGGTGCAGGACCCATGCAGTACCCCTTCTCACACCTCGCCATCCCCATGGTGCGGGGAGCGGGGGGAGCCAGCCTGCCATGGGAGCCAACCCACTGGAGGAGAGAGATGCTGATACGTGTTGCCATAGTAGCAGCAGCAGAAGATACAGCTGGCTGCCTTCTCAGGGAAAGCAGGAGCTGAAAAATACTCATTAATTTTGTTTCACAAGCTTTAGAAATCTGCAGGAAGGACCCATTTGAAAGAAGCGTTATGAAACATCTCTGCTTACACATTTTTCCCTTTGTTCATCCACCAACTCTAAAATGTCAATAGCATTACCAAACTATCCAATATCCCTCGTGTCCTCGTGGCCAGCCAGTTTGGTTCTTTCATTGAAGCGTCACCTTCGTGGCAGAGAGTAGCGGAAGAAGGGAAGGTAATTTTTTAGATAGCAAGGGTCAGTCCTGTGGACAGCAGAGATGTGAGAGGAGGTATTTTCAGTGGCTTGAATTTCCAAGCAGATAAGCTGTTAAATGTTTTCCTCAGTGAGAACATAGGGGTGCTCTGGTTTATATGATGGTACTCTGGTTTATAATACATCACAGCAGCCAAAATCTGGATAGCCTGAGTGTTGGCAGTCATCAGTGGAAGGATATTTCTACAAAGGCCTTGCCTGTCATCCTTCTAAACAGCTAAGTCTAAAAGGACTCTGGAGTTTTAAACACCTTCACAGACAGTGAGCAGGGGTCAGCAGCAGGTGGGAGCTTCATTGGAGGAAAGCAACCCTCACAGTATGTCCCTATTACTAGCAATATTGTCTCTCCCTCCTGTAGTATTAGCCTCAGCAAAACAGGTAGGGGATGGCAAAGTGAGAAAGTAGCCTCTTGTGCTCGTGTCCCTTGCTTTTCAATTGAAATCCAGTGGTCAGGTGTTTGCAGGCCTAGTTGAATTCTGACCATGTGAAACACCATGGCAGGCTTGCAAAGTAGATGGGGAACAACAGGGGAAAAATGCTGTCTAAACTGATACAAGGTGCAGAGACTGGAATTACTGTGAAATCAAAGCATATGGATGATTATGCTTTAATTATTTGCATCATTATAATAATTATTAACAATTTCAAATGAACCGCAACTACAAATAAAAACCCATGATCTTGGCGTGAGGAGATGGAAAACATTGCACCGTTAAATGCTTAACACCTTTCCATCTTTATAATGAATGGTTCAGTCTTATTAATAAAATTAATATTATAAATAAATTAATAAAACTGGCCTTCAGACTTAGAAAATCCTGGGGCTGCTGAATGACAGGAAAGAGAGGGGTTTGTTTCTCAAACACAATGCTCCAGCCTAGTGCAGTCTATGCAGTTTGAGCTTGTTTTCTTACTAAATACATAATCAATTGGTGATAATTTGAAGGGGTTTTTATGTTATATTTTTTATCGCAGTGGAAATGCCTGCAGTTCTGGAAATACAGCTGGTAACAAGAGCAAGAGCCAAGAAAAAAGAACAGTGAGTTTCAGATACATTAGAACTATAACAAAATGTCTGTTTAATTATAACTGCTATATAATATGTTCTAATGAAATATAGTTAACCCATCATCTTCTCAAAAGTAATCTTTCCTTAATCCCACTAAGTACTTACTTCCCCCATTCCTGTTTCACCTGGCAGCTACATATTTCTGTTATCTTAATGTCAACTCAAGTAATTTTATCTGTGCTGAGAGCGGAAATTGTGGTTGACAGCTCAGGTTTTGAATATTTGGGGAGTTAGTGGGGCACAACATTCCTTGCCTTAGGCCCACAATAACACACCCTCATACTGCTGAGCCAATGTCTTTTCAATGCACTCAGAGTTTATTGTCACAATAAGCAATTAAATACTTGGAAATTATTAATAAAACGGAGCACAGCTCCTGCTCACTGAAAAGGGCAGATGTGAGGCTAACATATGGCAGTTCTCCCATAAGTGTTCTGCCGTTGGATGGCTTGACACCAGGGTTGTTGGAAGTCAGCCAGCAGAGTATTAGCAACAAACTTATGTGGACCAAAGTAAGGAAAAAGGAGAGACTGGATGTCTTATTTTTACAGAGCACTTGAGTGCAGTAATGAGTGCTCTGAAGTGGATGTAATGACAGCTGATGAGAAATGTACTGTCACCCAGACAGCAGAGTCAACTATCTGCAGCCTTATATAGAAGGTTACAACTATGACATGAGCGATATAGAAAATATATGTGGAAGATATGTATGGCATTAAATATTGACTGCTTTTGAAATGAAATTCATGTACCATTTAGGATTTAAATATTTAGTCACCCATGCTTCCTTCTTTCATCCACTACTGCTTTCTAAAAAAGAAGGGCAAGCATTCCTCTTAAGAAATACATTTTATTAAAAGATCATGTTATACAATTTCAAGAAAGTGCTTAATACATTTAACAGAACTGACAAGATAATTGTGAAATTTTTACCTTTTTGTTGTTGTTGTTGTTGTTCAAAATAAATTTTGATGCATTGAGAGCAAGAATCTGCACTGTTCTTCACCTGTCATTTATCTGAAGAATGAACAAGAGAGATTTCAGGACCCTTGGTCTGAATTCAACAGATACTTTCTTTGGGAGCAAGAGCTAAGGAGGAAATACCCTTGTGAAATGGTAGGTTCAAATATTCAGCCAGCAAGAGAGTTAGCTCTTTGTCTATGTAGTCTTTTCATAGCCTCCTTTTGGTTACCTTCCCCAGGTTGTACTGCTTGCCAATGAGTATCACAGCCACTGTCAAGACATTTTACATATGGTGAGAAAGGGTGAGCTTGACAAGGTATGACTTTGCTTTAACAACCCTCATTCTGACAACAGCAAGCAATTCTAACAATAAAATTGCTTCTATGTAGCTTATTTACTTAATAATTTCATCTAAGGTAGATGGTAATTTATAAAGAAAAGGAATATTCAGACAAATTATTTGGGAATTTTTAATGAACACAACATGTTCCAAGAATCTGAATTTGTAAGCATATCCTGAGCATTCCTGGCACATCAACAAGTCCAAGTCCAGAACAAAACACAAAGCCACAGATGCATATATTTCATTATACCCATATATTAATGGCACATTTCTTTGTTTCTGTCTTCTTCCTTACGCTGCCTTGCAAGATTCAGCTTGTCCCAGGATTCTTACACTGGAGCCCAGCCAGGATGAGGCCAGACAAAAATCCTGGCTCCACGGTCATTCTTTTAATTCTGTCCTTGTGTGTGTTGCTTTAATGAATCATGCTTCACATTTCGTAAGTGTAAAATCAGTGAAAATTCATAAAGGACTTTGTGTGACAGGTGGAAGACTGTATCATGTCTTTCTGGAGGTCTCTACAGCCTGAAAGCATAGCACTGATGTCCTCACCAGATGTGTGCCAGCTGTTCAAAAGCTATGATAGGCAGTTCTTCAAGGTACCATAGACACACTTGTGTGTTGCAATTATGTTATTATGTGTTCATGTCATTTTGGCAGTTCCACCTGAGGGGAAGGGCCAGCTGTTTCTTGTGTGCTGTAAAATGGGATTTTCTTTTGTACTTAAGCCTGTTGTTTGGCTTCTTCTGAGATAGCACAGTATGGATTTTGAAAGGAATTGGAGGTAACTTCCATTTTGCTGTTATATATTAATTTGAAAATCCCTAAAATTAATGGAATGTGCTGTTATGATCATGTCAAGGAAAGTTTAGATTGGACACTAGGAAAAACTTCTTTACTGAGGAAGTGGTGAAGCATTGGAACGCACTGCCTAGGGACATTGTGGAGTCAGCATCTCAGAAGGTGTTTGAGAACTTGTAGATTATGGCACTTCAGGACATGGTTTAGTGTCATGGTAGTTGGGTTATGGTTAGACTCAATGATCCTAAATTCTATGACTCTATGATTGTAAATTCAGTCTGCAGTTCTGACATGAGGCTAAAGTTCAACTGATAACTGTTCTCCAAATTATGAGCGTTACTGTTCCTTTGACAGCACTGCTGCATTCCCCTGTGATATTGCACATAGAAACTTGCAATTTTTCTGATCAAAATAATTTGCTTCTTATTTACAGTATGTTGTTAAGTACTACTTAGTAATTAATTCAGGAAATTAATTACTAATTAGGTTTAAAATTAGGTTTATCATTAGAATATTTTTCCTTCTGCTAATAAATGTAGCTTAGCTATTGCTTAATTAGAAGAAAAAATCCCAAACCCAGTCTTTTTTACACTTACATTTAAGCTATCAATAACATTTTGTTTTGTGCTGCTGCAAATATTTATAACACACCAATAATGTACAGGTCCATCAATTGGTATTCTAGGAAATGGAGAATATCCTACTTCACGATTTCATGGAGGAGGTGCCCATGCAACACATAATGTCAGTCAAACTGTTCAGTAAAAATGTGGAAGATTGGCTGCTTAATGCTTTGGCAGGATTTCCATTACGGATCCAAATATCCAAATCTGAAGGTATGTTTGAGTAATAGGATTTCATAAAATCATCTTTGCTTAAACTGCAGTGAAGATTGTGTCACAAAACTTTCACAGAAATTATTTTTAAAACTTTTTTTTTTTTTTTTTTTTTTTTTTAGGTGATGTAACTTTTATAGTAGTGAGGACTAGAGTTAGCTGGGACACAGTTAAAAATAAACAGTCTCCGATAATGTGTGAGAATAAGTTTAAGCCAAAATTATTCCCAATTCATGGTAAATTAAAGTGTACTGTTTCTTGCCATGATCACTTTGGCTGTGACTGAATAATACACAGTCTGCCTTGTGAAATTGTTCTGCCTCTTCACCTTGCAAATGGGTTACTGCAGATAAACTGCAGATAAATTAATCAATGGCTGTAACATGATTCAAAAATCCACAGTCCCACAGGGAAACTACAACTCTGTCATTAGGGGAGGATTTGAAAATATTTGTAGTATACAAAGGTGCACGTATACACATTTGTGAGGTTGTATGTACATACATGCATATATTTATGTATGACACTGAAGAGTCTGACTAAAATATACTGTCCCAAGTTTGCAGCTTCCCAGCTTCCATGAACAGTACACATCTGCAGTGGCAGCTGGCTGGGGGCCAGCCAGCAGCTGCTGCCCTCAAGCCACAACAGAACAGAGGGTGGGATAGGTAAAGGAGTTGGACCCCTGAGAGCTGAAACAGGAGTATCAAACACAGATCATCTGCAGATGCTTATGAGTCCCGAGAACCAACCCCAAGACATTCAAAAGAAGTTTGTAGGGGATGTCGAAGGCTGTGGCACAAGCATTCCTTCTGCTTCTGTGGTGGCAGCGATTACAGCCTTACAATCTTAATAGCCACCATACTGTGAGCAAAAACAATCAAGGTAGAATTATTTCCTTCGGTCATATACTGACCCATGATAACTTCAGTTCCCAGCTGCTCACCTCTCTCAAAACCGTAGAGGTGTTGAAAATGTTGCATGAAGAAAGAGCTCTCTGGTCCACTGTGATCTTTAGCTTAGCTGGGCTTGCTACCATCCGCTCTGTTGTCAATGGTAATTAGAACCATCATGTTGGGGTTGACCATTTATAGCAGATACCCACGGTTTACTCAGCCAAAGACATTTATTTGCACAACTTGTATCACTTATATAAAATTTGAGTTCTATTCACATGGCAGTCTTCAGATCATGCACCCCACTCCCCATGCATATTGATTACACTGGCTAATTAAATGAGATCTACAGCCATATTCCTCCCTTTTACACTTCCTTTCATCATATCTAACATCTTCACCCAAAGGCACACCATTGTTTCATCAATACTGAACTGAAACATGTCACTCCCTGTAAGTAGCAAAGTAATACAAAAGATTGTATTAGCATTTGTATGCTCACAAAAGACTTGCACACAGTATTAATTCTGCCATTTCATACATATGAATGCTTGACAGATCAATCTAACACGTGTGCATGAAAGTATATGTAATTAATCATCTGCAACCCCTTGTATATGAATCCTGGTCTTTCTGGTTTGTACAAACTTCAGAGAAACAGAAAATCTCCCTTGAGAACCATACTGCTGTATACCTAAGTGTGTAAGTTGCTCTGTATTTGGTTTTCTGGTAACTAAGCATCAGCTATTTAATATTTTGGTCTTTAAAGGGATATTCTTGGACCACACTTGTCATAATTGCAACCCATTATAAGAGAAGAAATTAGATCCAAAGAGACAAACTGCTATTAACAGTGCTGCAGAATTAGAGATAAAAGTGGGAATGTAAACTCTTTAAACAACATATAGGTCTAGAATTAATATTGGTTTCATTTACCTTAAACTATACATGTGAAAGAATATTATTCTTCATTAAGAATTATTCAATATAAAAAAAAATTGGAAGTATTTTTTTCTGTGTGTCATGAGTTAACAGATTTACAGTAGAGTGTTGATCTAGGCAGCTTCTGCTTTCAAGCTTTAAACTGCAAGGGTCCCCAGCCTGTAATAGTAGCTTAGTGCTCCCATTGTGCTCTCTTCTGTTGCCCTTTGTAGCTTCCCTAGGGATCTACTTTCTAACTTAAAAGATCTCTCTTCATTAATGTCTTTAGACTGTAAAATATTAATGATATGAAACATCTGCCTCTTCTTTTTTAACAGAAGTTACAGTGTTTATTAAAAGACTCAGGAGAAAGACAGACCTTTCTAATGTGGCCAAGGTATGTTCCAGAATCTGAGACAGTAGGCTGAGTATCTCATTCACTCAAGCAGTTTGAAGTATTTATGAGATGCTCTAGCGCAGGACAACAGCAGCACAGGTGTTCTTAGCTTTATATTGACCATAGTCCAAATCATGCTTACCCTCCCATCCATCTCTTCCCACACTGTAAGTATGTTAAGCAGGCCATTTCCTCCCTTTTGGACCCTGGGAAAGCCTCTGAGATATGGTCAATGGTCCCCCATGGAGAGGAGAACACAGTAGCTGGAAGGCTCAGATGTCATTTTGCAGTGTCTTTGCCCAACCATGCCAAAAGCCAGTCTGAGAGCACATGATGCAGTTATTTTAAGATTGATTTTATGCAGTGTACTGACCACTCCCTCTGACAAGTACTGCAACAGACGCCACATGGAAGATCACTAATATGCTGGCTGCAGTGATGCTGCATAGGTGGGGAGCAGGTCTTGAAATCTTTCAGGGAACAAGACCCTCACCTTTTTCTTGGAACCCAGGGATCAGTGGGCAAAATATTCTCCACTCTCTGATGAGATAGTGTGGGAAGAAGCACTGCAAAGTAGCATCTTCCAAACTTGGTTTTTTTCCTTTGGGAAAAAAGAGACAAAAATATCTCTAACAATTCACATCTTTGCCTGGTTTTTGCTCTACAGTATCATTCTTTTCAGCTACAGAGGTTCATTTTTAACCCTTTGAACACTGCAAAGTAAACTATCTCATTCAGAGCTGCATCATTATGAGGAGCAGTACCCTCCCTGCAGTGTTCCTTCCACTGGCATTCTTGGATACTTCCAAAATCTTGGGGTTTGAAGTGGTCTGGGCCATGACAGAAGAGATAGTTCATGAATGGGGAAGAAAGCAGAAGAAAACAGGTAGTGTGTTCTCTCCTCTCCTTAAAACAGCAAAGACAAAATTTTCCTAATGTGCCACCTGGCTTAAATCACTAAACTACACTCCCACAATAAAATGGAGAAAGGAAGGGAACGGTGGCTTTGTGGACTGGATAGTAGTGCTTTTCTTTATGGCAAAACTTCATCACTGATGGGATACCAAACATACACCTTACCTACTTTGAGAAAGTTTAAAAGAAAAAAAAAAAAAGCAAAATAATAATGCACAAACATACATAGATGTGCTAACATGGGCAAAAGGTTGACTTCTGTGAAGTGCTGAGCACCCACAGTTCCCATTTGCTTTACAGACCCTTGGAGATACTAAATACTTGGAAAGCTCAGTTTCATGTGCTTCTGATTGGTGCTCCTTAAGCACTGAAGGACATGGTCCAGCAAGACCACAAGTACCAACTCAGTCATTCGTATCTGATTTGCATACTCAGAATTTACATCACCTTTCTTGTGCTTGAGTCATGATGTCAAAAGGCTGGTTGTAATTTTTTTTTTTTTAATTCTTCCCTGCCTATTCCTAATGAGTTAAAGCTGCAGAAGGTTAGCACTGAATTTACACCCTCAAGATTTAAGGTAAAAGGATTGCAGTCTAGTTGGGGAGAATTCCCTAGCCAGCAGCCTCTGGCTGCTCTGCACCCTTTTTGTGCTGCTTAACTTGCACAAAGCAAAGCTTGCAGCGCTGAGAATTGAGGTGAGATCTACACTTACAGCTGAGCTTGTTCTGTGTCTGGTTCTTGTTCATGTTAGTGAGCTCTTGGCACTGTTCACAAATAAATGAGAGCTTCTTTAAAATACAAGTGCAAAGGAGTTCCAGTGTACCTAATAATTAGTCCCATTGGTAATAAAAAAAAAAATCTGCAAGTGAAGTTATGTAAACCTTGTAAATTATCATCTTTCAGCAGTCATATATTCTCTCTTACAACTTCTGTTAGACATTTTGCCAAAGCTATGGATATTGAGCTCCAGGGTAGGAAACAAATACCAGCTAAATACTGACCTGCAAGTGCATTCCCCTGTTCATAGCACTTCAGAAGATGGTTAGGTGAACACCATAGGCATTTAAAATTTTCAGCTTACAATAAACATCCAAGTGCTTCATAGAGATATTTCTCATAAAGTACCATTGAGTGTTTTAGTGAGACAGAGCCAACCCTGGACGTGTGTGGACTCACTGTTTTCTCTGGTGGCCTTCATCAAATGCTCATATGAAGTAGGTATGAATAGATCAAATTATATCTTGCTTTTCCTTCATTATACTGTCCTGGCTCCTAGCAATCTGAGATGAAAGTTGTATCCACATTTTGGTATTTAATAGCTTGATTTTGGCATCAACAGCATCTTGGACTAGCGAGTTCCAGGGTTTGTGTGAAAAAGTACCTTCTTTTATTACCTTTAAAATGTCTGCCTTTCTTCATGCAATTCTGCCTGCAAATCTCCATTACCTCCTTGCTCAGTTATTTCTGTGCAAAGCTGAAGTTTATCTCATCTTCTCACATAGGAGTCATTTGATATTTCTAATAATTCTCTGATTTCTCTCTCTAAAACACACCTGAAATTTCAACCAGTGGCTGATGGTGAAAGCAGGTGAGAGTGCTTCTAATGAGATGTGCAACGTGGAAGAGCTGTGCAGCTGCAGCCTCTAAATGGTGGAACCACACTGCCCCTTATAGAGTACTTTGCAATAATTTAGCCACCTGGTGAGAAAATAAGATAATTTTTGGCAGGGTCAGGATTAAAAAGAAAAGTAGCTCTCCCATCATGGGTAGATAAAGCAGGCTGACAGCTGCTACTACCTGGACATGCAAAAGTAATTAGAGCATTAAAGGCTGAAAATTCCCTATAAGAAAGGAACATGAATATGATGCTTGTCATTCTGGGGCTGATTCTTGCTACTGGTAAACTGTGTTTAAGTGTTGTCAGAACTGGCTCTCCGTTGTTTAGAGAATTATTTTCAGTCTAGTGAAGTGCAACAACTAAAGGAATCAGCCTAAAATACTAGAGCATGAAGTTGGGTGCTAGCAGCATACTGAAAATACTGCCCTTGGTAGTTCCCAGCACTCAAGTCATGTGTCTTGTTGCATGCAGCAGCTCTTCTGACACTGTAAACTTCAAGTAAAATACTAAAAATATTTGTCTTTAACTCATCTGAAGTGGATTACTGGGTGACAATCAGAGTTCTTTTGGTATTTCAGTAAAGCTACCAGAATGATGAAAAAGAAAAATGGCCAGATTGGGAATTATGTTTGCAAACAAATGGGCAGCTGCATTGCTGTTATTTATATGGTCATGGTAAGCACCTGGTGAGTGGGATTTGGTAAAGTGTTTATGAATCCTGAAGATTTTCTGAATTAAAAAACAAACCAAAAAAATTTCCTCTGGAAGGCCAAACTGGACAAAGCTTATTAATTAAAAAAAAACCCAACAAAACAAAACAAAAAAAACCAAACAACAAAAACCCCACAAAAACAAAGGCTTTAAGATCTTATTGATTTCAGTAGGTGAGAGACTACATGTATGGATTAATAAAATTTAATGGATTCAGGCTTAATTTTCTTCACCGTTTTCATAATTTCATCATGAATCTGAAGTAATACTGTTTGATATTAGCAATTAAATTTTTAAGACATTGGGAGATTGGGACTGAATGTTAGACTTAAAATTGTTTGCAATATCTATGTAAGTAATATTTTTTGAGATAAATAGGAAGGTAAATTTATTTACCAATTTTACTAAGCAGATAAGTGGGATAAAATCTGAATTAATATGATTTAAACTAACATATGTTTCTTATGTATATTCTTGAAGGTTTGGGAAACCAGAGAAGATCTGATTTTTAATTTAATTGAATCATCTTCCAGTATCTGAAGGGGGCCTGCAGGAGGGCTGAGGAGGGACTATTTACAGTGTCTTGTAATGACAAGGCCAGGGGTAATGGGTTTAAACTGGCTGAGGAGAGATTTAAACAGGATGTTAGGAAGAAGTTCTTTACAGTGAGGATGGTGAAACACTGGACCAGATTGCCCAAGGAGGTTGTTCATGCTCCCTCCCTGGAGGTGTTCAAGGCTAGGTTGGATGAGGTCTTGAGCAGCCTGTCCCTGCCTATGGCTGGGAGTTGGAACTGGATGATCTTTGAGGTCACTTCCAACCTAAACCGTTCTATGATTCTATGTACTAAGGACAATTAACATCAAAGGAAAGTCAGCCTTAATGCACCATTCTATCTTGTAGACAAAATATCATTATTTGGTGTGGCTATAATGAGTAACTCTAGGCAAAACCAACAGCCCAGGCAATTGCCCAGATTGTTCAAGCGTGTTAGCCCTGTCTGCTCCATCACAGACAACTACACAGAATGTCATTGAACACTCCCAGAACAAAAAACCCTTGAAGACAATTTAAGATTCATCTTCTTTCCCCCCCCCCCGCCCGCCCCGGTTTGGAGACTGGTTATATAAAGTCTAGTACTGAATAAGGGAAGCTTTTTGACTCAGCTAAAGGCTTAAGAAAATGAAAGGCATTAATTGTTTTCTTATTCTCTATAGGCAATGAGAACAGTCTTGAAAAGCAACAACAATGTCACTGTTCTGCAATCCAGCTTGCATGCTGTCATCAATGAGGGATTTCTGGACATGCCTGGATATTTCTTTCAAATGATGTTTAGGAATCCAGAGGAGCTGCAGAGTGATGTAGAACTGAAATGTAATACTTTTTTTGCTATATTTTGTCTATCCACTTAAGCCTTTGCTTGACATTGTTAAAGCTCCAGCATTTCCTCTTGTTTATTCATGGCATCTGCTTCAATGAGAATTACAGTCTTGCCATAACCTGAAGTACTGGAAAAGAGCCAGTTAAGTTGAGAATGGAGCATGTAAAATTATCCTTTTAACTTTAAAGGTTAAGAATTATAAACTTTCCATTCTGACTTTCTCTTAAAGCTTTCCGTGGCAGCAGAAGACGGGTTTGTGTTACTAAATGATGTATCTTTTAGAAGAAGTTGCAGAACAGGAATATTATTTTTTTACCTATTTCTTTGGGGGAAAAAAAAATTCCAAGACCTGCATTATTTGTTTTCCTCTGTTATTACTCAAAGTACATAATAACACTTATTGTGGCCAGATTTTAAAATATCATGTGTTGAACTGGAAAGAGTTCACACATTGGCCTTTCAGCTTTTGTGTCCTTTTGCTGTCATGTGGCCTTGTGGGATCAATGGGCTTCTTTAAGCAATAAAATGCACAGTTTGTATGCAGCTATGACATAATACATTTGCTATATTAATGAAAAGAGATAGAAAAATAATAGCAAAATAATTTTTGGATTAATGATCTCCCATTTAAACTACTAGTAAGAGATGGGCAAGTTGGATTAGGATATGCATGAGTCTAATGGGGGGAAACTTCTGTTCTTTGTTTCTAGCCCTCCACCAATTCACTTGCTGACACTTGTCACGTCCTTTCCATTATCAAAGGAATAACAGTTTGGCTTCTTCTCAGAACCATGAGAAGCACAATTTAAATAATATTTATATACATTTTAAAGTCAAAACTACTGCACAGAGTACTCTCGTTATTTTTGCCCATTTTATTAATGATGGTTTTACTCTTTTCAGGAGAGTACTCAGGAGAGTATAAATTCAGAGAGGTGCCATAGTGATGTACCTTTTGGCACTGGTTTCTAGGTTCCACTCTTGGGGGAAGAGTGGCACCAATATGTGGCAGACATATATACCTATATTTCTATTGGTCTACAGAACATTTTCTGTTATTGCTTTTCTCAACCACATAAAACCTCAGATAAGTAAGTCTGTATTGCATATAACTAAATTCGATTTCACATTGGAAGTGTTCACCATAATGACTATGTCAGTGCAGATATGGTGAATTCCTCACTAAAGGAATAGTATAATTATATTAATCAAAATGCTATAAATAGATGTCTTGATATATTTTAAGAAGAAGATAAAAGAAAAAAAAATTAAAAGGCTAAGAACTGCATAAATAAACCAAAAAGCAAGCCAATAATTTCAAGTAATGATCTCCCTTCTATATTTCATAGGTTTTAATGACTTAATGCTTTTGCTGGCACCTGCCACAGATATTCGTGTTATCCTGAACTGTTTGTCTTCAAATCTTCAAGCTTTTATCATTCAGGTACACAATTAATTGAATACTTTCAGAAAAGAAAGGGTGATCACATAATTTGTCCTGCTGCGTGCTTACTGTAATGAGGCTGCAGGAATTACACTGTATGCAAGTAACCTGACCAGACTGCAGATTTGCATAAATACAATTTACTCATGCTGAAGAAAAGGGGGGAATTAATTGGCATACAAAAATTCCATCTGTGCAAGCAAATACAAATGTACGTCTGTGCATATATCCACTTATGTGATTTCAGCATCTGCTCTGCTTTCATAAACGCATCTCAGAACAATCTCTAATAAAACAAAATTGAGAAGAAAAACATTAGTAAAAATTACAAGAACACTTCATGATTCCTGCAACTGTTCGTTCAAGAAACTCTTGACTTCTAGCAGGTGGTGTGAGAGTTATGATTTCTGTTACAATTTCTCTAGCTCTTGTAAAAAATCAAATAAGATAATTCTTCTGTATTCATCTTTACATAAGTTAACTCTACCATCCCTCTGCCATGACCGATTCAAAATTAGTTGTAGCTTGATTGTACTGTTAGATTTGGTTGCCTCCCAGACCAACTTGGGTCTGGGTGGTGGGTAACATTTGGTTTTCTCTTTCTGAAGAAGTCAGGTAAATTGTACATATTTAGCTTCATTATTTCCTTTTAAAATATATATATTGAGAATAGTACTTTGCAGTTCTGCAGTGCCTTCATCTCACAACCCTCCACTAACTCATGGGATAGTAGAGACAATGGAGCAGGACTTTGCCTGGTGGTTCACACTTATAGGGCATAAGGTGACAGACAAAAGTTGCAGCAAAGAAAATTTCCAATAGATTAAAAAAAAACCCCAAAACAAAACAAAAACACATGAGAGTAGATATGCATAGGAAGAGGTTACCCAGAAATGCTGTGAGATCTCCATCCTGGAGGTATTGAGAACTTGTCTGCACAAAGACTGATCTAAAGTGGCCATGCTTTGGACAAGAGGCTGAATTAGATTATGTCCAAAGGTCCCTTTCAATCTGAGTTATTTTAGGTTATTTTCTAACAAAAAACCTGCTTGCTCCACCCTTGTGTGCAGTTTGTACAGGAAGATAGTCTGCAACACAATAATGTACTATTTCAACTAACTTTATCATAAAGCTTTTTCTCCTCGATGTGCAGCCAAGCAGGAGTAAAGAAGAGTTTAGAAAACTGGCATCAAGTTTCCAGTTGCGATGGAACTTCCTACTGAGTGCAGTAAGCAAGGCTATGACCCTCAACTGTGCAGATGGGTTTGGTAAGTAGGATCTTTATGATTCTCATTTGATGCACTCTTCTGTGTCCTGAGATGCAGAGGCACCAGACCATTTTAGCTGACATATATTCATGCTATAATCAGTACAGGTATCAAATCTTACTGCCTTCCTTGGACCAAACAGCACCATTTGCCTGGTGGTGTAACTAGCCAGGTATGGTGGGCCGAAATAACTCCCAAAATAAAATCACCAGACTAGCTCAGACGGTTTGGAAGCAAAATGAAGCTATATTCACAAGCAAGCTAAAATCTAAAAGCATAACATACAATATATATGTACAAAATGTATTTACATATATTTACAATTATTTACAATTCAAGTATAACACTAAAAACAAAACAAAACCCAACCCTTGAACTGTCCCCCCACCCCTCTGGACAAGGGAACAAAGGAATAGCTCTCCCCCCAGAGAGAAATCAGAAAACCCCCACTGCTGCTATCTACTTAACAAGAGTCTCAGGCAAGGTCAGAGAAGCCATGCACAGGAGCTAGCAAGCAGTCAAAGCATGGAAGAGAGAAGGAAGGGAAGAATTGTTTGTGCAGCAAATTATATACTAAATCTGCAAGAGAGTGGAATGATATAGACTCATTATTTTTATTTTGGATCCAATACCCTATTTTATTTACTTTTAAACTGTTTTTTCTGTTCAATTTCTCTGGAATTTTCCTATTTCTTGTTTATAATTTAGAATCAGGCTAGACAGTTTAGTTCTAAACTAACACACCAGATCAGGAGAATTAAATTATTAGTTTTCATCTATATGTGTTTTCTGATCCAAACTTGAAGACAAGCAGAATGGAGGAAAGTAGGAGCATACAGCTGGAGATGGTAGGAAGGCCAGAACTCACTCTCACTACAGAAACCATAATATGTCTCTGGAAATATGGGAAACCACAGCCTGCAGTGTGAGCCTCTGCACTTCCTCCCTACAAGAGCTGGGAACCTCAACAGAAGGGTGTGATGGAAATGGCTTTTTCTGTGTAAGATAGCCAGAGCAGTCACTGAGATAACTAATCGCCAAAAAGGCAGTTAATTCCTCTGACAACAGCTACATGCTTCTTTTCCTTATGTGTTACACTGACATAAGTGCTTGCCTAGCCAGCATCAAGCCTGCTCAAGGTGTTAAACTGATGGAAATCTTGTCACGCCTTTAGCTGGGTTAGTGTTCTCTCTGTTTTAGGACTCTGAGCTGTCAAGCATCAAACACATCCCACACCAGTGCAAGGCAGAAGAAGCGAAAGGACTGTGCAGTCATGTTCATTTGAAGTGGCTTGAAGTGATGCATAATTGTATCTTGAATCAGTTCAGTCTCTTCCATCTTTCTATTACATCATCTCTACCTGCCTTTCTTTCATTTGCAAAACCTGTCAGAGGCTCTCTCTCTATTGTTCATTCTGCACCATCTCCTGTGAGCAGCCACTGATCCCAAATTGTATGAACGACATTTTAGATTTTCAAAGGAGCACTTCCATATTTTTAACTCTTCTGTTGGATGGGGCTTTACACAAATACCTGAAGAAAATCTCATTTCTCTCTTTGAAATTCCCCTTCAAAATCATACTTTCATCTATTTCCTACAAAGAGGTATATTAAGGTTTTTGTCTTTTGTATTCTTCTGTATTCTTCCACCACTAATGTCAACGTTTGTCCATGTATGCATGCACCCATTTTCTGCATCTAGCTGCTACTTTTTGCCTTATATTTAGATTGCAAACTCTCTGGAGGAGGATCACAGTTTTGTTCTGTATCTGCAGAGAACACAGCACAGTAAAGTTCTTTGTCCATCCACTGCCCTGTTATGGTGACAATGAAATAATAATTCCTTTCTCTCTTTCTTCAGGGGAGTTCTGCACAAAACTCTCAAATGTTACATGCAATATTTGGGGCAATGAGGAAATTAGGAATAAATTCCAAGAACACCACTAGAAGCATAATGTTTGTTGAAATTCCTCACAATGATGAAATTGTCTTCCCAGGACACAAAGAGTTTAATGAATTGCTTCCCTGTTCTGCAGTTGTCAATGGCTGGGGAACACACTCTTCCTCTGCTGAGCCTGCCTTAATGTGATTACAAATTGTATTTTCATTCCACTTATGGCAGTCTTTATGCTATACTTCAATAGCCCTAAGATTTAATTTATTATTGCATGTGAGAGAGTTAAAAAATTACTTGTAATCTTTCTCTGTGATGATCAAATTAATTTGATTGTTATTATCTTCTCTCTCAATACCTCTGGTCCTTTAAGATGTTGGGCTATATGACCTAACAATGTTCCTTCTTACCCATGTTTCTGCTCTGGTAGAATTTCAAGTTTTAGTGGACAAGACTAAGGAAGCCATTATGTTAACAAACCATCTGGTGTAGAAGTTCTGTACTCAGGTTTATTGCTTTTCAGAAATTTCTTAAATCCCAGCATTTCTTGCAGGAATGGTGGGCAGCCTGCAAGTTGAAATTTGTAGCAATCATACTAAGGAAATGCAATTACTTAGGCAAATCCATGGGTGTCACACAGTGTGCCTCTCCACAAAATAAACCACATACCAATAATAAGACCATAAGAAACACTCATGGATTACTAGTGTCAGATCTGTATAGTTTCAGCTCCAAGCACAGAAATCCCTTTCCTTGTCCCATAGATAAATAAGTCCCTCCACTTACTTTGTTGTCATTTGAAGATGCATAAAAGGACAAAGAGCCGAAGCAGCAGCTCTTCAGACCATATAACATCAAAAGAGGTGGTATTTTTCATTTTTGAAATTCTGTAAACCTTGGTCATTCATACAATTTTTTATATCTCCTTGTTTATGTCCATGCAAACATGTTTGTGGGATGCAGAGATTGCAAATTGCTTGATTTATGGCGTGAAAGAAGACCTAGCTGTTACTGTAAGGGCTTTCAGCCAAGGTATGATTCAAAAGTAAACGGTCTCAGTGTCCCTTTTGGCTTTTAGTGGTTATGCCCCAAGCTGCAGGGTAAGCTATTTAACGTCATAGATACAAGACATGCAGACATCTGTAGGAGTGTTTGCTTAGGAAGAGGTGGAATGATTTATCAGTCTGATGGGAGAAATGGGCATGATATGTGGTTGCTGATAAGCCTTGTGGTAGCAGTGAATGTGAGGGAAGAACTTGAAAAGGAAAGTGAAAAAACACAGGTACACTTTCCTCTCTAGCTTAACTAAGGGAGGGGGTTTGCTTATATTTAAAATCTGCAATTGGTGTCTATTTTGCTGTAATATTTGGAAGTACATAATTTTGTAAGTACTGCTGGGTGAGTACTAGTGTGCTACTTTGTATAGCCCATTACTGTAGTGAAGCCCTTAAAAAAAGAACTCATCAGGAAGATAAGCAAATGAAGAGGTGGTTAACTATTTTTCTTCTTTTCTTTAAACCTAGGATGCTGGCATGTGTTTAATTTGCTACTCATGGATTTCGTGGCTCACATTTTCCTGTCCTATATAGAGGAGGAGGAAGATGAAAATTTCCAAATCACAAACCAAAACCAGTCCCCTGTTCTGTGGGTTTATGAGCCCAGACATATCTGGCACTATTTTGCAGAGGGGCACTCTCAAGCCAATACTCCACAGAGAGCTGTCATATCTTTGATGCAGAGCCAGAGTAACTTCGGATTAAGCAACATTTTTCCAGAGTTCTGAGTTGTTCGTGGGACACAGGCAGCAAGGTGAAATAAATGTTAATTTAAAAAAAATAAAAATAGGTAAATCAGGAAGGACTGGGAGGTTTTTAAAAATATTATAAATTAGAACTAATGAAATTCAGTTTCACAGTCTAATGTCACCTAAACCTCATGCTACAAAACACCCTCCACATCCCACATCACAATTCTAGCAGAGGATCATGACCTCCACACCACCCAGCTCCCCTTCCCTACAGCTCCCTGATTCTTTTATTTCCAGCAGACCTTCAGCACTCCTTCAGATTCCCCAAGTGTTGTCTAAGCAAGAGCAGTGCTGTTCTGGTGAGTTAGGAGGAGCTTGTGGGCTAGCTGACAAACAGGCTGTATGTATTTATTGATCAGAAGAGTAGTCTTTTCTCACTAGTGGAAGCAGCAAGAGGTTCTCTTTCCTCCACCTATCTGTTAGTTTTATCAAAAGGTGCAGAGGTATGAAATCTTTGAAACCTTCTTGCTCCACCAGATTTTTTTGCAGTCAGTCCACTACTGCTTGCATAGTGTCCACAGTCCAGAAACTTGCTAGCGTAAAAGGATGACATATAGGTAGAAGACAAGATGGGCTCTTAGTCTTCCTAGGATATAAAGATAAATATAAGGATGTAAAGGAACATGGATCAACATCACAGAAACATTTCAGTTGGAAAAGGCCCCCAGAATCACCGAGTCCAACCATTATCCCTACTCTACAAGGCTCACCGTAAACCATATTCCCAAGCACGACATCTAAAGGACTTTCAAGTACGTCCAGGGTTGGTGACTCAACCGCCTCCTTGAGCACCTCATTCTAGTGCCTGACCATTTCTACTGGGAAAACTATTTTCCTAATAGCCAGTCTAAACCGACCCAGTCACAGCTTGAGGCCATTCCCTCTTGTTCTACCACTAATTACTTCTGAGAAGGTAACAGCACCAACCTCCCCACAACATCCTTTCAGGTAGCTGTAGACAGCAATGAGGTCTCCCCTCAGCCTCCTTTTTCAAACTAAACAGCCCCAGCTCCTTCAGTTACTCCTCATAAGATTTATTCTCCAGGCCCTTCACCAGATTCATTGCTCTCATCTGCACTCACTCCAGCACCTCAACATATCTCTTGTATTGAAGTGTCCAGAACTGAACACAATACTTGAGGTGTGGCCTGACCAGAGCAGAGTACAAGAGGATATCCACCTCCCTACTCTTGCTGAACACAGCATTTCTAATACAGGCCAGGATGCCATTGGCTTTCTTTGCCACCTGTGCACACTGCTTGCTCATATGAAACCTTTGTGCTTAAATATAATGAATTAGACATTCAACTGTTTTCAGATTTCTCTTGCATGTAGTAACAGCCTTTGTCTTAAATTTCATAGAACGTTGTGTTTTCCAGAAAATCATGCTGGACAAATGTTGATGGCACTAAGTCTCACCAAAAAAATAATGTTTTTGAGGTGATGTAGCTATAGTTATTTTACTCTCAGGATGTGTCAAACTTCCATAAATTAGGACTAGGACTAAAAGTTGCCTGTTTTGAAAGCATCTTTATTAGTTATAAAGACCCTTAGTGGACCTTGTTTTTCAAATGGAAGATATGCTAAAATTAGCCCAGGAATGAAAATTGGAGGGGAGAAAGAAGGTGCAAAGGGAGGAAACCAAGAATGATTTATACATGTAATGGACGGTTTTTGTTCTTTTTCAAATATAATGACCTATCCTCCTATACTATCTTATGTCAAAACCCAGGTTGAACTGGGTGCAGGCTACAAGCAAGGAATCTCTAAACCATTAGTGGTCAGAAATTAGGAAATAAAGCAGTATAAATCTCACTCAGTATTTGCCCTTCTTCCTATGCTCTTTCTCTTGGCTTTTGTATGGCATATTATGTCCACTGCAATGCTTTTGTACTGGATATCAGCAGACAGGGGCTTGACACAAGTTTTGTCTAAGTGATATGATTGAGCAGTTTTTCATGTTTTGTACACCTCAAGAAGAGAGCAAGACTGATTAGAATGAGGGACGAGAGGTGTCAGAGAGGAAGGGTATAAAACTTGAAAGGGGAATGTAACAGCTTGAGGGAAATTAAGGCAGAGGGAAGGAGACAGTGTAGAAAGAGTTTAAAGATTCCAATACCTGATGGATTCTGCTAGTCTATGTACAAGGTGCTGATAATGGTGGGAAGAGAAAGAGATTCTGGGGAGAGCCTACTCATGTTGTGGTCCAAGTGTCTGCAGATTGTGAGCAAGCTGAAAAACCTGAAGCTGTAGCTCAAGAAGGTTTCAGGAACTATGACAGAGTGAGCAAGCACTTCTGCCTACTTGTGTCTTTCAAATGCATGGTAGCTCCTTCCTCAACCATTCAGGCTCCTTTGAAGTGTCAAAACTGATTCCACAGGTTGCTAAAAACACAGCTGTCAAAAGCATCTCCATCACCCACCACTTTACTTGTGTCATCATCTCTGTAGATCCTCTGAATAGATTCCCATTGCATGAGGAATTGTGATCTATGACTTTTTGATCATTCAAAATCATCATCATGCTCCCAAGCAACCATCTGTCTGCATTCCTGACTAATCTCTCCTCAGTCACAAGCATCTAAGCCCTCAGCATCTCTTAGCAGCATTCCCCAGCCACACTGCTGTTTCTCGGATGCATTTCTGCTGCCTGACATATTGCTCTGGCATCACTGGTGTGTATCTCATAATTTTGCCTTTTAACTCCTTTACCTCATGCAGCCTCTGCAGCATTCTGCAACTCAGTGTCTTTCATCAGTTCCCACCCTTCACTCCATCCTCTGCCAACAACACCAACCTCCATATCTTTTTCATCTTGTCCCACAAGGCATTTCTATGTCTTCTCCACAGCCTGTTATGCTTGAGAATAAAATCTGTTCATCGCACCTCCACCCTCATCTCATTGAAATTAGTACTAAAATCTCCATTTTGCTACAAAACCCTGGAAAAAAATGAGGGAGAACTGGTAACTGAAATGAGAAAAGAATCTCTCAACCTTGCCCTGATATCAGCAGCATCAATATGTGCCTGTGGCTTAACAGATCCCCTCATGATCTTTTAGTTATCACCTTCACTCTTCTTCTTCCTTCCCCATCTGTTTTTAGTCCTCAATTCCTAGTTCATGCTGAATATAAATTACACTACTCAGTGGAGAGATCATATTTTTTCCATTTATTTTGAACAGGACAGCACATTTCTGAATCCTTTTTGCATACTTATAATTTGAAGCATGTAAATAATTGTTAATAATCTTGAAAACAGAATACATTCCAAGTTGGTGACATCNCCCTTTTTTTTTTTTTTTTTTTTTTTTTTTTTTTTTTTTTTAATGAAAAGACATAGCTTGATGGGGAGTGTGGCAGCTGAAATGCCACACAGCCAAATGCAGGTTGTGTGAACTAAGAATGGTCAAAACCTGTGGCAGTAGTGAAGATGCTCCGAGTGAACAGTAATCTATAAAAGCACAGCTCAGAGAGAATTGGCTCAATCTTTATTCCTTATCACAGAGTTTCCAGTTGCTTTCTCTCAGTGTGAATAGCATTTTTTTTCATCTAGAAAATCCCATTCCAGGCTTCTTCTCTTTGTTCACTTGTTACTAAATTAAAATCCTATTAAACTGTACACCTGCAGTTTATCTGCAGAGTGCTATGCTGAAGCTTTTAATCCAATTCCACACCTTTGTAACATACAATATACTGCAAATCAGGGTGCAGAGAGACTGAGGTTACACTGTTCGTAGCTCCGTTGGTAGAGAGCAAATCAAACACTGATTTACAAAAAAAAGGGAGAAAAAAATAAGAACACAGTTAACTACTTCACTTAAAGGAACGATACCTGTTTGTCTGAGTGGTCTGCATAATCCAAGACAGAGACATCAAATTAAATAATTAACTAAAACGACCAAAGAATGAGAGCAAAATATTTACCCTGCTTAAATTCAATGGCAAAGTTTCTACTGATTTTAAGCAAGCAAGGATTTCAGTGTGAAATAGCAGTCCCCATCAGGGGAGAGACAGACTGAAACTGTTTTGAAAAAGAATGGAAGGGCTTTTAGCAGACATATAAAATGTGAATGATGTATCAAAAAGTGGATGTGGCCTCCTGTCAGACCTTTGCCATCCTTTGAGGAAACTCAGTGTGTATCTCCTCTTGTTGGGTTAACTGATGTAAAATAAGTCTCGCTATCTATAAAATACCTTGAATTCAGCAAGAACGCACAGAGAAATACTTTTTTTTTTAATCAATGAAGGGAGAATCAAATTATTCACAGTTCCTAGAATCTAAACATTTCTGTGTTTCTTTTCTAATTTTCAGCTGATTTGGGATGAGATAATTACTAAAACTTTTACTAAGATCTCTGAGTCATAAGTGAAGCACTATTTACTCAAAAGGTGGGCAGACACTTTTTCATTTCTGAGGAAGGACGAATCTTCACAGACAACCACACTGACCTGAAAAATCTTTGTGCTGGACCATTCTTCCTTGTTGATACAATTTTAATAGATACAATTTTCATTATCTTAAATTTAAGATTTTTTTTTTTCTGCAAATACTAAATGCAAAATTGTTGTAGCAATGCAGTGATTTTAAGTTGTCATGTGGTTTGGTTGTTTTGACTTTATTGGAATAAACATTCAGAAGGAAAAAAAAGTGCAGTATTTGTAATTTGGTTTTACCTTTTTTTTTTTTAACTTTTTTGGCTGTGTGTTTTGTTTTGTCATCGCTAAAGCCAAAGGGTTACCTGAAGTCATTGTGGTAAATTTAGCTGGAAACTAAAGATGAATATCAATGCTGCTTTTTGTGTATCAGCTGTAATTTGAAATTTACATTCATTGCATACAGAACTTTGCACCAATTCCCATGCCTTGAGAAATTCATGCTTCATTTCCCATTTCTGCAGGACACAAAAGTTGATATGTATAATTCTATTAGCTGAAATAAAATAGGTTGTATATCATGTTATTGCTTTATGTCAGAAACTAGGTTGCTTGAACTTGTTCTATAAGCAAAGGACAAGCAAAGATTCTCATAAAACCCTAGAATAAATTTGTATGGAATAGTAAATGGAGTATGAAAGTTGTATCTTGTCTGCACAAGTTGTATCTTGCATAAGGCAATTCCCTGAAACACCAAGAAAACTGGTTTATAGTTTTGAAGAGCATGTCTGCAGGGAGTTGGCTGGACTAGGTCAGTTGGAGCACTGAAGTGGGAATCGGTAATCAAAAGGGAACTATTAAAGCAGATGTAGACAGGGCCACATGCTAAAGGAAAAGGTATTCGTTCTGCTGATAAGAGTTTGGTGGTGAAGTTACATATTCTGAGAAAGTATCTTCACAGCTGGAAGAAAATAATTTGAACCTTAAGGCCTTGTATTCATCTTCACTATCCTTTAGGCTTTTATGGTGAAAGTGAAAAATAAAACAGGGAGTCTAGAAAAAAAGTATTTAAAATACCCAGGATTTTCAGGTCCACTTTATATATAAAAGTTTATATTCTAGGTTAGATATGCAGCATAATTTCATGGTGCAATTAAAGAGCAGTTGTAACATCAGACCAGCCTTACGAGCTGTTCTTCACAACTGTGAAAGTGTAAGTCTATTAGATGTGTCTGAGATCCTTGTGAAAGGCAAAGGCTCCCATGAGATTCATTCCTTCTGTCTCCTGTTGAACCCGTACCCTTTCATAATTTCCATGAATGCAACAGAAGTTTACAAGCATGTATCTTAAATAATTACAAGTTTGCCACAGTGAAGGGGTCTGTCTACTGCCAAGTACAGCAAAAAGTATCTGAATGCCAAAGCACCTTTACTGAACAGGCCACCAATATAAACTCAAATACACATTGAAATCTGTGCCTAATTAAACCCTCACCTCGGAAACACGTCATTTAGTAACAGCACCACGTACTTAGATGTCAAAATGAATTCCACAAGCACTGCCTTCTAGGATATAGGGTCTTGCTGTTGCTTGACCTGGGTGTCCAAGTGGAGCTTTCCCTGCAACAGGAGTGTTCACGTGGGCGAGCTCCCTCGTGGATTCCTTATGTTCTAATGCATAGAGAGGTTGCATCACCTCTGCCCAGACGGTCTCCTGTGTCTGGGTTGCACACGAAGTGCGTCTGGAGAAGTGCTTCATGAAATACCTGCTGGGCTGCACACCTGGCTGATGTGGTCCAGCAGCCTCACAAGTCGCCAGCAACTGAAAAGGACACTCAGAATGAACCCGCAGTGAACCCCACGTCCCAGGCTCAGCTTAGCGTGGCCCGGCGAAGGGAGACGGGTCGAGTTTCGCTCAAGCTGCTCCCTCTGCGGTTCCGCGCCGTGGGCAGCTGCTCCCCAGGTGTCAGCGGATAAGCCGATGGTACAGCTACCGCGGCCGCACGGCGGTAGGCAGGAGGCACACGAGAGGCCCGCCCGGAGTGGGGACACTGAAATTTTTGGGAGTCTCAGAGGGCGGCGTTGCGGGGCGGGCGGCGGCCGCAGGAGGGTGCTGCGGGAGCGGCGCGGTGCGGTGCGGGCGCGAATGCAGAAGATGTCGGTGGGGCGGTGGCTGCCGGCGTGGTGGTGGTGGCTGCCGGCGCTGCTATGGGGCGGCGCAGGCGGCTATGTGGTGGTCAGCTCAGTGTCCTGGCCCCTGCCCGAAGAGGGGGCGGCGGCGGACGAGCTACACAGTTCCTCCACCGAGGAGGCGCTCCCCGCGCTGCTGGAGGAGGCAGGCGGCCTCTGGAAGCAGAGCTACCCGGCCTCGGCTTACCGGGAGGATGCGGCCCTGGGCTCCGGTCCGGCGGGGCGGCAGCCGGGGCAGGGGGCCACCCCCTCCAGGATGTTTTCTTACCGACGGGAGGGCGGCGGGGCGCCTGGCCGCGCCGGGACCGCCCGCTACCTCGCCCACTACAACGCCTGGGGCTTCGTGGCTACGCGGGCCGCGCAAGGAAAGGTACGCTGCCCCCCGCTCTTCCCCGCTGACCGCGATCGCGCGTTACCGGCCCCCCGCGGCCGCTCGGCGCTGTCCACTGCAGCGGCATTTCGGGTCCGTTCCGCCACCGGCACCGCCGATGCCAGCAGCCACCACACGCGCGGGGAGTTAGAAACGCTTTCTAGGAAGAGAAATGACGTTTGGAGAGGAGTAAGGGAAGCACGATAATGACCTGCCCCAGGGAGGCACGGCAAAGCCGAAATAGCTGCTTCAGAACCGGGCTACAGCGTTGGGTTTGGAGGCTTTTTAATTGCTTCCAACACCTTCGAGCCTGCTTCTGGCCGCGATGTCTGCCCCTCTCCCTGGGCCCAAGCCCCCGCTATCGCTCTTGGGCTCTGCCTGTCACCCAGCGAGCGGGAGAGAGGAACGAGGAAGAGAAAGAGAAGGAAAGGGAACCTGCTGGGCTGCAACATAATCCGTCCAGCCCACAGCTGTCCAGCCATGCCAGCCAGATTAAAGAGAGATCTCTGTCAGGGGCATTATGCAAAATGGCTGGGCTGCACTGGAAAACAGGCGTCATTATTTTGTCTGTCTTTACAGTATTTCCTTTGTTAAAATTAAAAGTTTGAATGGGGCACAGCATCCGATATAACTCAGGAAAAAAGTCAGTTTGAACTGATTGTCAAGTCAGTATTCACAGATTGATTAACATACTATCAAAAAAACCAAACCCCAAACAGACAAAGTTAGAAGCACATTAACCTTCAGAGTTGAATCTCGGCTGAGTTAGTGGTAGTTTATGTTACTATGAAATACAAAGCAACAGGTTTAAAAAATGAAACCATTAAATAAGAAAATACATACATACAAGAGGCCTGTAATTCTACATCAGTGTGTCAGAAATCCAGTTCATAGAATCTTATATCTTCTGGTTTATGGTCTGGCCAGAAACCCTCAGTGGAATTACAGCCAAAGTATCTTCTGCAGTCAGCTGGCTCTATTTATCACATAGAAGGAATGCAGAGAAATAGGATTCCTAATAGGATGTGGAATTGATGAGAGAAGTGCTGCTGTTGTGAATGGTGAGTTTTGCTGCTTGTGATCCCAATTCTCTTTGAGAACCCACCGTAATGTTACCCATGCATGACAGACTGAGCATTTTGCACAATGCAAACATGGCCTGCAATCAGTGTGACTGGCAGCTACTATTTCAGGTTGTAACTCTTAATAATAAACAAATATTTCCTGTTTCAAAGTCATGCAGGTTCACTAAAGCAGTCCTTCTAAGGAATGCTAACAAGGACCATTTAGAAGCACTATAAGCATTAAAATTAGAAAGGCATACAAACATCAAAAAATCAGAAAGCATGCAGTTCAGGTAATAATATCAGCTAGGATTTCCTTATTAACTATTCATACTTAATCTGGCACTGCTGTCAAAAATTTACCAGTTACACTGAATTCATGTATTGAATGATAATTTTAGTATTTAACATCTAATTGACCATGAGGAAAGAATTATCTGAAGACATGAAAAAAGAATAGTTCATTAATTATCTATCATTGCAATTTATACTAGGAAGAAAAGCGTAGTAGAAGTATAAATCACTATGGAGAGTGTTAATGTGTGACACTGCTAGGCAAAGACATTTATGCATGTGGTATATCCATTGTAGGTTTGCCAGTCAGTGTATGGGAGAAAAATTCTGAAAACTTGGCTTGCTGGTGCCCCTGCTCTGACATGGAAGGAAGGTTTGCTCTGTCTGGCTTGATGGTTGGGACTCACCCTTCAAAAGCTGAGGTTTCTGCCCAAGCAGCTGAGCTGATGTCCAGCCTCACTTCAAACACGACTCTGGATGAAATGCCTTTCTCTCCTCTCTTTCCAAACAGAAGCACTCACAGTGCAAAATCAATGACAAAAGTGTAAGCAAAATTAGCATAAAAAGTGGGCTGAGTTGGGGCTAAATTAGGCTCTGTATCCTTTGAGGTTCAAGAAAAGGTATCAGCACTGCTTTAGAGTAAACATTTCTTTACACTGATACCATTGATTTTAATGCATTTAAACAATTCTAATTTGGTAGTTATTTTAAGCCAAGTGGAAGTGAAAATGTTCTCTATGGTGTCACAGACAGGACTGGAAAGAAGAAATACAGATCTGTTTTCATGAAAGTGTGGTAAACTGAATTTAGAAGAACCATTTCAACAATGACAACATGAAGTGTGTTGCTGTCCTTTCTGTTAGAGTCCTTGTGGGGATACCCAACATTGTAAACCATTTGTGTGCAAAGATGTAACCTGTTGTCTATTTGGATTTGACAGATCGAAGGCATGCCCTATGGGAACTGTTTACTTCTCAGTGATGGTCCTGTCAATAACAGCACTGGAGTCCCTTTCTTTTATGTGACACCAAAGGACAACACTGTGGCAGATCTCCTGAAGAATCCTGTGGCTTCTCTGACTCTTCCAGAAGCAGATGGAAACTTCTGCAGGTAACAGTCTTTTATCTGTCTACTACCACCTTCGATGGGAACAGAGCCCTCAGAACAAAAGGTTGGGTCCCCTCCTTCAATGCCTTTTTTGGTTGGTTGATTTTGGCTCTTGCCATCAGCTACACGTTCCTCATTAGCTTTGTTTTGCAGTAAGTTGTCCCGGTAAAGCACAGTAAACAGGTGTGTCATAGAAGTACATGGCACCATCTAGAGGTGCAGGGACTTTCAGCTCACACATTAATGTACTGAACATTTAATCTCTTCTTGGAGGTGCCAGATAAAATCCTGGTGTTCAAGACCCCGTTACAGGTCATGACAATCTAGTGAATAAAGTCCATAGTGCTTGGAAAGTTATCCAGGTCATGGTAAAGCAGACACACTTGCTCTGCTGAAAGCTCTGGGGGCCCTACTGGTTGCATTGACAGGGCTCTAGGTCTCCAGGCTCTGTAAGGGGATCGCAGGTTCTTAGTTAACAGGTTACACACTCAGGTTACTGCCACTCAGTCTAATTCCTACCTCTTCAGAGGGTTCAGTTGAACATGATAACACAATTTTCTGGCACCTTGTATATCATAAACAGTTGGTAAATTATTCCTTACATAAAGGAAGTCCAATCTGACATTTAGTCATCTACAGACAGCTCCAGATGTGTCTCTCCAGAGATACCAAGATGACTTCTTCAATAATTCCATATTACTGAAGCTTTGCATGTGTAAAATAAATGTATGCAAACTCAGAGATGATTCAATTTTCCCCTCCATGCTTGTCTCCTTGGAAAAGGTGTACCTCTGCCATGTGTTTGTTTACAGTCAGACATGGCAAACTTGGCTGAGTCACCCTTGTGTGAAGTGTTAATTCCAAAGGCGTCTTTATGTGCCGAGGTACATGACACTGAAATTGTGCCAGACAGGACTCAGTTACCAAAGCAGATCTTCACTGATATTCCAGAGAGAGAGAACTGGAAATAACAGGCTGCTTCACAAAGAAAAGAGATTGGAAGTTTTGACCTCAACTTGAGGTTCTCTTGGGAGAGGAGAGGTTTATCTTAAGAAATGGGTCCTAGATTCTCCAACTGGAAACTGCTTTGGGCAGTTGGAGAATCATCCCAACTCTCAAGTCAGCTAGCTGCGAACAACACTAGAAAAGGCAGTGAGTGGCAAATACAAAGCATGTTACTGTTGCATTTGTCTATTATGTGTCTCCAGAACATACTGTTTTATTATTAATTATATGATGCAAAACGAAATGTTTCTCAGTTCTAAGCAGTACAAGTGATTTCAGGCTGCTGGAAATCATTACTTCCTTTTGCAACATCAAACACGTAATAGGAAGCTTCCATCAAACCATTTGCTAAGGTAATTCAACTTTGAATGCTTAAGAAGGTCAACAGAGTAGTGAATTTAACACCCGAATGGTTCTACTTGTTCCTTAATATTATTTAATAAAATATTTTAAATTGTTTAATAAATAAATGTATCCATTCTTATTCTTGCTTTATACACATATATATTTTTAATTAAATAAGCCAAATATCTAGACCAAGCGCTTAAAAGATTAAGTCCTATGTCACAGCATGTACCTAATGCCCAGTTTTCAGTGGCTCAAGAGTCAGAGCAGCTTCCGTTGGTGATAACTGCTGGTGTTGAGCACTTCTGAAAACTACACACCCATCAAGGCACTTAAGTGCAGCTTTTCATCCCTGACTTTAAACAGCCACTCTCTGAAAGTCTTTGGCTTTTATGTTTTAGCAATGTCACCGCATGATTTACCTGTTTGGGAGGTGCCAATTCACCAACAGGGTGATTTATAGAAATGTGAAATTCATATGCATCACAACCCTTCGAGAATGTTTACTTTCCATCTTTCTGTTAAGTAACTATTAATTACCAAAACCAAACCACTACCCTTTTGCCCCATGTGCCAGGTATTTGCTGATGTTTGTCTTGCAGTCAGGGCAACTTGGATTCTGCCACCTGACTTTCCAGTCTCCTTTGCAGGCTGAGACTGTGCTCTCTGGCAAGAAGAGCTCACTGGACACCTCCAAGGAGATAAACCTGGATTTCCAAGACAGCTTAAGCCAAACTAATTGCCAGTGGCCACATCCCTCTCTTCCTCCCTACCACCAGTTCTGTGGTTCCCTCCATGCTCTCTAACACCAGCCCGGGGTTGAAACAAAAATCTAAAGAAAATTAACCAAATTATGGCTACGAAGTTTTCTGCTGGTCCTTCTTCCTTTTTCCTCATGGCTGCTGCTGCTCCTGGCCATGCAGTCCCACCCCCTCCCCTCAGCTGACCATATGGTGGGACTGTTTTAGCAGTCCCAGCAGAAGCCTCTTGCCTTTATTTATTTTTTTTTCTGGATGAGATTTCTACTGAGTTAGTATCTTGAGTTAGCTCTCCAAAAGGCAGAGGAGTCCAAAGGAGAGGGAAAAGAAGGTAGAGGAAAATAGGACATTCATTTTAGCATGTGACCATATTCTAAATATTGAGCTTACTACTGAATTGAGTACACAGATTTAAGAGTCTGGGCAGTGCTCCTTGCATTATTTATTTTGTACTTACAATCCGTTTGGTTTTCATTATTTCTGGAGTTCTCACTTGGAACAGATGCTGGCTAGCATTAGTACAAAGAACAAGCAATACGGATAATGAAAAGTGGGGACATTTGCTGAGCTGCCATTTGTATTTTTGATGATAGCTAGGAAAATGTGAGCAAATTCTGGGGCTGTCTCACAGCCAGGCAGTATGCAGGCATTGGGACTTAAAATTTCTTCTTTCCCTTTCCCATATAACCAGGGTCAGAAATGAATTTACATTTTGATCTAGCAACCCATGAGTGATTTTTACATTTTAAGCTAGCAACATCTTAAACTACAGCCCTACACACCATCCTAGCAAATGGCCAAACAGTACCCCACAGAAAGGGCTTCTTCAGTGGGTGGTGGTAAGTGAAGAAAACAATAAGAGTGTCTGGATCCAGCTGCCAGTGCTTGGGGTGACCTATCTCCAGCACTGCCTGAAGCACTGGATCTGCTGCTGGTAACACAGCTTGCCACCTCTGCTGTGGGCAGCCTGAGCATCCTTTCAGGGTGCACACTATCTGCTGAGATAGCCAGGCTGTGCCATGCAAACAGCACATAGCAGCCTTAGTGCAGAGCCTTATGTGATGCTCAGGTTTTAGCATGTTTCTTCCTCTACTATATGAAAATGAGACCTCTGTTATTACAGACCTCCGGTCCTGATAGTACATAAATTTATATATATAAATATATCTATACACACACACACATATATATATATGTATGTATATATATATGTATGTGTATATATATATGTATGTATGTATATGGGTTTAATACCAGAAGTTCTCATAGTTGAGAGCATGTCTGAGCTGGAAGATAGGGATGGGGAGCAGAATAAAGCCCCCATAATGCATGAGCATATGGTCAGAACCCTCCTGCACCACTGGCACTTACACAAGTCTGTGGGGCTGGATGGCATCACCTGGGGGCTATCAGGTGCTCACCAAGCCACTTTCCATCACTTCTCAGCAGTGCTAGCTAACTGGAGGTTGGCAAATGTGATGCTCATCTACAAGACCAGATAGTCAGGGCTGGTCAGCATGGGTTCATAAAGGGCAGGTCCTGCCTGATGAACCTACAGCAAGGTGACCTGCTTAGTGGACAAGGGAAAGGCTGTGGAGGTTGTTGACCTGCACGCCAGTAAAGTATTTGAAACTATCTCCCAAAGCATCCCCTGGGGAACAATGGCTGCTCATGGCTTGGATGGGTGGATGCTTTGCTGGATTAAAAACTGGCTGAACAGCCAGGCCCAAAGAGTGGTGCTGAGTGCAGTAAAATCCAGTTGGCAGCCAGTCACAAGTGGTATTTCTCGGGGTTCAGTATTGGGTCTAGTCTTGTTTATTATCTTTATCAATGGCCTGTATGAGGGGACTGAGTGCACCCTCAGTAAGCTTGCAGATGACACCGAGCTGTGTGGGAGTGATGATCTGTTTGAGGGTAGAAAGGCTTTACAGAGGGATCTGGCCAGGCTGGATTGATAGGCCACGGCCAGTATGAGACTTAAGAAGGCCAAGTGCTGGGTCCTGCACTCGGGTCACAACAACTCCATACAATGCTACAGGCTTGGGAAAAACATGTATGGAAAGCTGCCTGGCTGAAAAGTACCTGGAGGTGCTGGTTGACAGCTAACAGAACATGAGCCAAAAGTGTGCTCAGGTAGCCAAGGCAGCCAAAGGCATCCTGTTCTGTATCAGAAAGGGCATGGCCAGCAGGAGTAGGGAAGTGACCATTTCTCTGTACTCAGCACTGGTAAGGCCATACCTTCAGTACAGCATTCAGATTTGAGCCACTTACTCCACCAAAAACATTGAGCTGCTGGGCTGTATCCAGAGAAGGGCAATGAAGCTGGTGAAGGGTCTGGAGAGCAGTTCTTGTGAGGAGTGACTGAGGGAACTGGGATTGTTTAGTCTGGAGAAGAGGAGGCTAAAGGGAGACTTCATTGCTCTCTACAGCTACCTGAAAGGTGGTTGTAGTGTGGTGAGTGTTGGTCTCTTCTCCCTAGTAACAAATGACAGGGCCATAGGATATGGCCTCAAGTTGCACTAGGGGAGGCTTAGATTGGTTATTAGAGGAAATTTCTTCACCAAAAGGCTTATCAAACACTGGAACAGGGTCCCCAGGGAGGTCAATGAATCAACATCCCTGGAGGTGTTTAAAAGAGGTACAGATGTGTTGCTGAGGGACATGGTTTAGCATCAGAACTGTGAGATAATGGTTTGACTCCATGATCTTAAAGGTCTTTTCCAACTGAAAGAATTCTATGATTCTATGATCATTAATTGGCTTTGCTTCAAAACAATTATACAAAATAGTTTAATATAATGCCCTGTTCGAGAAAGTTCATGTCTTTGTATGCCGGCAACATATTTGTAGTTTGTTTTCAAGTGGAATTTTGTTAGAATTCCATTATTAACCTACTCCCAGTAGCAAGAAATTAAAATAAATGTGAAAACCGATCAATGCCTGTAGTCAATGCTCCTGGGAGTATTTGGCACTCTCCTGAAAAATGCTTCTGACCTACTGCACACAAAAGAAATCTCTGGCCTTTAGAAAGAAAACATAGCTGACATTTCAATAGTCTTCTTGGATCTAACAAGTATTAAGTGACATGTGTGCGTATATGGCAGTTTGATATTAAATTTATTTAGTAGTGAATTTCATTTGGTTTGTCTCTGAACAAACTCAAGTTCCAATAAACATTTTCACTTTCAAGGATGTGAGGAATACAGTGTGGCCTTTTGCATGCTCCAGCCTTAATATTTAATCAATCGGAGATAAAATTTGAAAAGCCTAAGCTGGTAAGAGAAATAACATTTCACAATGAAAGAAAGAGAGCTGTGATGCACCTGAATAGGCACTAATTGCAAGACATGGTAATGTTGCAGCCACAGTCTAGGCTCCTCATCTCTGACCTAGAGATTGCCATTTCCCAGAGTGGGACAAGCTGCACTTCGCTGAGTAGGCTCTCTGATGGTCAGGCTAGCAAAAGCATTCGTTAACAACTACACTGCAGCCCATCTGAAATCTGATAAATGGATAATAGACACAAGAAAAATTAAATGGTTCAGGGTTATAAATAGAATAAGCTGGCTAGTCTGTGCCACAGACAAGCTGAAAAGATTGAGTCCTATTCTTACATCTTTCAGAGGGAGCAAGACTGAGCCCAACATTAAAGAATAGAGCAGCTATTGTTCTAAAGGCATTTCCCAATACACAGGCTGCTCAGAGGTTCTCCTTTTCCAAGTAAGCTCCTGGGCCTGTCTCATTTCAGCTGCAGTCTGGAAAACAGGCAATTAATTTTAAATGTGTATTGCCCCCTTGACATCAGGTTCACCACATTTATAGGGACCAACTGTAGCTTTCTTAGAGAAGGAGCAGTTACATGGCTGCCACAGATTGGTTTTACAAAAGGGGGAAAAAAAAAATCAACGAGCTTTGGGATCAGTCTAGCAGTTTTTTGTTTGCTTTTAGTTTGGAGGATAGTGTTTCAAATGCACACTGCAGGCTGTGAATGACTTTGAGTGACCCAGACTTCTCTCATGATTTGTGACCTGCATCAGGAGTGCCTTCATCAGACCCATTTTACCCACCATGCTCATCTGTTCATGGAGGTAATAGATTGGTACAACTGGGCACATGTCTTCAGTGGATGTAAGCTGACTCCATAGGTTCCCAAATTCTGAATTGAAAAGGCTGATAGGAAGTGCTGAGCACCTCCAGTGCTTCTGGATACCACCAGGCCATGGGAAGAGGAGAGTAATTGAGTGGCTTAGGATCTCTGCTGCCTATTGGGTTGACAGCATGCATAAACTGCTGACTTCATTCCTGAGCAATCCTGAGAGGTGATAAGTCTGCCATGGGTGGCAAAAAGAACCTTTGAGATGTCTGTTGTCCATTCAGCATATAGCTACTCCTGGGTTTGTAGAGTCACTGTGTTAATGAGAGGATAAATATAACAAAGAAATTTGGTACTGCATCTTCATGCAAAGAGAAACCACACACACAAGACAAAGCCTGAATTCAGACATCACCATTTTTGAGATCCACCTCCTGGTTTTGTGGCACAGACACATTTCTAGTTCTGGTATTTATGTTGGCCCTTTTTTAGTCACATGCAAATAATTATGTCAGTAACTGTTCCTGAAAAATCTCTATTTTAAAAAAATCAGGAAGATACCAAATTAGAAAGTCAAATATGAAACCTACTATCATCATGACCTGCTGCACACAATGTTGCTCTAAATTACTATTTTCCCCTCTATTCCTAAATAACTGACTTCCTAAAATCCCTTTCTAGTGAAATAGTATGTGTTACTCTGACTCTATTTAGAGAAATAGTGGATGGTGTGATTCCTTTTTTTCCCCCCCTGTGAACTGTCTATGGTTAACCCATATAAAAGTTTCCTGTCTGAAACATAAGACTTAACTAAAGAAATGAGTTGTTATTGTCAATGAATATAGACAACTCAACTGACTTCATTTACCAAGTCTCAATTAACACATTCTAGGAAGGAATATCTTCTAGGAAGAGTGAAATTATGAAAAACACAAACCAGGTGTTCCAGGTGAATTACAGGTTCCCTTAGATGCAGAATGGCTGTTGTGCCAATTCTCTTCATCTCTCAAACCTGATTTGACACTCAGAAGAGAAGGCTGCTCTTCCAAAAGCAATGATGTATTTTCACTATCTTTGCTGGTTCTCAAACACAGCTGATAAAGGAATTCTTGTCAAAACCAAAGCAGGGCAAGGCAAAACTGCCCAGCCATATCCATCTGAAGGCCAGCAACAGCTTTTCAGATTATGAAATTGCTTTCAGCAGAGATTTTCTTTGACGTTCATGCTACGCAGATTAGCAACACCAACGCATTCTTACTGCTTTGGAGATTCTGGAAGTCAGTGTTGAGCAAATGGAATGTGTAAGGAGGATAACTTGCTTTTCAGAAATTATCACATTTATGAATCAAAATGATAAGCATTTAACAGTAATTATTTGAGAACATAACATTTCTTACCTTGCTTTCTGTACATTTTAGGGGACAAAAAAATCCTGTGATGCATTTTAAATACTGGAAAATAACTCAGTTTTTACTTTGTGCCCAGTTTGAGATTAGGCAAAGAGGAGCCCTGCAGAGGGTGACAGGGTGCTTGCCTTGTGTCAGTGGGAAGTGACAGGGATAAGCTGTTTCCTAATTGCATGGCTTTGTAGGACTGCTGCTGCCACTGTAGAAAAGGCTAGAATCTGTGGAGACAGTCACAGCCACATCGCCCTGATGCCACTCATGAGCTGCATGCTCTAAAGCACAAAAGTCGGAAAACTGTTCTCTGGGGCTTTCATCCTGCCTCTCTCTCCTTTTCTTCGCTAGAAGAAAATTATTTCCCAACTTCTCTTCTATTTTATTCTGCTCAAGAAGTGGATGGGTAAAAGTAGTGCTTTCTAACAGGGCAGGGAGAACCACATTTGGAGGAGATGAGGAGGATTTATAGATCGTGACAGGGAAGGTCCTGTTTCCTCAGGGGAGTTGAGGAGAAAGCAGCTCCTCTGTGGGAAAAGGAAGATGAGGAAGAAGAAATAGAGATTCCCATCCATAAGCCCCTGATTCCTCCCACAGTCTCTGATTCATTGCTGAACCCTCCTGACTTTCTAACAGTTCCTTCTCAGTGATGCCTGGCTTTCTTAAACAAACTCCTGTTTTGCCTTTACTGCTGAACTGTGCCAGAGACATATCACTTCATTAATGTACTGCAAGAGCTGAGAATGAGGATAGTACTCAGGAATATTCTTGGTCAGAAACAAGGAGATGGCATCATCAGTCAAAACAGAGATCTCAGCTGCCAAAGGGAATCCTAACAAAGTCCAGCATCATCACTTTGTGTGCCAGTATAGCCCACATCATCCTGAACTATGAGTTCAACAGGTCTGGGCATGGCTAGTTATTGGATAGGATCCTTCTAATTAAAATCCAAGGGATGGCTAGTGTAGTAAACAATTTAATGAGTAGGTGGCACTCTTTACTCTGAACTGCTCTTGAACCATGACCCGGAAAGTGCGGAAGTGGTATGCAGTAAAGTAAGTGGGACGTGTTCATCAGCAGAGCACTTAATGGCATTGCATCTCTGTTGGGAAACTTATTTCGCTTGGATGTAGAGTTCTCCTTAAGCTCTGTAAAGCTGGCACCTTTGGAAGTGAATGCAGCTCATGTTCTCATCTCGTATGCTTGGAAGAGACAACTGCCTGGACTTAGTCAAACTCGGCATACTGAGTTTGCTCACCATAAGCAGAGGAATGAAGACAGTAAATTATTCTCTTGTCACAAATTGGGTGAATAATTAAGATGATCTGTCTTAATGCACTGGGTTCTTATAAAACGTGTAAACTGAATCTTCTTCCATTTTAATTTGGCTTCCCTCAATTTCTGCAATAACACGTATGTATTTTAAATAAGCATAAGAAAATAAATGTGTTCCACATTACTTGGTCTCCTTACAGAGTTCTCTGCTTTCCTTTCCCCTCACTTCATATTTTATCATAACCTTCATGAAATCCTCTCCAGAGAGACAAAGGACCTGATTCTGGTAAAGAAAAGGCCTGAGAAGCCATCTCAGGTTTCCTCAACAGAGAGAGAGTCCCCAGCATGCTGTCTCTCCCTCTGGTTCTGACTCCTCCTCATCCCCAGTCAGCAGTGCACAAGTGTTACATAAAGCTGCTCCTCCGCACCTACATGTCCTTGTGCCAGCAAAGATAAAAGGAACCCAAGGACTGAGGTGAATATGTATTAATATACATGGAAAAAAAAAAAAGCCAATATAGTAAATGCTTGACTGCACCTCTATAGATGTGAGGGAGGAATATATGGGTAAATATACTTATTTATCCTGGGTATCTCTTTATTATCTTTAGTTAAGATATGAGATATATCCCTGGCTATATTCCTTTACTCCTAAGAAGCAAAGGCTGCATATACATTAGCTGCAATGGTAACACTGCTAAAAATTCAAGACCTTTTCTCAACGGATTTAGAAGTGGTAGCTGTGAGTTTAGTGATATTTCTATAAAAGTAATCACATATTATTAAAGAAATCCTGTGCAAAAACCAATGCAGAAACAGATTTACTTTGGAATATGCAAGGTTCCTTTGTTTAAGAAAATACTAACGCTAATGTAAGATTAGAATACAAGGGGTCCTATTCTGAAACAGAAAACCTACGATAAGAGGCAGTGCTAAAAGCCAAGCCAACAAAGTAACAACACTGTGTGCTGAACTCAGATGCACCATTGTCCTCTTCAGTTCTCCCAAAACTACATCTAAAATAATTTCAACAAATAATTTACTTGACTCATTTTCCTGGAAAAACAAATAGTGCCTTCAGAATATGATTCCCATGTACAGTGTACAAAATTCAGCTTGAATAGCTTCTGGGAAGATAGCATTGTGTATGTCGATCAGTGCAAAACCCTGATTCACATGAGCGTACAGAAGAAGGAGCAAGGCATAAAACAAATAAACAAAAACCTAAAACAAAACAAACCAACCAAAACCCCAAAGCAACAGAAATAAAACCATTCTAGATATGGATGTACAGTCTGTGGTTTTTGTTGGCAGCCAAATATGTGGAGAGGTGTTTTTTTTTTCCCCTGTAAATCAGGGAAGAGCTACATCTGACACTAGTCCTATCAGGCAAAAAAAAACCCTCTCAGCAAAGGCAGGCACTATTCACTGATTAACCAAAGCAATGTCAGGTCGATTTCCTACTCAGAATCAATAAGCATGCTTTGTGCTTGCACGAAAAATAATTGTAATTTGAGAAGGTGTCAGACCTAGATCTCTCACTGCTCCTGATCATACTGAAATCAATCACCTTGATTCACTCTGAAATGCAGACATCCTTTAACAATAATCCCTTTCTAATTCCTTTCTGAAAGTTATTAGCAACGTCTTAGGTAGGAGCTACACTCAAGAAAAGCACTTGCAAATACTCCTGCTTTTCTAGACTCTTCATTTGTTTTACAATTCGGTTAGGCTGTGGAGGAAACTATTTCATACCCATAGATACATGGTGATGAGTTCAAAGCAAAACTGAAATTTTGCTAGTGAGAAGGCCCTCCCTTTTCATATTTTAAAGTATTATCAAGTTAAATACATGAACATATTTAGAGGGTGTTAAGATTAAGCAAATAGATAACAGTAGGTCAGGAGATTACATCAAACGGACTTCCAGGGCTAACAGTTGCCCTGGAATGAAGAATGTTAGTTAATCTGTGCTGCCCTGGCTGCTGGCGTGCAAGCTCTCACCTGTGACACTTCATGAGACTGAGCTCCTCTCTCCAAACCTTCTTAACTGTATTTGCCTCTATTTATTTGTGGTTTGGTGCACGAAAGTCTCATTGGGCCATGGATGCTGAATGGTCACCAAACACCCAAACTCCATGCAGAAGAAATGCCAGGAGCTGTGAGTGTCATTGGGGCATGAAGCTGCACTACTAAAGGGACTGGATGCTCTCAGGCCAACTGGGAAACTGCATCTTCAGTAGGGGTTAGCAGTGAGGCTCTACAGCGTGTCAAGGGGACCATATAGACAAGTGTGTATTCTGCATACATACTGATAGAAATAAACTCAGTGTCAGGGTAGGCTGTGCGGATTTTTGGGTGCTAGGAACACCATTCATTTATTATTTCATAATATAGAAATAAAATATGTTAGAGAAAATTAGGCCATTATTTATTGAGGTGAACAAAGTTTGAGCTTGATCTTTGGCATCTGCAAAAAGCACGGTAGAGGAAGAGGAGTACTTTGTCCACAGGTCATTAAGCTGAACACCCTCTTCAGACAGCTGCAGGTCCAGACCGAACAGGATGCTGAAAAACATCCTAGAGATGATGAGACTGCAAATGGCTCATTGGAGCAGAGGCTACAGACGGTGCCAAGTGCTTAATGGGCATAGCAGAGTATCAATCAGCCCACTGTACTTCCTTGCCTATCTCTGTTCAGGGCCCCGTCTATCTATAAAAGCAGATACTTATCCAGTGAGCTACGTGGTCTTTCATAACCATCTGTGGGGAATCTGCAGGTGTTAAATTAGCTGCAGGAGGATGCCCATATGTTTCCTGCGTGCAGTAGACACATACTGAGAATTATAACAGCAACCAAAAAAGCCATTGCAGATTGCAGGCAGTTAAGACTAAAGGGCTCAAGCCAAGATCTCTAAGTAAAATCACAGAGATGAGATGTAGTTTACTGTGATTTACTGTTTCAGATTAAAACACAGGGAAGAAGAAATGCAGTCTTCATTTCCTAATGTAGTTTTTCAGGGTTGTGTTTTTATGTGGAGAGACAGTCCTGTGAGATGCTGAGCAGTCTCAAACTGCTGGCAGTGGGCTTTGGGACTGCTCAGCACTTGCCAGGGTCAGGCCTTTGCAGTCATTTCATACAACTTTTTTTTGGTGACTGGTCAATTTGTTTATCATTTCTATACTTACATTGTATATGTCAGAGTCAGCAATTTCCCCACAGTTACTAATAGGAGTTACTTATTATTATGGTATAGAAAGAGCCAAAAAGCAACAAGTCATTTCCTTGTCTCAGTCTGAATGATGAAGGAAGTTGGGGAGGTTGTTTTTAATAAACCTTATTTGTCTCTTTAGTGTAAAGCAGTTGAAAAATGGATAAAAACTAACAAAGGTTGAGTTTCAAGGATAGGCACAGGAAAAAGTGTCTATCCTTCATTTAATTTACTAGCAGTGCTAGCTATCTGGGGAGGTCCCAGATGGCTGAAGATTGGCAAATGTGATTCCCATCTACAAAAGGAGTCAGAAGGAGGATCTGGACAACAGCAGACCTGTTAGTCTGACCTTGGTGCCAGGGGAAGGCCATGGAGCAGATCGTCCTGAGTGACATTATGTTGAAAGTGCAGGGCAACCAGGCAGTTAGACTCACTCAGCACAGGTTCATGAAGGACAAGTCCTGCCTGATGAACCTGATCTCCTTCTATGGCAAGGTGACCTGCTTAGTGGACAAGGGAAAGGCTGTGGAGGTTGTTGACCTGCACACCAGTAAAGTATTCTAAAATATCTCCCAAAGCATCCCCTGGGGAACAATGGCTGCTCACGGCTTGGATGGGTGGATGCTTTGCTGGATTAAAAACTGGCTGAACAGCTGAGTGGAGTAAAATCCAGTTGGCAGCCAGTCACAAGTGGTATTTCTCGGGGTTCAGTATTGGGGCCAGTCTTGTTTATTATCTTTATCAATGACCTGTATGAGGGGACTGAGTGCACCCTCAGTAAGCTTGCAGGTGACACCAAGCTGTGTGGGAGTGGTGACCTGTTTGAGGGTAGAAAGGCACTACAGAGGATTGAGGCATATGAAGTTCCATGTCAACATGAGGAGGATTTTTTTTCATTGTGGGGTGACAGAACACTGGAACAGGCTGCCCAGGGGGTTGTGGAGTCTCTTTCTCTGGAAATATTCAAAATCTGCCTGGATGTGATCCAGTGTGACCTGTTATAGGTGATCCTGCTCTGACAGAGGGGTTGGACTGGGTGATCATTAGAGGTCCCTTATAGCCTCTCACATTCTGTGCTTCTGCAATCTGTCCAGGCTGGATCGATGAGCCAAGACCAGTTGCAGGAGATTCAAGAAGGCCAAGTGCATCTGGGTCACCACAACCTGATGCAATGCTACAGGCTTGGGAGACAGTGGCTGGAAAGCTGCCCAGATGAAAAGGATCCTGGGGTGCTGGTTGCCAGCCAACAGAACATGAGCCAGCAGTGTGCTCAGGTAGCCAAGGCAGCCAACAGCATCCTGTTCTGTATCAGAAAGGGCAGGCCAACAGGAATAGGGAAGTGATTGTGCCACTATATACTTGGCACTGGTGAGGCCATACCTTGAGTACAGCATTCATTTTTGAGCCCCTTACTCTACCAAGAACATTGAATTGCTGGACTGTATCCAGGAGAAGAGCAATGAAGCTGGTGAAAGGTCTGGAGAACAAGTCTTGTAATGAGTGGCTGAGGGCACTGGGATTGTTTAGTCTGAAGGAGACTGAGGGGAGACTTCATTGCTCTCCACAACTACCTGAAAGGAGATTGTAGTGAGGTGGTTGCTGGTCTCCCAAGTAACTGATGATAGAACAAGAGGGAGGTTTAGTTTGGATATTAGGAAATAATTCCTTACTGAAGAGTGGTCAGGCATTGGAATAGCCTGTCCTGGGAGGTGGTGGAGTCCCTGTCACTGGAGGCATTTAAAAAAATGTCAAGATGTGGCACTTTAGAACACAGTTTAGTAACCATGGTGGTGTTATATCAATGGTTGGATTTGATCATCTTAGAGTCTTTTCCAACTGAAGCAATTCTATGATTCTATGAAAAAACCCTTACATTTTATACACAAATACATGTATGCAGTTATTTTGTAGGCCCAGGCAGAGACTAACCATCTCATTAGCTCATTGAAAAATCCTGAATTCAAGTCTGAAAACTCGCCATTTTCACATCTTTTTAACAATTAAAATGTATCATAATCCAATTTTGAAGGGCATGAATAAAGATTAAGCAGAGTTAAGGTTTCAAGTAAGTATTCCTCCAAGAGTCCTCCTGAATGTTACAGCAGGGTGTAGAGAAGGCCTGCAAGGCTTGACAAAATATTGCAGCTTTTTAGACGTGAGCAGGACTTCAAGTTTCTCAAAAGGAACAACAGACACTTAACAAAGAAACCAAACTATTACATATGAGCTTTTTTCTCTATGCACAGAAAAAATGTGATCGATCCAGAGGATCCAAGGTGCACCAGGCTGACTCTCATGGGGCAGATGGTCACGGTGCCTCCAGAGGAAGTGGAATTTGCCAAGCAAGCAATGTTTTCCAGGTCTGTATGTAATAGGCACATAGTAGAGTGCAACCTGCAGGTGTGAGACAAATATAAGACCATGGCCATTTGGTACAGAAAATCTGAGAAGTAGCGAGCCTGATCTTTACTTTGGGGCCACGAAGAATTTTGGCTCCTGTGTGGCTTGGAACAGCAGGCAGAGCTGTGCAACCTCCTTTTAACTCCTGAGATAACAAAACATGGAAATGCAGTTAGTCAGTGTTGGACTCCAGTATGGCACATGGTTTACAATCTGGGGATTATGAAAACATTTCACCTAACTCCAAGGTGAGATTTCATAAATCCAGGCTCCATTCCTTACCTTGAATGCTTCTTCCCCGCCTTAGGACACGTAGTGCTCTTCAGCAGCAACCCCTTACACAGAGCAAAGCTCTCTTGCCTTTGGGCTGGAGGGTGGAGCTTGCAGGTTTTATTACCTCTTCTGACCTACCAGGACAACTGTTAGCAAAGCCATAATAGTTGCTGAACAGTTTCCTTTGAGCAGATGCAAGTGCAATCCAGACACACACACACACCCAGGGTGTGCCCCCATGCCCTCCAGCAGGTCTTCTGAACAGTAAGCATGAAAAGCCTGAACCTTAGCTGGGGCATGCACCTCCCACACTGGCTGCCAGGGATGGTCTTCAAGGCACACCCTGACTGGTCAATCGAATACTGCTGGGAAGCTGGCATGAGCTGGAATCCAAAACAGGCCAGAGGCAATATTCTCTCTGGCCTGCTGGAAAGGGTTAGAGTCAGCGAATTCCCCATCAATAGCAAAAATGGGACGGCAGACAGATGGGGACTATTTTAGCACACAAGCCTTTTTTACAGACTTTGCAGAAATTGGATTCCTACACAAGCCAAAGGCCACCAGCACCTTGGGAGGGGTTGCTCCACTGTCAGGGAGCAAAAGCTGGACCAAAAAGGTGAAGGCTGTTGAGGCTCACTCAACACCAGCAGTAGCTGGAAACACTTCCCAATGCCACAGCTCTGGGTCATAAAAGGGACAATTCAGAAAATGGTGGGAAATCCCAACTCAACCTAGAGGTCGCAAAACCAATCATCATATCCACTGGATTCCTCAAGAGGGGAAGATGGACACTGGGCCAACCTTGCCTGAACTTGCACACTTCCCTCTGTGCTCCTCTGAACAATGTGGGTTGAGCTGTTCTATCTGCCTTGTACACTGCTGCCAAGCATCTTCTGCAGAGGTGCCCACAGGGGCTCTGAGGACCAGACAGATGCCTGCACCCACTATTGCTGGCAAGAAGGGTGTCTTTAAGGTATCTGTAAAGACAGGGACAAGAAACAATATAAGAAGGCTCTAGCAGGCAGCAGCTCAAACAGGTTATGCTCTCCCTGTTAGCCAGTTTTATTAGCTCTCCTGATCCAGCACAATAGCTGCTACCGAAAATGTAATATTTTCATAACACCATTTCCTTTGAACAGATACAAGCACAACCCTGACACACATTTGGAGAATTTCCCCTGTTTTTCATTTTCTTAAAAAAAACCAAAACACATCTGCCTTGAGAGGTGGGGTTCCACAATGGGGGAAGGTGGTTTTCGCTGGCTGCTTTCATGGCAGTTCTCACCAGGCTAGGGAGATCATAAACCTTATTGCAAAAAAGATGAATGGTGTTGGTTCTCAGGTCTCATTCTGTCTGAGCACACTAGGCTAAAGAAGGTTAATTTAAAAATACACAAACAAACAAATGAATAAATAAATCAATTTTATTTGTCATTCCAGGCACCCAGTGGTAAGAAAGTGGCCTCGTAGCTATGAGTGGTTCTTCATGAAAATGAACATTGAACACATCTGGCTTCAAAGCTGGTATGGAGAAGTTTCTGCTGTTGCAGTAGAAGAGTATTTAAAAGCAGTTCCAAGTAAAGGATGATAAAATGGGCTTCAAGATAGAGATCTGAGCCTCCCGTCCAAACACTTAAAAAAATGTCATGCTAGATGATACTTTTTTTTTTCTTTTTCCCAAAAGGCTTCAAAATAGTCCTGCCTCACATGGAGCAGAGTGAAAATAAACTGGCACAGACTTTCAAATTATAAAGGAGAGGTGGATACTAGCCCTACCCTGCAATGTACAAACTTGTCATCTCAAACAGGCAATGCATCATCTTAAACACTGCTTAAAAATGCTTTGTGTCTGTTTGTTTTGACTTCTATTGCTGTGCACCCACAGGGAAACTACCGTGTGTGCTAAATATAATGTTCTGATTTACAGAAAAAGCAAATTGCCTACTCAGAACCCTCTGCATTGTGGAGGTATTACTGCTGCTTGGTCTCCCTTGATTTGTAAGTACTCTAACAGAAACTTAATACCTGAAAATCTAGATATTTTGGTTAATTTTAAAAATATATATAACTTATATTTTCTACCTGTGTTTTTCCCTAACTAGATCATTTGATATTTGACTTGGAAATTGAGTAGAAATGCTCTCTTTTAGTAGAAAAAATGCAGGCAGTTCAAACAGCACAGCTCAAATATAACTTGTCTCTCACTGACACAAAGCTGGTTAAACATGTTAAGGGCCAAAACCAAATCAGCCTCACAAGGATTATCCTAATACAAGTATAACCATTCTCATAAGAAGAATTTAAGTAAATGTTCTCAGCTAGCCTGTTCCTGTTATGAGACAGGAAAAGTAGTTTTAATAGCCTGTAGTCCAAGGGCTTTTTTTATCCCTTCTCCAGCCTCATTTTGCTTTCAACTCGTTTGTGCAACTGATGTAAACATCACTAACTCATCTAGGGGTGGATCCAGTCCCTTAACTCTGTTTCCTCACCAAGTCTTAAATGACTTGTTCATGCATATCTATTTTAAAAGAAGCCTAATGGCAGATAATTCAGGCTATGAAGAACTCATTTTCCTAGTGTGGAAAGCGCAAGCTTTGTTGCAAACCTTATGAACAGGCACCTCATGTGACAATACCAAAAGAGATCAAAGGTATTTTATTCACCTTCATCCCATTCTCTAGATGTCCTGGTAAACTTATTCTACAGTTCCAAGGGGTATCATAGTAAGAAAGGATACTGTGGCTAACCAGCCACGTCATTACACAGTTTGTAAATTATATGGCTGTTCTCTCTGCTACTTTAAGAAAGAGATACATTGACATGGGGTCTCTGTGCCTGTGGGAAGGGTCTTCCAAAATCCCCGGTGAGGGCACATGAGCTCTGCACACTAGCCGGGACCATGGCTGGGCTCAGCATGAGCCTGGGTCCCTGGGCAAGTGATCTGAGCATGTACAGGTTAATCCCTGGACAGAGCTCAGAGGCAGCTGCATGAGCTATGACCAGATGGAAGCCAATTAAGTGTAGCTGAGTGTATTTTTGTTTGAGCATAAAGAGAGGGAGTAATGCCAGAGGCAGAACTGGGCACCATGCTTCTTTAACTGTCAGGGGCCACTTAGCCCTCGAGCAAGTTCAAGGCTCTGGCAATCACTACCATTCCTGATAATCTGTAAGCACTGAAGACAAATGCAGGGGGAAAAAAACTTTGTTTAGATACTCATTAAGACTTTTTTCCCCTTGTCTCATTGCCAGAGATTCTGCTAGCAGTGAGGATATTTTGTGCAGAGGTAATTACCCAAAAGAGGAAGTGCCCTGCATGAATCTATTCCTTTTTTTTTGAGTTTGCCCCAAACCTTGCACTCTATAGTACTGAAGCAAAACAGCTTGTCCTGTACAGATTTGTTGAATACCATCAACTGAAATGTTGCCTGATTCATATAATTTTGTCAAGGAGGTATTTTTCCACTATGGATCTGAAACTTTGTCCACTAAGCTTAATGGGGCTTTAAAAACTGAGTTCAACAGGCAGAGTACTAGATGCTGTAAAAGAATCTACGCTGGTCTCACACTTCTGGGCAAGTTTAATTACATGTTTCATTATCCCAGTTCACTACTATTCCCAGAGAAATACAAACTTCTTACTCTCTCCTCTGCTCTTAAACACACACACACACACACACACACACACACACACACACACATTAAGCAAATCCAGTATACAAACTTAATGTACACTGAAGAGAGGAATAACTTTAGAAATGCTGCTGTCACTACACTCTCAATTTCACTTACGTCCTTGGTCCAGTAACAGTGAGATGATCCTGTGTCCTATCCATTAATTTATTAACAATCTTGCTTTAAAGAGTAAGGGATTATATCAGTGATGTTCAGTGCATCTTTAACTGTTTGAGAATTTAGCGGGCATTAAGTAATTTTTAATTGACGATACCCTACCTGCTATAGGCTGTCTTCTGGCTCACCTAGATTAACTGTAGTAACTTCTATATTGTAAATTGACATATTAATCAAAAAGCTTTTCTATATGGACCTGCGGTGAGACTCTTGACAGAAACTCAAAACAAGAAACATCAATGGCATGTAAAAGTGACAAAAGTGGCTTCATAAAGAAATGTGATCTTAAATCACCTATTCTCATTTCATGCTTCCTTCTACCAAGAAATAACTACCATGAAGACCTTTAAAGTCACAGAAATTAATCAAAAATAGGACTTGCATGTTTTGAATTGAATTTTCTGAAGGGAAAAAACCCCAAAGCCAAAACGAGCCAAACCCCCCAAAAATGAAGAGGTAATAGTTTGCTTAATTGGGATTTACATTATTAATTATATATCAATTGGGATTTTTCTTTAAACTGACAAATGTCTGGAGTGATATTGTTCATCATATGGTAAGTGAGGTTTGTTAAAGCTCTTAATCCAAAAGAGTGTTCTGGAGATACTATAACAAAATCATTGATTCTTGAGACTGCAAAGGGTCTGATCTCTCTTTGATTAAAATCAATAGCAAAAATCCTATTTATTTGTTGTGCTTTAATTATTAGATCATACATTTTATTAAAAAGTTGTAATAAATTAATTAAGCATTTCCACTAGCTGATGTGTAATATATTTTCATGTGTTTTGCATTTGAGTTATTTCTGTAGCTTCCCCTCATGAGCTTGTTGTGCAATGTTTATTATTTAAAACTTTATGGTTTTGCAATATTTAGGACATGCATTTAATCATGTCCATATACTTGCTGAAAAAAAAAAGGAAGACAAAGTTCTAAACTTGGGTTCTCACTTTTTCCCAATTTGTGCAAACATGATGCATGTGCAGGGTTTAAGCACAGACTGTCTGAACTGCTGCTTCTATTTAACCAAAGAACGCTTCCTTTCTGATGAAAATTTTGTCACTTTGGTGGATGAAATGCAATCTGTTTTGTTTCTGGATGTGTGTTGCAATTTGCAATGTATTTTGATTTCTAAAGATACTGAGTGCTGTTAACAAAATGCCTATGGAGAAGAAATGCAAATAAAACAAATTTCATAGTGGAAGCTGCAGTTAGAATTCTTGAGTCTGCAGTGCAACATTAGTCAGAGTAATGACCTTTTGCTGACAGCCATTATCATTTCTGTTTGATATGAACACCTACTTTTAATTTTTTTTTTCTTTTCCCCTGAACCAAGCTAATTTATCTGGAAATATTTCTGGGAATCGAGTCAGATGTACCTCACTACAGCCTTGCTTTTCTCAAGGGAAAAAAAAGTCTAACCAAGCACCTTTTATCTTTCCTTCATCTTCTCATTACTGTCAGCTTTCCCTTGACTGTGGGAGTTAAATGTCACTCTTAACAATGTTTGCTCTTCTTTTCTGCACATGGGGACTGAGCATTCACTTTTCAGGTGTGCTTCAATGGTGTTTTGGAAGTTTCCTCAGTGCTATTTCTTTTCCTGCTAGCCTTGCTCTTACATGTTCTTGTTACAGCTTGTTCTCCACTGTGCACTTTCTTCTGGCACACTTTCTTAAGCCAAGGCTGACAATTTACTTTTTAACCTTGCTTTCCTGCACCATCTCCTTTCAACAGAATTCAAGCTGTCCCACTTCACAGCCAATAAAGGTTATAGGAAAGCCTTTGTTTCCTGTTTATGCCTTACACTCGTTGTCTTGCCACTGGCTGGACTGCATATGCAGTGAAGACCATAACAACAGTTTCCTAACCTGTACAAATCACAGTAAACATCAGTATTGTATTTCCAATGAGTTCATATTCTTACAAGAGCATTTCTTGAAGCTGTTCTTTTCCTTTGTACTGGTTCTTTATGCATTTATCGCACTTCTGGAGTGATGTCTATTGTGATTTCAATTTTTTACTGAAGAATTCTCATTTAAACAGCATTTTTTGACTCACTAAAGTCCTGTCAATCTTTTTGATCACCTTTTTTTGCCAAATACTGAATTTGTGGTCCTTCCAAATTGTCTGCATTGACCATCCTTCAACACAGTTCGCCCCTTACCTGCCTCTACTCTGCTACTGCCTCCATGCACCCTCTCCCATCTAATATTCTCCTGCCCCTCTGTTGCCATATGCTCTTCTTCCTTATTTCTTCATCAACTCCAGTTTTAATATGTTCTTCCCTCAACTTCCAATTTCTTCTCCACAGCCCCTTCCACATTACTTTGTCTACTCAGCCCTGGCTGTCCGCTTTATTTTGCTACTTTAATCTTGTTCTCACAATGCTTGGTACCTTTGGAGAGAGTCCCAACACTGCCAAGTATTTTGGGAGAATGCAGAAGAGTTACTTTAATGAATGTTTGGTTTGAAGCGATTTCTTTGTTTATTTAAACAATGACTCTAGAATAGAAGTGGGAACTCATAGCTCTTGGTGCCTACACAGAGTAGGGCAGCTCATGCAGCTCATGGCTTTTGCCTGATGACAGACACCTTCTGCCCAAACTATTCCAAGGCTCTACTAGACTCTGCATCAGCAGCCGCAACATATAATCAAGATTAGGAAGGACATGAACTAAGTTTGACAATGTTGTTTGACAACATAGGTAACAACATATGACCACACAACCATCTACATCTGGAGGAAAAATGGGTGTATGAGACCATTCAAAAAAGACCAGTGGCTGGTGAAAACAAGTGATTAATTTCACAAGCTGGAAAAAGGTACAGCTGTTTCTAATGAAAGAATAAGAAAGACTCTAAAGATATCTAAGAAGTACATATCAAACATGTCTATTTAATGGAAGATGAATCCGTAAAGCAATCGTTCTTATTCAGTACCTTCACCTCTTCAGTATATTTTTTTCCTCTAGGTGTTTTTACATGGTACTGACCCTGTTTACCTTCTTTTTGAAACGAGCTCCCCTCAATACAACAGCACAAGGAGCTTTTCTATCTGAAGTTGAATGGCTTTGTTCCCTTTCTTCTGCATTGCCGTGGAACACACTATTCCTTGCTGGCTTCTGGCCACAACCTTCTCCCTGTCCACTACTGCTTCCAGCACTCCAGCTGTCTTCCACTCCAGAGGACAGGCTTTACCCTTGAATAGAATTATAGAATGATTTGGCTCAGAAGGGACCTTAAAGACAGTTTAGTTTCACCGTCCTTGATATGATCATGGACACTTTCCACTAGACTGGGCTGCTCAAAGCCCCATCTTGTCCTTGGGCACTTCCAGAGAGGCTCCATCCATAGCCTTTCCACACTACCTGTTCCTGTGCCTCATCACCCTTGAAAAATTTCTTCCTTAGCTCTAATCTAAGGCAGGGTGTGCCCTGAAGGGTGGAGTGGTGACTAATTTAAATTCATACGTGTATCACTGGCCAAGTTGGTGGGCTGGACTCAGAACTGCCACTCATCACTAAGGTTAAAGGCCAAGCAACCTCCAAGAGTTCCTTTGCAGGGGCAGGCTGCTGCACTGAAGGCTGCCGCAAATGTTCTCCGCGCAGGAATCCGGTTAATACCCCGCCAACGCTTGTGCCACGTCGGAGGCCAGCTTGCTCCCCTCCCCTGAACTTGTGCCCCGCATTGAGGTTCGGCTCCGCCCGGCCCGGCCCAGGCCAGCAGGGTGCCCCAGCCTGCGGGCGCCCCAGGTCGCCTCTCACCGCCAGCGCCCAGCCTGACCCCGCTGGCCA